>VFSX01000172.1:125000-212500 GCA_016618255.1 Chlamydomonas sp. UWO 241
GGGTTTAGGGTTTTCGGGTTTAGGGTTTCGACCGGGTGAAGGGTTTAGGTTTGCGATCGCACACACACATGCACACACACACACACACACACACACAAACACACCTCGATCCCGTGCTGCATAAGGGCGAGGCACAGGTGGTGGTGGTCCACTATGTAGTAGCACGGCCCCTTTTCTCCTGTGAGATAGAGGGGGGGGAAGGGATGGAGAGGGAGCTAAGAGGGAGGGAGAGAGAGAGGGGAAGAGAGAGAGTGAGAGAGTGAGAGAGAGAGCGGGAGGGAGAGAGAGGAAGGGAGAGAGAGAGAGAGAGAGAGAGAGAGAGAGAGAGGGAGAAAGAGGGAGAGAGGGAGAAAGTGAGGGAGAGGTAGAGAGAGGGGGGGAGAGAGGAAGGGAGGGAGAGAGAGAGAAAGAGGGAGAGAGGGGGAGGGAGAGAGAGAGAGGGAGAGAGAGGGAGGAAGAAGGAGGGAGAGAGAGAGGAAGAGGAGGGTTTAGGAAAGAGAGGGAGAGGGAGAGCATGCCACGCTGACCCAAACCTAGGCTGCTGCGGCTGCTGGTGGTGCACGATCCAGTAGCACGGCCCCTTTTCTCCTGTGTGAGAGGCAGGGGGTTGGAAAGGGAGGGAGAGGGAGCTGAGAGGCAGGGAGGGAGGGAGAGAGAGGGGGAGAGAGAGTGAGAGAGTGAGAGATGGAGGAGCGAGGGAGGGAGGAGCGCGGGGGGGAGCGAGCGAGGGAGGGAGGGAGGGAGGGAGAGAGGGAGGGAGAGAGGGAGGGGGGGAGAGAAAGGGAGGGGAAGGGAGAGGGAAAGAGAGGGAGAGGGCGAGCATACGCTTCCACGCTGACCCAAACCTAGACTGCTGCGGCTGCTGGTGGTCCACAATCCAGTAGCACGGCCCCTTTTCTCTTGTGTGAGAGACAGCGGGGGAAGAGGGCACGAGAAGGGGGGCGTGTGTGTGTGTGCCTTGCCCCGGCGCCTGTTCGGGATTACGTCAGCGTCTTCGGTATGAGGCTCCAGATAAGCGTGGCCTTAGGGTGTGTTCCCACTCGGACTTTAAGAAGTTTTCTAGAAAACTTCTAGGTTTTCTTGTCGCGCTAGAAGGCCCCCAAGCGGCCCCCCAGCCAATCTAGACGAAGAGTTGTCGCTTCAAGTCACAGTGGACGTTCAGTCGTCGTCGCTAGTCATCGAGAACGCTTCAGTCAAAGTCACTCCCCACCCTTATTCTAGGCTAGAAGGAACTTCCAGGCCGTGAGTGGGAACACAGCCTTGCAGGGCTTCAAACCGGCAGAAACGTGAGGCATTACAAATGGCAGGTTAGGCAGACCTGCAAGCATGGCCTTGTAGATAGAGATCCTACTTCTATATGTTGGGCACATTATTGCTTGGGCTGCCCTCCGTCCACCGGAGGGGTTTGGTGCGGTGCCTGGATTGTGGTGCTGCTGCTTGGCGCCCACCACCTAGTGTGGGTGGCGCTGCCGTGGGCTACTTGACCATTTTGGTGGGCCTTGTGCCTGCTGTCTGATAGTCCCGCTGGAACTCTGGAACTGATTGTGACCCCATTGTGACCGCCGGCTGTGGATTTGTAAAACAACTCTCTCTTGCCTAAGTTCTCCGCACTTGCACATTGCCTGAGTACTCCGCACCTTCCCCTGTGAGCGGAGGCCCGAGCACGGCCACGCATACGGCAGATAGTTGTGGCCTCACAGGGTTTCAATGAGGCAGATATGCATGGCTCTTATACGTATGGCTCTTGTAGGTTGGGTTGCATTGCATGAGTACTCCGCACCTTCCCCTGCGAGTGGAGGCCCAAGCACGGCAGGGATGCGCCGCACCGCTTTGCGCAGGAACTTGTCGATCTGCAGTTGTGTGCGTGTGTAAGGGTCCAGATTATAGTCTATATTCTCCACGGAAAGACTATATAATCTATAAATAGTCTAAATAGACTATAATATTATAGCCACTATTATATCACTAGAATCCGCACTAAACTCAATAACCACTGGGTGTATATTGATGAAACTTGGTTTATGTGTTCCTTGCACTCTCTCCATCAGGATTCTGCAGTCAGACGTGTTTTACAGGATTTCTGGTGGCCTGGGCTGCACCTAAGAACAAGTCGTCTCAGATGGAAAGTCTATAATAGTCTATAATATTATAATCGATAATAGTCGTTTGGACCCTTCTGCGTGTGTGTGGGTTTTACAGTCCGTCGGACGCCTATGATGGCGCATTGGGCCCTAGGAAAGAGGCCGGCGGCTGTCAAAATTTTACCCAGTTCAACCCCTAGTTCAACCCCTCATGCCCCCCACCTAAATCACATGCTAGCAACACATGCTAGCAACACATGCTAGTTCATAAGCTCTTCGCCAGGGGCTCCCGCCCTGGCGCCGCTCGATGGCGGACAACCGGGACAACTGCGCTAGGTACTGGGCGGCTGAAAATCTGGAAATTTACCCTGAGCGGCTCTGACGCACAGCGCTACTGGTGAACTGTTCCTGATGGGGCGAGGCTATGTGGCAGATGGGGCAGCGGTACGATGGAGAGCACGATGCACGATGGCGAGAATTGCGGCGAGCATGCACCCCCTCTCACAACGATCGGAACTCAAGCAGATTGCGGCTCCTAATGGTTTACTGTGCCTGGATGGAAGAGAGAGACGGATGGCGAGAAATTGAGAAACATGGGAAGCGAGGCACATGCGGCTAGGCTTTGTGAGGAGGTTGCGGCGCAGGGGTTCCCTGCCCCAAGGCGCAGATTATTAGATGGCGACGCGATCGATGCACCAGCCGTGCGGCATGGGGCGAGGCGAGGCCCCACCAGCGGGCGGGCACCATAATGGAGATGGCGGCTAAGAACGGGGAATGCGGCTACCGGGGATGAGGCTACGGGTTATGCATGCCAGGGGACGGCGGACAAGGCTAATGCGTCACGGCGCATGGGTAAAGAACGGGGAATGAGGCTACGGGAGCTGGCGGGCGCGGCGCGCGCATGGCGCGCGCGGCGCATGGGGGTTGCATGGCGGCGCTCTGCGCGTGCATGCATGGAGGAGATTGCTGGCGGGCATGGAGGAGCTTGTTTGAGGGCAAACAGGAGATTGCTCGCGGGCGTGGAGGAGATTGCAGGCGGGCATGGAAGCGGATGGCGAGAAATTGAGAAACATGGGAAGCGAGGCACATGCGGCTAGGCTTTGTGAGGAGGTTGTGGCGCAGGGGTCCCTGCCCCAAGGCGCAGATTATAGATGGCGCAGCAATCAATACACTAGCCCTGCGGCATGGGGCGAGGCGAGGCCCCACCAGCGGGCGGGCACCATAATGGAGATGGCGGTTAAGAACGGGGAATGAGGCTACAGGGAGAGGATACGGGTTACAGATGCCAAAGGGGACGGCGGAACAAGGATCAGCCATAGGTGTCACGGGGAATGGCTAAAGAACGGGAATGAGGCGGGTGGTACGGGTGCTGGCGCGCATGGAGCGCGGCGCGGCGCATGGAGATCGCATGGCGGCGCCCATGCATGGACGAGATTGCTGGCGGGCATACAGGAGATTGCTGGCGGGCATGGAGGAGATTGCTGGCGGGCATACAGGAGATTGCTGGCGGGCGTGGAGGAGATTGCTGGCGGGCATGGAGGAGATTGCTGGAGCCAATGGCGGCGGCGGGACTAGTAGTAGAACACAGGCGCACACCAACAATGCGTTGCTGTCACTACCTGGGTGGTATAGGGTGGATCTGGGGGCCCAGTGTCCTGTCTAGGTCCAGTGCGTGCGCGCGTGTGGGGGTTTACCCTCACCCCTACCAGGTAGCCAGCCAGTTTCCCACTGAAACTGAATTTAAGGTGTCGGGCGCTAGCGCCGACACCGGTCTTATACATCATTACTGGTGTCACACAGACTGTAATATCCATCATCATCACCCACAAGCATGCCATCTGCCACCATGATTGCTGTGCACACGTGTGTGCGTGGGTTTGGATGGGTGGGTGGGTGTAAGGACCTGGATGGGTGGGTGGCAGGTGGCTGGGTGTTTTTGTACGTGTGTGTGTGCGTGTGTGTGTGTGCGTGTGCGTGTGCGTGTGTGCGTGCGTGTGTGTGTGCGCGTGTGTGTGTGTGTGCGCGGTTTTTTATGTGTAGCTCCTAGGTCGGTGTGCATGCGTGCGTGTGTGTGCTTGGTGGTTTGGATCGGGGGCGGCGCCGCCTCCCCCAGTGATATTCTTTTCATGATTTTTTTTTACTAATTGTGCCAGTCGGATTTAGCTTAGACCGCGTTGGCTGTTGAACCCGCGTTGACTGCTCGTCATCATAAACAAGTCATTTGGAAGCTCTTTCCGAGCTCTGTCTGGCGGGCGTGGCAGACTTCCAATCCACTGCATGGGCTTAGCTTTGTTGAAGGTCAAAGTACAGCCAAAATACAGCCAAGTGGCTGTGCACAGCCGCAAAGAAAATCACTGGCCTCCCCCCTTGCATGCTTGCACGTAGGGCCCCCCTGCCTGCCCCCTCCCTACTCCCCCCCACCACCTTCCTACACCACCCCACCTTTTGGGGCTTGCGCTCCTTGATCCCCTTGTGCTCCAGTTTTGCTAGCTTCTCGCGGACCTGCGTGTGTGTGTGCGTGTCTTAGTGTGTGTGTGTGTCTTTTTTTTCTTTTTTTTTTGTTAGCACAAATCTTATGCTCGGTGGTGTTTTGTGTGTATGAGTATGTGTGTGTGGGTGCGTGTGTGAGTGGGTGCGTGTGTGGGTGCGTGTGTATGTGTGTGCGTATGTGTGTGCGAGCTTCAAGCACACCTGGGTGCTGGGAGCTTCAAGCACACTTGGGAGAGGGAGAGGGGTCAATAAGGGGCCAGGGCATGTGTCGGGTCGGCCTGGTGATCATCAATCAGCATCAACCGCCATGCACGCGCGCGGCATGCAGCACCTACCTGCTGCATGCCCACAGCCAGCTGCGTCGGCCTCAGTAGTTCCAGGCTTACGCTTACAATTGGTGCCTCCTCCAGCATTGATAGCGGCACTCGCTCAGGACCTTCCGCATCAGAACCTTTCTCCTCACTCTCCGCCCCACTGACTTCAGCCTCCTCCTCGGGCGGCGGAGCAGCGTCGTGCTTCTTCATCGGGGCGATTCTGATATTCATCAGGCTCCTTGTGCC
Source organism: Chlamydomonas sp. UWO 241 (assembly GCA_016618255.1). Taxonomy (NCBI): domain Eukaryota; kingdom Viridiplantae; phylum Chlorophyta; class Chlorophyceae; order Chlamydomonadales; family Chlamydomonadaceae; genus Chlamydomonas; species Chlamydomonas priscui. The sequence continues at coordinate 130,132 of VFSX01000172.1, forward strand.
GGCCTTGTGCTGTGTGCATGCTTTCCACACAATCCGGTCCACACCTCACATTGGTCCACGCACTGCGTGAACACAGTGACGCGCTGAAGAGGGCCTCAGAGGACAAACAGGCAGCATGGAGTGAACTGGGATGAGAGCGGGAGTGGTTTGAGCAAACAGCTGCATGGGGTGAGACACGCAGCCATGCACCCATGCGTGCGTGCCGCGCTTCTTACTGCAGACACTCCACACAGCCATGGGATGCTCCACCGCGCATGCCCTGCAGCACGCCATGGCACGCATGGCGCACGCTCCCTCCATCCAGCACTCTAGCTATGCCCGACCTGCAAGGGCACGTGCTTGCACCTCCACCCCCATGCCTGGCCCCGCATGCACTCCACCCCCATGCCTGGCCCCTGCGCAGCCAAGCATGTCGGGCTTTGGACGCTTCGCCGGCCTCAACGCCCAGGAGCGCCACGTCGAGTTCCTGAGGTGCGTTGCAGCAGCGCTGCCATGCAGCAGCAGCTGGCCCTTCTGGTGGGGCTGGTCAAGAGGCACACGCTGCATGTGGGGCGCCCAGCGGGCTGCCTGGCGGCCACACTGCACGCCCGGACATACGCACGCACGCACACACACGCACACACACACGCACGCGTGCACAAACAAGCATGCGCACTCTCTCTCACACACACACACACGCTTTCACACACACACAGTGTCTCTCTCCCACACACACACACTCACACACACGCACATGCAAACACACACGCTCACACACGCACGCACACACACGCAGCGAGTACCAGAAGTTCTACGGAGGCCCGGAAGTGAATGAGGAGTCCAAGCGTGCGCGGGACGCGGACAAGCTCCGTGGGACAGACCTGTCTGCGCTGCAGGTGGGACACACACACACACATGCATACACATACACACACGCTGCACACTCACACACACACATGCACACACACACACACACGCACGCATGCATGCATGCACACACACACATAAACACACACACACACACACTGCACACTCACACACACGCATGCACACACACACATGCACGCATGCATGCATGCACACACACACACACACACACACCGGATGCAGACAAGCTCCACGGAACAGACCTGTCAGCGCTGGAGGTGGGACACACACACACACACACACATGCACACACTTGCACACACACACAGGATGTGGATAAGCTCCGCAAAACAGACTTGTCTGCGACAAAGGTGGAACACACACACACACACACACACACACACACACACACACACACACACACACGCCGCACACACTCACACACACGCACACAAACCCACACACACACCGCACACACACACACGCATGCACACACACATACGCATGCACACACACATGCGCATGCACACACACACAAGCGTGCACGGGATGCGGACAAGCTCCGTGGAACAGACCTGTCAGCGCTGCAGGTGGGACATGCACACACACACACACACGCTGCACACACACTCACACACACACCGGACGCGGACAAGCTCCGTGGAACAGACCTGTCAGTGCTGCAGGTGGGACACACACACACACACACACACACACACACCGGATGCGGACAAGCTCCGCGCAGCAGACCTGTCAGCGCTGCAGGTGGGACACACACACACACACACACCGGACGCGGACAAGCTCCCCGGAACAGACCTGTCAACGCTGCAGGTGGGACACACACACACACACACACATAAAGAGGGTATCCGTCCGGGGGGGAGGGGCAGGGGGGGGGGCAAATTGACCCTCCCAGGTCAAATTTGCACCCCACTTCTTAGGCAGAGGCCTGATGAGGTGGTGTAGCTTGTCCCACACACCCCACACAAACACATACACAAACACAAATCCCTGAACCTCTGAGCCTTTTACCCTAAACCCTGAACCCTTCAAACCCCCTCCTCCATGGCAGGCCGGCCACTGATTCATCCGCACGTTGAGTGACGGCGCGTCTCATCGCATCGCCTCACACACACACCTACACACACACACACACACACAAACCTGAATCCCTGAACCGTTCAAACCCCCTCTTCCGCGGCAGGCTGGCCACAGACATATCCATCCGCACGTCGAGTGACGGCGAGAGTCTCATCAGCACCCACCCACCTCACACACACAAACCTTAACCCCTGAACCCGTTTACCCTAAACCCCGAACCCCCTCTTCCGCGGCAGGCCGGCCACCGATTCATCCGCACGTCGACTGACGACGCTGAGGCGACGTGGGAGGTGAAGCTCGCGTCAAGGTGTGTGCGTGTGTGTGTGTGTGTGTGTGTGTTGTGGGGCGGGGGGGCGTCGGGGGGGCGTGTGTGTTGGCATACGCGTTTGTGTGTGTGTGTGTGTGTGTGTGTGTGTGAGCATGTGCATGTGTTTGTACATGTGCATGTGTGTGTGCGCCCGCACGCACGCACCCGTCCGCCCGCCCACGCCCGCCCGCACGCACGCACCCGCACACACACACACACACACATGCACACACACACACACACACACTGCCACAAACTACCTCCTACAGCCTTCCAGTAGCTATTAATAGCGCCTTCTAGATAGGTGCTGGGGTATGAGGCCGCCACATGCGTGGGACACAGTGTGGGCCCTCTTGGACGAACCATATACCTTCAACCGGATGGGTTCGACAGTCTAGGCGCGAGGCAGCGGCGCCCTGACACCCCAATTTGTTTCACACATCGCCCTGTGACACACACACACACACACACAAGCACACACACCACATGTACTAGCACCTGCATCGCTGATACACACACACACACACATACAGACACATGCACCCTCACACACACACACACCAGGTACTACCACCGCCTCTTCAAGGAGTACTGCATTGCTGATACACACACACACACACACACACACACACACCACAGGTACTACCACCGCCTCTTCAAAGAGTACTGCATTGCTGACCTGTCCCGCTTCAAGGTGTGGAGAGCTTGGTGTGGGGAGCTTGGTCCTGCATCCCCTCACACCTCCCACACCTCTTCCCCACACCTCCCCCCTCTCTTGCATCCCAAGGAGTCGAAGCTTGGGCTGCGGTGGCGCACGGAAAAGGAGGTGGTTGCTGGCAAGGGGCAGTTTGCGTGTGGCGCCAAGGTGCGTGTGTGTGTGTGCGTGTGTGCGTGTGTGTGTGTGTGTGTGCGTGTGTGTGTGTGTGTGTGTGCGATGGCGCATGGAAAAGGAGGTGGTTGCTGGGAAGGGGCAGTTTGCGTGTGGCGCCAAGGTGTGTGTGTGCAGGGGGGGGGTGCGTGTGTGTGTGTGTGTGTGTGTGCGAGGGCGCACGGAAAAGGAGGTGGTTGCTGGGAAGGGGCAGTTCGCGTGTGGCGAAAATGTGTGTGTGTGTGCGTGTGTGTGTGTGTGTGTGTGCGTGCGTGCATGCGTGTGTGTGTGTGTGTGTGTGCGTGTGTGTGTGTGTGTGTGTGTGAGCAGATCACAGAACATATCACACGTCAGCAGCACCAGCATCTGCTGACACTCAATTGGGCTCCCTACCCCCCACCTTGCACTCACACACACACACGTCAACACACATACACACGCCAACACCAACGCCAACACACACACTCCAGCACACACGCGCGCCAACACAAGCCCAACAAAGGCGACAGACTGATGATGATGATGGATATTACAGTCTGTGTGACACCAGTAATGATGTATAAGACCGGTGTCGGCGCTAGCGCCCGACACCTTAAACTCAGTTTCAGTGGGAAACTGGCTGGCTACCTGGTAGGAGTGAGGGTAAACCCCCACACGCGCGCACGCACTGGACCTAGACAGGACACTGGGCCCCCAGATCCACCCTATACCACCCAGGTAGTGACAGCAACGCATTGTTGGTGTGCGCCTGTGTTCTACTACTAGTCCCGCCGCCGCCATTGGCTCCAGCAATCTCCTCCATGCCCGCCAGCAATCTCCTCCACGCCCGCCAGCAATCTCCTGTATGCCGCGCGCCCGCCAGCAATCTCCTGTATGCCCGCCAGCAATCTCGTCCATGCATGGGCGCCGCCATGCGATCTCCATGCGCCGCGCCGCGCTCCATGCGCGCCAGCACCCGTACCACCCGCCTCATTCCCGTTCTTTAGCCATTCCCCGTGACACCTATGGCTGATCCTTGTTCCGCCGTCCCCTTTGGCATCTGTAACCCGTATCCTCTCCCTGTAGCCTCATTCCCCGTTCTTAACCGCCATCTCCATTATGGTGCCCGCCCGCTGGTGGGGCCTCGCCTCGCCCCATGCCGCACGGCTAGTGTATTGATTGCTGCGCCATCTATAATCTGCGCCTTGGGGCAGGGAACCCCTGCGCCACAACCTCCTCACAAAGCCTAGCCGCATGTGCCTCGCTTCCCATGTTTCTCAATTTCTCGCCATCCGCTTCCATGCCCGCCTGCAATCTCCTCCACGCCCGCGAGCAATCTCCTGTTTGCCCTCGAGCAAGCTCCTCCATGCCCGCCAGCAATCTCCTCCATGCATGCACGCGCAGAGCGCCGCCATGCAACCCCCATGCGCCGCGCGCGCCGTGCGCGCCCCGCGCCCGCCAGCTCCCGTAGCCTCATTCCCCGTTCTTTACCCATGCGCCGTGACGCATTAGCCTTGTCCGCCGTCCCCTGGCATGCATAACCCGTAGCCTCATCCCCGGTAGCCGCATTCCCCGTTCTTAGCCGCCATCTCCATTATGGTGCCCGCCCGCTGGTGGGGCCTCGCCTCGCCCCATGCCGCACGGCTGGTGCATCGATCGCGTCGCCATCTAATAATCTGCGCCTTGGGGCAGGGAACCCCTGCGCCGCAACCTCCTCACAAAGCCTAGCCGCATGTGCCTCGCTTCCCATGTTTCTCAATTTCTCGCCATCCGTCTCTCTCTTCCATCCAGGCACAGTAAACCATTAGGAGCCGCAATCTGCTTGAGTTCCGATCGTTGTGAGAGGGGGTGCATGCTCGCCGCAATTCTCGCCATCGTGCATCGTGCTCTCCATCGTACCGCTGCCCCATCTGCCACATAGCCTCGCCCCATCAGGAACAGTTCACCAGTAGCGCTGTGCGTCAGAGCCGCTCAGGGAAAATTTCCAGATTTTCAGCCGCCCAGTATCAAGCGCAGTTGTCCCGGTTGTCCGCCATCGAGCGGCGCCAGGGCGGGAGCCCCTGGCGAAGAGCTTATGACTATCACTTGGTCGCGAGTCCGATTCCCATGCGCTCACTCGCGCGATACGCTGACGCAGCAGCGGCGCTACGCGTCGGCAGCTGCCAATCGGCAGCTTCCCAAACTCTAGAATCGGTGTAATAGCATTACAGACTGTATAATCGACCATACACACAGAGATGTTCTTTTATAGATTCCGTGCCAGACAAACACGCGCACACGCACACACACACACACACCGTAAACAGGGCTGTGACTAGCGCCTTACCTCCCAGCCACACACACACAAACACACACGCACACACACACGCGCATGCAGGAATAATACGCCATCAGAGGCGTTCGACGGACGTTACAATCAAACACACACACACACACACACACACACACGCACATGCAGGCGCGCACACGCATGCACGCACACACACACGCGCACACACGCATGCACGCACACACACACACGCACACACGCGCACACACGCGCACACGCACACACACACACACACGCCCATTATGCGCAGGGCTGCGAGGAGCGCGCGGGGCTGTGCTCCTACGAGGTGAGGTGTGACCATTGCGCTGTCCACCTTTGGTGAACCTTCGCCCTTGGTGCCCCCCGCTGCTGTAGCAATAGGCTGTTTCAATCGGCCAAAGAGGGCCTAGGGGGTCAGTCGCTGGACAACTCGCTGGTCCTTGCAGCTAGCATTCCAGTCAGGATGCTACAGCTGTGCTGCCTCCGCACGCGCCTGCCCTCGCTTTCCCCCATGTGCACGCACACGAGAGTGAGAGAGGCAGAGAGTACGCCGAGCAAGGTCGAATACGCTGCCTGTAGATGGTAGGCGTCACACACGACTGTAAAATCCATCATCATCACCATCATCATTATCATCATCATCATCATCATCATCATCAGAGAGACATTCGTTGCAGGTCCCCCCGCAGAGGACGTTACTGCCGCACACGTGCGCATGCGCACACGTGCGCGCACACACGCACACGCACGCACGCGACTGCCCATGCACACAACTTCCCATGTGTGTGTGTGCCGTCGTCTGAATCTTAAACCCTTGTTCTGCCTGCCATGCTAAAACACACCCTAGGCCTGGGTTGCAGCCGCACGCACGCACGCGCGCACGCGCGCACGCACACACACACACGCGACTTGGACTGCCCACGCATGCAACTTCTCATGTGCGTGTGTGTGCCGTCGTCTCAACCCTTTACCCTGAACCTAGAAGGTCTGCCTGCCCTGCTAACCTACCCTAGACCTGGGTATTGGTAGGCTGGCGCGCTGCGTGGCCTTGCGGGCTCTACTAGTCGAGCTCCCCTAGACGTGTAGTCTAGGCCTTAACTCACACCCCGGGGTCCTCCGGGCGCGTACGTGAAAACTGTAAAAAAAAACTGGGTTGCAGCCACACGCTTGCACACGCGTGACTTTGACTGCCCATGCATGCAACTTCCCCTGTGTGTGTGTGTGCCGTCGTCCCAACCCTGGACCCTGATGATGATGCTGGTTTTTACAGTCGTGTGTGACGCACCTACAGGCAGCGCATTCGACTACAGACGGGTGCCTGGCTACTAGTGGTGGGGGGCTAGTGGGTCGGGGCTGGACCTAGACAGGGCACTCGGCCCCCAGATCTGACTCCTCCCCATAGGGGCACGGCCGCGGGGGGTTCACAGGCAGGATCGCGCCCCCTAGACCTCCACCGCAGCGGCAACCCTGAACCCTAAGTCTTTCTAGGGTCCGCCTGCCCAGGTCCTACCTGCCTACACGTTGGCAGGCAGCCGGCTGGTGGCCACTGCCCCTGACAAGTAAAATTGCTAGGGCCATAACTAGACTTGGGTCTAGGCGGTGGTACTCGGACTAGAAGGTGGTCTTTGCTGGAAAGCGGATGTTACTGTTACTATTACTGTTACTATTACTGTTACCTGCCTAGGGTCTACCTGCCCTAATAAAACCCTGAACCCTAGACCCGCCCGAAACCAACTGCCCACGTCAACTTTGCATACTGAGGCTGTGGAGAAGAAGCAGGCCCTCGTCAAGCTTCGTGTGTGCCCGTCGTGTCTAAAGCCTAAACCCTAGACCCTGAACCCTAGACCCTGAACCCTAGACCGTTCCTAAACCCTAGACCCTGAACCCTAGACCTGTCCTAAACCCATAACCCTGCCCAGGTCAACTTTGCGTATGCAGAGGCTGGGGAGAATAAACAAGCGCTCGTCAAGCTTCGTGTGTGCCCGTCGTGCGCGTACAAGCTCAACTACAAGCGGGAGAGGGCATACGCAAAGGCGGCGGCGGCTGGTGGGTGGGGATGGGGTGGGTTGAGTGGGCGGGGTGGGTGGGTGGGTGCTGGGTCGGATGGGTGGGTGGGCGACAAAAGTTTGTTTTTTCGGGCAAATCTGGATTTTGAAAATTATTTGTTTGCCAAAAGCTGGAACCTTACAGGTTGGTCACACTGGCGCCCGTTTACGGTTAGAGTTAGATTTTCGCAAACGTGGGCCCGGTCACACTGGTCGTGGTTAGCGGAAACCTAACGTGGGGTGCAAATTCTAACTTCCCCCCCCCCCTCAACTTAGGTTTTCACGTTATTTGCCGCATGGACCCCCGCCCCTGGATGGCCGCATGGACCCCGTATCAAGCTGTTACAGGGGGAGAGACGAGCGTCCGCGTCGCGAGGGCGCGGGGCGCGGGGCGCGGGGCCATCAACCTCCGTTGACCGCCGCGAATCTCTGCGCCCACGAGGCCCACGCCCTGGCGATGGCATTGTCGACGACGAGGGGTCCTCTGTTGGGTAGGGGGAGGGCAGCGAGAGCGAATCCAGTGCGGGCGGTTTTCCTCACTGACCCCTAACGTGACCGAGTGTGACCGGCTGCCGTTTTCACGTTAGGTCATGCCTAACGTGGAGCCTAACGTGGGTTCCAAATCTAACCCAACAAACCCCCAGTGTGTCCGGCCTCTTACGCTGTTGTACGGGCACTACGGGGTCGTGAACTAAGACTATAGGACTGCGAGTCCTACAGAGAGGAGGACTCGCAGTCCCCATACATTTTCCCCCCTTCACTGGGAAATCCCACTTTTGCTTTTGCCCCGCGCTTTGATCTTCATGTTTTTCATAATGGGTGGCATGTTCCTCCTGGGTTCTGATCCGCCAAGGAACAGGTATGAGGGCTGTGTCGTGATGGCGGCAGATTGTTGCGGCACATTGCGGCAGAGTGCGGCAGGTTGTTGCGGGTCGCCTGACCGTACCACCCTCCAACCGGTCGACGCGCAGGTGTCCAGGGCGGCAGAGCAGGAGGCAAGCGCAAGAGCGGCGGCGGCAATCATGACGACGCGCAGCAGCAGCGCTCCCCGAAGCGCGCCCACGTCGCCGCGGCCGAGGAGCTGCTGCGGCGCGCGGCCGGCGGGGAGCTGCGCGAGCGCCCCGGGGCGGTCGCGCCGCCCCCTGCTCGAGCTGCTGCGGCCGCGGCCGACGGCGGGGCGGGTGCTGAGCCGCAGGTGTCGCTGCTGCCTGGGGACGACAGCGTGTGGGAGGCGAAACCGGCGGCGGTCGCGGCTACGGCAGACGAGGACTTTGACCAGTACCTCGACGACCTGTTTGTTTGAGGCGCACGCGCGCGTTTGCGGTCTGCGGTTTGCAGTGCGCACCCCTGCCACCGCGGACGAGGACTTTGTCCAGTACCTCAACGGCCTGTTTGTGTGAGGCTGCCTGGGGACGACAGCGTGTGGGAGGCGAAACCGGCGGCGGTCGCGGCCACCGCGGAAGAGGACTTGACCAGTACCTCGACGGCCTGTTTGTGTGAGGCTGCTGCCTGGGGACGACAGCGTGTGGGAAAAGGCAAAGGCAGCGGCGGTCGCGGCGACCGCGGACGAGGACTATGACCAGTACCTCGACGGCCTGTTTGTGTGAGGCGCGCGCGCGCGTTTGCGGTCTGCGGTTTACAGTGCGCACCCCTTCCAATTCGAGCTGCCTTTTTTATTCGGGCTACCGTGTGCCACGTTTGTGGCACAAACTTTGTGCCGTGGTTTGGGTCTGCATGTCGGAAGGTGTAAAGGGCTCCCGCTCGAGTGCCGCGGCCTGTTTGTGTGAGGCCGTGGCCTTCCTCTTCATCCTTCATCCACGCCCCGATTGGAGCTTATCCGCATGGGAACACCTGAAAATGTACGGGCCTCGCGCCAGCACAGCGGAGGCTGCGGGCCGGGCCTCGCGCCAGCACAGCACAGGGGCCGGGCCTCGCGCCAGCACAGCGGAGGGTGCGAGCCGGGCCTCTCGCCTGCCTAGCACAGGGGGCGGGCCGGGCCTCGCGCCAGCACAGCACAGGGGCCGGGCCTCGCGCCAGCACAGCGTTGATTCGTTGGGGAGTTGACGATGCTATTGGAGCGGAGCTATTGGAGCGATTGTTGCGGAGCCTGCGGCTGCTGGAAGGGAGCCTGCATGAAGATTGCTGCGGGCACGGCGGCGGCAGGGACTAGCATAAGGCACACCTGCGGCCTGCGCAGTCACATAGTATAAATTCAAGAAGCACACATATTTGGCGATTGGCGATTTACCTGCCTCGCGTTTCCGTTTCCCCACATGCGTTCTTCAACAAGCGTTTGCTGTCGCTGCGGTAGGGGACCTAGGGGTGCGCCCACGCTCTTTACAGAGTTGGGGTTCCCTGCCACCAACAGCCAGCCATCTCAGTAAGGTGCTCGGGCCATACGCGCCGAGCACGGTCTTATACGCCTTTAGAGGTGTCCCCGACTGTAACATCCATCATCATCATGATCATGAGAGGCGTGCTTAGAGGCATGCCGCAGTAGTCGGTATCTCTCTCTCGCCGTCGTCGCTTGTATCCCAGAAGCTGCCGGCCAATCACTTGGGGGTCAAGGCCCACTTGGCGCCACGCAGGGGAGTCGAACAGGCAGCGTCGCTCAGAGCTCCCCTGAGCTAGAGCACACCTTCACTACAAGCGCGCATACGAAGCTACTGGCTTTCTTGCAACAAGGCAAAACGGCAGGCTGCCACCTTTTTATTGAATCGCACTGTTGAAACTTGCCAGGACGGTCAATCTCAGGGGTGATACAACGGGCATTGAGCGCCTGTACCGGACCGGCACGTGCCCCGGGTGTCCCTCGGCCGCCGCCGCCGCAGCAGCAGCAGCAGGGGGCGTGATCAGCTTGCTCAACACAGCAAGGGGGCGACACAAGGTGCGTGATCAACACACGCGCTAAGGGTACAGACCGCGTAGGAGGGGGGGGGGGCTCGCTACACGACCTCTCTCGCTACACCACCACCTCCCACTACAGTGGTAGCACTACTCCGCGTCGCCGCCCTTGTTGGGGAACGCCCGCTCAAACTCCTCGGGCGAGTACACCGACATCCCCTCGGCGGCTGCGTCGCGCGCGTCCCGCTGCCCCTGCTGCGCGCTCCCCGCCGCCCGCGCGCGCACGCTGCCCTTGCGCGCCCGCCTGGGTGCGGGCGGCGCGGGCGGCGCGGCGGGGCTGGGGGCGGGGGGCGGCCGCGACGGCGCTGCGGCGGGTGACAGTGCGCGCTGCGCTCGCACGGGCGTCGACGGCCCACCCGAAGGGGGCGCTGGCGTTGGTGCTGATACGCCGGAGGGGGTTGGTGCGCGCTGCGCTGCCGTTGCCGCCGCCGCCGCCGCTGTCGCCGCCGCCGCTGCCGTGCTCCGTGGCCCGGCTGCTGGCCTCCCGCGCGCGAGCGCCGCGCCCCACACGGGCGCAGTGCTGCTTGTCGACGGCACTGGCGCTGCCGCCTGGGTAGGGGTGGGTGGGGGTGGGTGGGTGGGTGGGTGGGTGGGGGTGAGAGGATGAGAGGGTGGTGGGCGGGGTGAGGGTGGGTGGGCGGGGCTAGAGAGGGAGAGAGGGAGAGGAGACAGAAAGAGAGAGGCAGAAAGAGGGTGGGCTGTGCGTTGTGGGTGGTGGGTGAGAGGGATGGGAGGGAGGGAGAGGGGTGGGGGAGAGAACGAGGGCTGGTGGGTGGGGAAGAGGGATGGGGGAGAGAAAGAGAGAGAGGGGTGGGTGGGGGGGGGGAGAGACAGAGACAGAGAGAGAGAGAGAGAGAGAGAGACAGAGAAAGGGAGAGCAGTTGGTGAGGGGCGGCACCAACGTCGTGCGTTCAATTAATCAGAGTGGGGTGAGAGAGAGAGAGAGGGGGTGGGCTGAGTGGGTGAGAGGGAGGCGAGAGAGAGAGGGGCGAGTGCGTGTGTTAGAATGGCAGAGAGAGAAACCGAACTTTGTGCGTGCAGCTGTGCGTGCATGCGTGCATGTGTGTGTGTGTGTCAGCGCGCGTGTGTGTGTATGTGTGTGTGTGAGTGTGTGAGCGCGCATGTGTGTGTCTGAGACCCGCCTGTGCGCGCCGCTCCGCCCGTAGTTCAACAGCCGCAGCGGCAAGCGTGCCCGGATCAGAGAGGGGGGGGGAAGGGGGGGGGGGGGAACAGAGAGAGAGAGAGAGAGAGAGAGGGGGTGGGCTGGGCGAGAGTGCGTGTGTGGGAGAGGGAGACAGAGAGAGAGGGAGAGAGAGAGAGAGCGGCGCAGCTGTGCGGCGGTGAGTGCATGCGCGCATGTGTGTTTGTCTGCGCACGCGCGTGCACGCGTGTGTGTGTGTGTGTGTGTGTGTCTGCGCGCGTGTGTGTGCGTGAAACCTGCCTGCGCGCGCCGCTCCGCCCGTAGCTCAACCGCCGCAGCGGCAAGCGTGCCCGGCTCGGCCCCGCCGCCACCGCCACCGCCACCGCCGCCTCGTCCGCCAGAGCTGCTGCTCCCATTGCTGTTTGCCCATTGGCTGCTCTCCTTCCCGCCAGGCTTGCGCCCGAGCAGATCGCGCTGCGCCGCCATCTGTTTCTCCAGCTCGGGCGCCACCTGGGGATGATGGGTTGGGAGTTGAGGGTCTATCCGGTGGTGCATGGTGCATGGTGCATGGTGATGGTGGTAGCAATGGCTTGCGCCCAAGCAGCTAGCGCTGCGCCGACATCTGTTTCTCCAGCTCGGGCGCTACCTGGCGATCGGGGGATGGGTTTTGACGGTTTGAGGGTTTAGGGTTTCTAAACCCTAAAGGGTTTAGGGTCTACGGTTAAGGGCGGTGGCGGTGGCCGTTGGTCAGACTTGGGGTGGTGCTGGTGGTGGAAGTGGTCATGATGGATGGCGATAGATGGCGATGGGGTGGGCAATGGTGGGTAGTACCGTCCGGGCGGTTAGCCTTTGCATATAAATATCAATTTTTGCCCCCCCGCGAAGCTAAGAAATTAACAGAAATCGTCGAAAATCGCGATTTGGGGCGTCAAAACGACTGAAAACGACTAAAAACGACCCCCGCAATCGCATTAAACAACTATAGTTTCGACCCCCCCCCGCGAAGGCAAACAATATGGACGGTAGTAATGGAGCGCCGCCGTACTGCTACTGCAGCTCGGGCGCGCCCTGGTGGTAATGGCTTGAGGTTAACAGGTACAGCTACAGCCCAGCTTGGCTCGGGATGCTTTGCTCGGCACTGCCACTGCTGGTGGTCATGCATGGTGGCGATGCATGGTGGTGGTGGTCATGGTGGTGATGCATGGTGGCGGTGATGCATGGTGGCGATGATCCGCGATGCAGGGTGGTGATGCATGGATTTGAACCATTCGAGGTGCATTGGGAAGCTGATAAGGGCCATCCCCACCCAACCTGTGACCAAAATGTGGCCACACCCAAAATCCCAAAGTCGAAAAAACGGCCCCATCGCGCGTGCAGAATGACTTCTCGACACGTAATATAGACATGCGTGTCGAGATCGTGTGCTGGGATACGTCGTGGGGCCGTCACGGGCAGGGTTGCACGGTACGTGAGTACGCGTACGTACGTATTTTTCGTACGTACGTACGTACGTACGTGAGGGAGCGTATATACGTACGCGCTGTACGCAGCACTAGACGCCTTTTACTTGAAACACAAAAAACGGCCATAACTCACGTTCCTGTGCTTGGATCGAAACCATTCCACTTGCATTGGAAAGCTTGTAACAAGAGCTATCGAGAGCTCATTTGTAGTATTGCACTGTAGTAGGGGGTGGGCCTTGGGTTCTGCTGCAGCACCACGCGCGTGCGCTTGCAACAATGCACACAACAGCGGACGGAACTCCCTGCCCTCTGCCTGGATTTGAGCCATTCGACTTGCATTGGAAAGCTTGTAACACGGGCTATCTGTATGACCTCAGTATGCAGCACTGCAGTAGGGGGGCGTGCCTGCGGGGGTGCTGCAGCACACCACGCGCGCACGCGCTCGCACCGCACCACAAACAAAAAGGGCAGCAACTCCCTGCCCTCCAGGTCGCCCCCTACTAGATCTCACTGGACAACCCTTTCTATCAGCTTTCCAATGCATTTTTAATGGTTGCGACCCGAGCACAGGAGCGTGAGTTATGGCCGTTTTTGTGTTTCAAGCAAAAGACGTATAGTGCTGCGGCGTCCCGATTTTCGCACGCGTACGGCCAGCGTACGTACGTATTTCCGAAAAATACGTACGTACGTACGCTCCAGACCCGAAATACGTACGTACCGTGCAACCCTGGTCACGGGCCTCGCGGAGCGCCATGCAACAGTCGCGCCCAACCTCCTGCCGCGCCGCTGCGGGGAGCCAGTCCCCCGGGACGCCTCCTACCGATCTGTGCCACCCGTGGCATGAACTTGACGAGGCGCTGGGTCCCGTGCCGTGCCGCGTTGCCGCGGTCGCTGTGCTGGGCGACACCAAACTTTCGGCATGTTTTGCGGCGTCGCCTCTGGACCAAATCCACTTTTGACGTGTGCTTTTTAGTTGCCGCCAATCTCATTTAGACGCATGTCGTGGGTGACCGTGGCTTGGAGAGACGGTGAAATGCGGAACGAAATCGTTTGGCGTCAAACGTTTCACGTCACGGTTGCGTTTGACGCCAAACGGCTTCGTTCCGCATTTCACCGTCTCTCCAAGCCACGGTCACCCACGACGCATGCGTCTAAATGAGATTGGCGGCAACTAAAAAGCACGCGTCAAAAGTGGATTTGATCAACCAGGGAAGCCACAAGAAATTCCCAAAGTTTGGTGTCGCCCATTTTGGCCACTTTGCCCCCTGGGGTGGGCCCAGGTTGGGTGGGGATGGCCTAAGGTAAGCAAGGGTTAGCACGGGTTCAAATCCATGCAGAACTGAGCAGCTCCACCCACCTCATCCAGCAGCTCAAGCTCCTCTGCAACTCCTCGGGCAGTTTCAACCCCCCTCCCAACCCATCTAATTCCCGCACTGCTGCATGGATTTGAACCATTCGAGGTGCCTTGGAGAGCTGATAGCAAGGGCCATCCCCGCCCGTTGTGGTGACACCCACCCACCTCATCAAGCAGCTCCTGCTCCTCACCGTACCCCTTCACTGCTGTGCGGGTCTGAACGATTCGACGTGCATTGAGAAGCTGATAGCAAGGGCTACCACTGGTTCAAATCCATGCAGAGCCTCCACCCACCTCATCCAGCAGCTCCAGCTCCTCTGCGACTCCCTCGGGCAGCTTCATCGGGTCGATGTTGTACTCGTCCTCCTGCGTTCATACCACCCACACAACGCGGCGGTGTGTTAACGCACAGTGCGGCAATTTGATTTGATTTAATGCATTTGATTTGACGCGAGTCGATGGCGTACCCATCCTACCCACATAACACGGCGATTTGATTTGATTTGATTTGATTGGACCCAGTGTTTCCGTTAGCCACCCTGCAATCCCGCAAAGTGCATTTGCGGGGTGAGATTGGCCGATTTGGGCCGGCGAATGGCCGATTTGGGCCGGCGCTGCGGGGCGAGATTGCGCGAATTTTGACCCCAAAAGCGTGAAAACAGCATTTCACAGTTTTTCGCCAAAACATCGCCTCCGGCGGGGTGAGATTGAGGAAGTAAGCGTGACGCGCGGGGTGACAAGCGGAACCACTGACTTGACCGGCCCTTGGATTGGACCACCTTCCGTTGTACACATTTCGCACCCCCCCAAATGGCCACCTAGCTTGCACCTAGCTGGCCATTTCAAGTTAGTCAAGCCCCGTGCGAAACCATATGAAACCACACACCGCACCTCATCATCGTCCCCGTCCTCCACCGGCCAGCTCTTGTTCTGCCCCCCGATGTACACCTTGCGCACGCCCGCAAAGTCCTTGCTAAATCCCATCAGCATGTTGATGAGGATGTCGATCGAGAGCTCGTCGCACGTGCCCATGTCGACGCGAACGCGCCCCCACGCGCCGCGGAACTCAAACTGCGTGTGTGTGCGCGCGTGTGTGTGTGTGTGTGTGTGTGTGTGTGCCCATACGCATGTTGATGAGGATGTCGATCGAGAGCTCGTCGTGCGTACCCGTATCGCCGCGCACGCGCCCCCGCGCAGCGGAGCTCGACCTGCGCGTGTGCGTGTACTCGATTTTACAGTCGGTCGGTCGGATGGTCAGGTTGGCGTATTCAACGTGTGAGTGTGCGGCACTGTGTGCGTGTGTGCGTGCGCGATGTGTGCGTATGGTTGATTTTACAGTCATGATTAGGTTGGCGTATTCAACGTGTGTGTTTGTGTCAGTGATGCAGAAAGTGCTATACGCGCATGCTTTCGCATAATTTCGGGTCGTTTGGCGGGACCTGCGCGTAGCGCGGCGGGACGCGGCGAAGCCGCGTTTTGCCTTGCGCGTGGCGCGGCGCCCCCAGGCGCCTTGCGCGTAGGGCGCCTTGGGCGACGAGCATCGGATCCGATCAGCGCTCAGCTCGCGCAAGGATCGGTGGAGTGGTTGGTCGCACTTTTGCTTGATTCAAGTGTAACAGCCCCCCTGCCTGGCTCTTTGCTGCAGCAGATCATGCCATCTCTTGTATTCAACACAATTCACTGGTTCTTATCACCTGCACCCCGGCGCCCACTGCATGCATGCATGCAAACACGCGTGCGCCATGCAAACACGCCACGTGCGACAGCTCGTCTGGGCGTGCGTGCTCAGTTGTTTTGCCCCCTCCAGACTGCTTCCATAGCCTGAAAAACTAACATTATCAAGGATGCCATCAAATTCAGAACTCCAATGTGGCTCTGGCTTGCGCTGCTTGCATGCACGCGCGCCAGTAGGGGGGGGATGGGGCGCATCACGTCACGCTACGCCCGATTGAGCTACTTGTCTGCTGTGCGGGCAGATTGTGTGTGCTGATCCACGCTGAGCCACTCACGCATGTGCAGAGAGCGGCGCAGGCACGGGGTTGAAGTGTACATTCAGATTTGCATCAGGGGCACCCCTGATTTACACCGAGAATCGACACGCTTTGTGTGGGTTTGTGGTTGTGATGTTTGTGAGGCACAGGGAAAAGTCAAAGTAGGAGAACTAAACAAGGAATAAGGAAAGAAAGAGAAATGAGAGATCAGCGTAAAAAAAAGGTGCTGCCGTTCCACCAACAAGAACACTTTGGACAGCGGGGGTTCGGGGGCGCAGCCCCCGGGAAAATGGCCGCGCAGAAGCGCCGGGCCGGCAGGCCCGGCTGGAGCCTCCGCGCGTCGTAAGACCGCACTTACGCCAAAACACTTTCTGCATCACTGGTGTGTGTGTGTGTGTGCGTGCACGCTGTGTGTGTGTGTGGGTCTTGTCCTGATGAGATTATGCCCACAACGACGCGCACGCGCCGCCATGCCGCACCTCCCCGACGTCG
Organism: Chlamydomonas sp. UWO 241; assembly: GCA_016618255.1. Classification (NCBI taxonomy): domain Eukaryota; kingdom Viridiplantae; phylum Chlorophyta; class Chlorophyceae; order Chlamydomonadales; family Chlamydomonadaceae; genus Chlamydomonas; species Chlamydomonas priscui. The sequence continues at coordinate 146,934 of VFSX01000172.1, forward strand.
TGTAGCAGCGAGCCCATCGAGTCCTCGGTCGTGGTATTGTCGTAGTCAAAGAAGCTCTGGTCGTCGTCCGCGTTGTTGAAGACCTAGGTTTAAGGGTCAAGGGTAAATGGGGTAAATTAGGGTTGGGGTTAAGGGGCTGGTTTATGGTTTGAGTTAAGGGTGGTGGTGGTCGTCCGCGTTGTTGAAGACCTGTGCAGTAGCAGCAGCAGCAGCAGCAGCAGCAGTTGCAGCAGCAGTTGCCCCACCACATTCCCAATGCCTGGGGCGGCGGCGCCTCGGGCGCCTGGGGCGGCGGCGCCTCGGGCGGTCCCTGGACTTGCGCGGATCAGGCGGCACCTCGGGCGTGCCGAGACCGCCTGAGGCGCCCCCCACCCCCCACCCCCCCGCTTCCCCCAGTGGAACCACAGCAGCGACCCCACCTGCAGGTTTCCGCTGTTGTAGCCGCCCAGCTTGCCGATCATGAACCAGGCCTTGATGCAGCTCTCGAGCAGCTCCTGGACACAGCACAGCACAGCACAGCACAGCGCAGCACAGCACGGCACACGCACAGCACAGCACACGCACAGCACAGCACGTGCACGTGAGGGGCGGCCACACAGATAGAGTGACAGCCACAGAGCAGCGGCCACAGAGCGCCAGCCACAGAGCGCCAGCCACAGAGCGCCAGCCACAGAGCGACGGCCACAGAGCGACGGCCACAGAGCGACAGCCACCACAAAGCGACGGCCACAGAGCGACGGCCACAGAAAGACACCCACAGAGCGACACCCACAGAGCGACAGCCACAGAACGACGTCGCCGAGCACACTGTTTCGTCCGCACCTGCTCGCGCGAGCTCGGGGCCTCGACCATCTGCACCCACACCCACAGCTTGAACGGGTTGACCTGGCGGAAGGACACGGTCGGCGGCGCCTCAACGCCCTCGCGCGTCACGTACAGGTCCTTGTTCTGCATCTCCAGCCGCATCTGGGTGGCGCGATAAGCGCGCGCGCGTGCGTGTGTGCATGTGCGTGCGGGCTTGTGGGCGGACATTTGTTGGTGAACATGCGCTGGGAGACCGGCCCCCAGGGCCGCGTCCTGTCCCCTCTCCTTTGCACGCGTGCACACGCTCGCATCCACCCACGCACGCATCCACACGCACACAAGCACACACTTGCGCGCTTGCATCCACTCCCACACAGCCTCACATTCTCCCTGATCTTGTCTGGGTCGCCGTCTGTGTTGTGCAGCACCTTTGCCACATCCTCGTCCGTGTCTGCATCCTCCTCCATCAGCCTTCGAGGACGGGCGCAGGTGCATGTGTGCCACGTAGGCATGTGCAGGTGTATGTGTACGCACGTGTGTTTATGTGTTGTGGTGTGCCCACACGTGCCTCCATGCAGCGCCATGCAGCGCCATGCACGGCCAGCTCGTCTTCTCACCTCACCCACTCAGGCTTCCTGTTGCGCACTGGACCGGCAGGACCTCTGCCCCCAGACGCACATGCAACGCGCGGAAGGCTCCGAGCGTGCGTGCTGGGGTGGCAGGGCGTGGCGGCCGGATTCCACCTAGAGGCGCTGCCGAGCGTGCTGCCCCTCCGCATGTTGCAGCCCCCCACACGGTACATCGACATGGATATCGCCGACATAATGGGGGGGGGGCAGCTTTACCCTAAGCGACTGCTCCTGGCACAGAAAACGTGTGAATGTGTGAATGTGTGAACACTTGGGTGTGACCCTCGCATTGCGCCTATTCCTACGCGCGATTAGGTGGTTTGAAGGGGTGCGCGTGGTACGTACGTGCCGGAAACACAGCACCCGTGGCTTATAGTTTTGAGGGAGAAGAACAGCTGCACCGCGACCAAACGCTCACACACCTACACAAGCCAAGCGCCTGTGCTGACCCGGGCGCACAGCATGGCGCTGCAAGTGCGGTCGCGTGCTACTGGTGTGCCCGTGCTAGCGACCATCCTGTTTTTTGCGGTCACATCGCTGGTTTCTGCCCAGGACCTCGGGGCGGCGATAGATCAGTTCTGTACGACGAGGGAGATCCAAGGTGTCTGCGAGGTGTGCGACTTCCGGGCGGCGAGCAACTTTTCGGGCAACCCATGCAACGTGAGTGGTTGGGTTGGGTGGTTGGGTGCATGGTCAGGTGCATGCGTGCAAAATGCAGTGAGTGCATGGCGCACTGCACACACACACACAAACGCACGCACGTGCACACACGCACGCACACACACACACACACACTCTCTCTCACACACGCGCGCGCGCGCTCCCCCGCTGCAGTTTGTGGACGAGTACGCCAACCGCGAGCGCTACGACGTTTGCTTGGTGCCGGGAAACATCCCAGACGTTCCCGCCACCGCGGGCGTGACTGACGTGTGCGGCGGAGCTGCGACGACGACGCCCGCCAAGGGGTCGGGCGGAGGCGTCAAGGTGCACCACGCACACGCACGCGCACATACGCGCACTCGCATGCACACACACACACACGCAGACACACACTCACACACACACACACGCACACACCTGCCATTTCCACTCCAGCCCGCCAAGGGGTCGGGCGGAGGCGTCAAGGTGGTGGGGGCGGCGCGGAGGGGCGGGAGGGGAGAGGGCGGGGAGGGGAGGGGGGGGCTGTGCTCTTGCCTGCCGACCTGCCTTGCCTGCGCCCCACCTCAGCCCCGCCGCTATGCCCGCCGCGCCTCCTCCCTCCCCACTTACAGTAACAGTAACATCGGCTTTCCAGTGAAGACTACCTTCTAGTCTAGTCCTAGTACCACCGCCTAGACCCAAGTCCGGTTCTGGCCCTAGCAATTACGTGAGGAGCGGTAGCCACCAGCCGGCTGCCTGCCAACGCGTAGAGCAAAAAGGATGAGTTCCTTCACACACACACACTGACACGCACCGCGTGCACAGCAATCATGATGGCAGATGGCACGCTAGCGGTCTAATTTTGGCAGCTGCCGGCCTATTTCCTAGGGTATAACGCGCCATCAAAGGCGTCCGACGGACTGTGAAATCGACCACCACACCCATTAACCACGTGGAACCGCGCGCTTGTATGCAGGTGCTCCACCTGATTGACCGCAGCAAGGAAACTAGCACTGGTATCGTCGGCCGCGTGATCGTGTGGCGCACCCTCGCAAACGTGCTCTACGTCACGGCCGACATGGAGTGCCAGCGTGGGAGCAGCGACGTGTTTGGTGCGTGTGTGAGTGGGGGGGGGGAGCAGCGACGTGTTTGGTGTGTGTGTGTGTGTGTGCCTGTGTGGGTGGGTGGACGTGTGTGTGCGTGTGTCTGTGAGAAAGCACACACCCCGGAAATAGTTTCAGAACACAGACACTCGCACACACACACACACGCACACACACGCACACATGCGCAGGGTTACCCTCTGGCTTCTCCCTCGGCCTGTGGAACGCGCCCGGCAGCATGGCCCCGCAGTACACAACGGTCACCAACTCGACAGACCCGCACACGTGCCTCACCTTCACGGTACCGCTCGACAGCGTGTGCGACCCAGCGACGAGCACGTACAACGCCTCCACGGGCGCGTGCGTGTGCATGGACGCGGCCGCTGGGCCGTGCCCCCCGGTTGACCTGAGCTCCGAGACTACGCTGTACATCCGCGTGCTGGCCCAGGTGCTCGCGTATGCGATTGACCCGAACGACACGACCACGTGCGCGTCTGGGCCGTGGTCGGCGACCGACTCCAACGAGGTGGGGCACACACACACACACACACATACATACATACATACATACACACACACACACACTCATGCGCGTGCACACACACACACACACACATGTGCACATGCACACGCACACACACACACACGGAGGGAGAGGCATTCTTCACAGTTCCCACCGCACGGGCAACCGCACCGGCAACACACATGCACACACACACACACACACACAACAACACACACAACACACACAACACACACACACACACACACACCGCACGGGCAATACACACACAACAACACACACAACCGCACACACACACACATACACACACACACACCGCACCGGCAACACACACACGCACACACGCACATGTCTCCTTCTGGGACATCGACGACCCGGCACACACACACACACACACACACACACTGACACGCACAGCTACATTCACAGCTACATTCATGCCCCGTGCATGCGCCCATGCGCCATGCGCACATTCCCCCGCGTAGGTGTCTCACCGACACACACACACACACACACACTGCACGGGCAACACACACACACACTGCACGGGCAACACACACACACACACAACACACAACAACACACACAACAACACACACACAACAACAACAACAACAACACACACACCCGCACACACACACACACACACACACGCACACACACAAAGGTCTCCCTCTGGGACATCGACGACCCGGCCGGCCTCGCGTTTGGCGAGGCCTACGCGTGGGCGGTGCCCGCGTGCACGTACCCACCGCCGGCCGTGGCTGCACAGGCGGAAGCCGAGCCGCCGCTGCCGCCTCCTCCGGTCGCCGTACAGGTGATGATGATAGAGTTTACAGCCGTGTGCGACGCTCAAACAGAGTGCCACCCTTGAAAGATCCACTCGCGCGGGCGTAGCCTCCGCTGCCTTGTCGTCTGGGCTGGCAGTCCTGCGCCAGGCAGCGTATTCGACCTTGCTCGGCGTACATCGCCTGAGCACTACAGACGGGTGGCTGGCTACTAGTGGTGGGGGGCTAGTGGGTCGGGGCTGGACCTAGACAGGGCACTCGGCCCCCAGATCTGACTCCTCCCCGTGGGAGCACGGCCGGGGTTCACAGGTACGGGTCGGCAATCTCTATGAAGTCCATAATACGTTGAGCTTGGTTAAGCTTAACTTAGGTATGTATCCAATCTGGGCGCTCGGGTATCTTCTTCATACCAAGGCGGAGTGGGGCGTGTGGGGGTGCGTTGGAGAGCTCTTGTCGAGCACTACGTGATGGGAACGTTGCCATGATGGGGAGGACAAACTAGCCAAGGTTTCTGTTGGGGTTTGCGCACAGGTCTTACTAAGTACAGCCTGAATTAACCTCACATTAAGCTTGATTAAGGTGCATGTTTTGCGGCCAACTTGTTCTCCGACCCTTACGTACAGTAAGTACTAAGTCATCTGCAAAGGTTTCACCTCGACGACGGCTGGAATTTCCATGCTTGGCGGCCAGACCGGTGTTGGGAACCGGCCTGACGGCACCAACGGTTATGCTCCTGCATTCAAATAAATGAATGTGTCCTTAGGCGGGTAGCATCATCGGGGAAGCGCCTGTTAAGGTGCCTGTTTTGCCGGCCAACTTGTTCTCCGACTCTCACTCCTACAGGTGTCTCCGCCACCGCCGTCGTCCAGCCCGCCGCCGTCCCCGCGCCCGCCTGCGCCTCGGCCGCCCTCCCCGCCCCTGCCGCCCGGGTACTTCGGGACGGATGGCTACTACTACTACTATTACGGGTGGGTCGGCTCAGCCGCGCGGTGTTTCACATCCCCCCCCCCTCCCCCTAGCCCTTTATGCCTGTGCCCCTCTGCCGGGCTGGGGCTCTACAATGACTGGCAGGGACGGTATGCGCCCCCTAGCTGTGGGGTGCCCAACCAAGTGTGGGGATCCCACTGGGCTTGCCTACTCCCCTGATCCGGGTGGGCAAGACAGTCGAGTTCGAGGCAGGAGCACTTTCGACACCCAACACGCGGCGTCTGCGCTGTGTATAACAGCGCGACGCCAACACACTGTGACAGCTGTCGAGCCACCACAAGCCCCCATACCACCACTGGGGCGCGCTCGTGTTGCGCTGATCGCGTCGATACGCCCCGACGCCACGCCCGCGATGCGCTGAGACCTGCTGTGCCACCCACCCGCTACGCCCTGATGCAACACACACACACACACCACGTGTGGGTGCGACCCAACTCCTGTGCAAGCTCCGATGCCTCGCCCGCCATGCATGAACCAAAAACACTCGAGTCCTGCGGAGCCCGGAGTGACGCGGCCTTGCAGGTACACTGCCCAGCATCGCTCGTGACATGCCACCAGTGATTTCCTTTTCATGATTTTTAATTAATTCTTCCACAGCCGGATTTTGCTTTGACCGCGTTGACCGTTGACCTCCCATTGACCGTTTGTCCTCATACGGAGGTCATTTGAAAGCTGTGGACACGCTCTGTCTGGCAAGCTTGTCAGACCAACAATCGACTGCATGGGCTGAGCTGTGTGCAAGGTCAAAGCACAGCCGGAGTACAGCCAAATGGCTGTGTAGAGCTGAAAATGAAATCACTGCATGCCACCCACCCACGACACTGCCCACAGGAATGGGAGCAACTGGCGCACCGCGTGGACCGTGGTCGTGGTGGTGTTTGCCATCCTGCTGATCACCATGTGCTTCTGGAGCCACAGGAGGAAGCAGCAGCGCGCGCAGGTCGGTGTGCCCGCAAATGCTGGGTCAGCATTTGCCCGCTCAGACCTTGGGTGCATGAGCACACACACACTGCCCACTCACTCACACTGTGTGAGTCACACGCACACACACACACACACACACACATCTCGTACCCACATCGCCCGCACACGCACGCGCTGCCCACGCCCTCCCACGCCCGCAGCTCGCGATGCAAGAGCAGCAGGGAGGCACGTACGGCAACGACTACCCGCCCGGCGGCGCCATCGCGATGACGCCGCTGCCACCTAGCGGCGCCTATGGCATGCCCCAAAATGGGGACGCCTTCGGAGGCCCGTACGGCTATGGAAGCGGCAGTGGCAGTCCCCCGCCGGCGTCTGGAGGCGCATACGGCTATGGCGGTGGCAGTCCCCCGCCGCCGCCCGGAGGTGCCTACGGATACGGCGGCCCACCGCCGCCCGTCGCCGCGCCTGTTTCCGGTTTTTTCTCGCGCCCCGCGCGTGCCAACGCCGACAACGGCGGCGCCCTGCTCGGGTCGGGCGCTGAGCGGTCAGACGCGGGCACGGGCCCGAACCCGCTGTTCGCCGGGCCGCCGGCCAACGCGCCGTGGACGTCGTTCCAGGGCGGCGCGGCGCAGCTGCCCCCGCCCCCTCAGTATCCGTCGATCGCGCCGGGTGGGGGAGTTGCGCTGCCCACTTCGACGCCTCCTCACCCGAGTGAAGGCGGCGCGGGGGGCCAGTCGCGCGTGTAGCGCAGCAAGTAGGTGTTGAGCAACACCATGGAGCGTTTGCGGGACAAGACGGGTTTTGAGTGTGTAGGTTGAGCTGGCGCGATACAAACGATACGGAAAACAGCTGGCGGCTGGCTACCGGCTGGCTCCACTCTCTCTCATTGTCGGCAAACGTTGAACGGCAAACGACTCGTGCATGAGATGCTGATGTGTGCACGAGGTGGAGGCGGTGTAGAGTTTATCGCAACAGATGGAGTCGACAGAATCCAACTCGCTCTGCGCACACGCGCACACTACGACAGTCTCTGTAGGGAGAGCAGGAACACAACACGGCGGCTCGCCGTATGACTCTCTGAGAGATGCGTCGCTGGGTGAACTTGCCACTGTGGCTTGCGTCGAGCCTGTGGTGTCTTGCGACCTGTTCGAACGCAAACCTCACTGATGCTATCGAGGGCTTCTGCGCGACGCGGGAGTCGACGTGCGGAGTGTGTGCGAGGGGCAGCAAAGCCACAAACAATCCATGCTCGGTGAGGCTTGCATGCAGGAGAGAGTGCAAGGGCGTGCATGCATGCGGAATGCGTGTGCATGCCACAGCAGTAAGTACGGCCCTTCCCCACCCCTCTCGCTTCACCGCAACTACAAATGAGTGTGTGCGTGCGTGTGCGTGCGTGTGTGTGTGTGTGTGTGTGCGTGTGTGCGTGTGTGTGTGTGCGTGTGTGGATGCCCCCTCCCACCAACCTGTGCCACGCAACACAGTTTGAGGACGAGTACCGCAACCGCGACCGGTGGGACGTGTGCATGGTGCCTGGGGCCGTGCCAGACAACCCGTTCACTGAGGGCGCACGCAACGTGTGCGGCGGCACCGGCGGCGTCACGACGCTCCACCTGGCGGACCGGAGCGGGCGGGATATCGTGGGCCACCTCATGGTGTGGCGCAGCCTGTCCAACAGCGCCTTCTTCACGGTCGACATGGAATGCGCCAGCACCGAGGCGCTGTACGGGCTTCCGTCCGGGTTCTCGGTAGGGCTCTGGAGCGAGGCGGGGGCGGCGCTGCAGTACAGGCAGGTGACGTTCGCGGCGCAGCCACACACGTGCCTCACGTTCACCGTGCCGATCGACGGCGCGTGCGACCCGGCCACGAGCGAGTTCTCGCTTGCGTCGTTCTCGTGCCGCTGCACCAACGGGGGGTCGTGCCCCACGGCCGACCTCAGCGCCGTGGCCAAGCTGTACGTCTCCTTCTCCGCGCAAGTGGCGACGTACGCGCCCGACGCTGGCGGGAGGCCCGGCTGCGCAGTCGACCCGTCCCCGTGGGGCGCGGCCAGCCAGACCAACGTGGCAATCTTGGAGGCTGGCGCGTTTGGCGCCGCGTACGCGTGGGTGCCGCCGGCATGCGCCCCACCTCCCCCCAGCCCTACGCCGCCGCCGAATCCACCGCCCCGCCCGCCGCCAGCGCCGCCAGCGCCGCCGCCAGCGCCGCCACCGCCCGACCCGCCGCAGGCGCCGCCAGCGCCACCGCCGTCCGCGTCCATCACGATCAAGGTCGCTTCGGCGGCACGCCCGCTCGCCAACACGACAGATTGCGCGCTCCTGCGCGCGCTCCTGACCCCGTTCCTGCGCGACCAGCAGCACATCCTCGCGCTCACGTGCGCCGTTGTCTCGGGCGGGCCGTTTGGCGTGTCGCGCCTGACGACGGAAGTCGTGTACGCCGTGGGCGCGGGCGAGCCCGCGGCGCGGTACCTGTGGGACTCGGTCAACATCGACATCTTCTGGGAATCAGTACTGCGGGAGCTGGGGCTCGGGTGCGGCGGGTCGCTCGAGATCGCCGACGGGTTCAGCGACGGGCGCGTGCTCGTCGACGCGACCAGCAGCGCGCTGCTCTCGTGCCCGCCGCCGCCGCCGTCTCCGCCGCCCCCGCCGCTGCCGCCACGCCCGCCCCCGTCTCGGAGCCCGCCCTCACCCCCGCCGCCGCCGGGCCCACCCCCGCCGAGTCCACCGCCATCGCCACCGCCGTCTCCCCCACCGCCGCCGCCCCCCAGTTTGGTTTCGGTCGCGGCCGACCGCTCAACGTCCGGGTCGCGGCTGTCGCCGGGCGCGTGCGAGACGATGGTTCAGCTCTCAAGCGCGCTGCTCATGGCCAAACTGCCGGCAGGGTCGGTGCTCACGCCGCTCGCGTGCACGCGCCAGGGCGACACGGCGGTGACGGCAGTGGGCGAGGTCGCGTCGCTGCCGGACGCGGCAGGTGTGTGTGTGTGTGTGTGTGTGTGTGTGTGCTGTCGATTGTACAGTCCGTTGGACGCCTTTGATGGCGCATTCTACCCGCGTGGTTTGTGTGTGTGTGTGTGTGTGTGTGTGTGTGTGTGTGTGCATGTGCATGCGTGTACGTGTGTGTGTGCTCCTGGACGTTCTCGTAGTCGCGCCCCAGCTCGCACGCTTCTCAAAAGAGGTCTTCTACACACACACGCACGTACACACACGCACACACACACACACACACACACGCGCGCGTGCCCACACGCCCGCACACACAGGCCTTCTCGCGTCGTTCACTTCTGAAACGGCGACGGCGATCGCGTCGGTGTTGCGCCTCGGGTGCGGCGACACGCTCAGCGTGGCCACGGCAGCAGGGACCGTCACCTACTCGTCTCGTAACCTCGCGATGCTCGTGTGCTCTCCACCGCCGCCTGCGCCGTCGCCGCCGCCCGCGCCGCCACCGCCGCCGAGCCCGCCACCCGCGCCGCCGCCGAGCCCACCAGAGCCGCCGCACCCATCGCCACCGCCGCCGGCACCGCCAGCGCCTCCTCCACCGCCACCGGACGGACCGGTTGACCTCACGGTGACGAGCCCTGCGTGGTCGGACGCCCTACCCGACTGCGACGGCCTCGTGTGGGCGGCCACGCTGCTAATTGCCGGCGGGGGGCTCCAAGCGTCGAGCGCGCCGACGTGCGTGCCCTCGGTGGACGGTGGCGGCGGCGGCATTAACTCTTCCTTATCCTCCCTCTTGGGCAGCGTCACGCTGTCGGTTACGCTGTCGTCGGACGAGCACGGGCTACTACTAGCGTCTGCGATCGCTCGCGCGCTGCCGGCGCTGGTGTCACGGCGACAGGCGCCAGGGCGGCCGGTCGAGTGTGGGTCAGAGGTGGTGGTGCGGATGCGCGGGGCGGTCGAAGCGGTGCTCACGCCCGAGGGCGAGCCCGCGCTGCGGTGCGTCGACATGCCGCCGCGCGCACCGGCGTCGCCGCGCCCGCCTTCCCCCCCGCCTCGACCGCCACCGGGGCTGCCCGCGAACCCGCCGCCGCCGCTGTGGGCCCTACAAGTGGACCTGAAGCTGCTGCAGCCCGACTACTCCGACGTGTGCGCGGCGCTCGCGCACGGCGTGTCCGGCAGCGGCATCGCGGGCGCGACGCTGGCGGGGTGCGTGCCCGACTCGCGCACGCCCAAGCGGCGCTTCGCCCTGACGTTGACCGTCCCAGGGGGCACGATTGTCACCGCCGACGCGCTGGCGGCCGCGCTGCGCGGGGCGGTCGCGTGCGGCTCGACGGCCGAGCCTGCTGTGCCGGCGGGGCCCCTCGTCGCGGTGGAGATCGAGCCGTGCAAGAGCTAGCGAGGTCACTCTGCGCACGACGGCAATTCTGACCACTTGACAGCAGGGGCAAAACTCATGTTAACGGGGGTGCGTATGCCCCTAGTGCTCCCCTAGTGGCGTGCCACCTTTCTGTGAAGCATGCATGCTCTTGAAAATCCTTTTCGCAATTTTCCGTCAACTCCCGGGACCGTTGGTGTGATTGTGGCAGGCCGCGCTGTGTGACAGCTTAAATAAAATAAAGTGCATAGAGATCGTTGATAGATCGCTGGACTCGGACTCCTAGATCGTTGATAGATCGTTGGACATCTAGGACACCCATGTGTAAACTTACAGTGGTGTTGGTCTACAGTGTGGGCGCACAATGCGGGCAGAATCACGGGCTGCTGAGCACTGCAGGGCTCGGGGCTGGCCACAGCGGGTGGGGTGTCCGCCAGGTACCCCTCGTCGAGGGGGCTGCCTCCTCGACGCCCGCCACTCTGTTCCTGGCGCAGCAGTGGGGGCGCAGCTGGCCACTTGGCGACTGGCCACTGGTGGCTACTGGCAGTCGCGCGCGGAAAGACGCAGCTGGCTTGGCTGCGCGCGTGTCGTCCCATGCCGCATCTGCATCGCCCCCGCCCGCTCGCTGAGGAGGCCCAACTTCGTCCTGGTCCCTATGCTTGCGCCTCACGACAGGCTGCTTAAGTTTCGCTCGCACAGTAATAGCATGCGGACGTACAAGCGGTGCATTCGGCAGAGAGGCATCACTTGTCTGTTTTTTTAGAAGGGCGGCTAGTAGTAACTCCTCGCCCCGCCCGAGAGGTCTTGCGTCCTGTCTGTGATGCGCTAAAATGTCGATGTCGCAGTGAAACGCCAGGGCCTCCGTCGCCTGGTCCAGTGCGGGGCGAGCTGGGCGTTCACGAGTGTGGCCGACTCGAGTGTTCCGGCGAGCCTTTTCAGAGGCCTGGGAGAGGCCCGCACTTGTGGCACTATGACGCTTAATTAGTGGTCGAAGTCGCCGTCGTGAGCTCAACACAACGGGGTTAAAACGGGAGCGCCTAGAGGCGCCGTTTAGAGCTACACCCTGAGTAAAAACACAATGCCCCCCCCAAAGCTAGTAGCCAGCAAGACTTGCACACACAGCCCCCAGCACAGTCACCCGTTGCGTGAGTGGTAGTGGTGAGGAAGATTCGGCCATTGTCCTCACTTTCCAATTCAAACTTTGCATCGCATACGCGTCACGGGGAGCATAACCATACCACATGAGCCTTGTGTGGCCCCCCTCGTGCGAGGTGCTTGCACATTAGTTGATTTCCGTCCGTGGAAGTGGCGCTGGGAGGGACGAGCGAGGCGTTCGCGTCAGGGGTTCGCGTGGTCCATCACACGCGTGCAGACACGCACTGCGTAGACGGAGCACGCACGAGCGAGGCGCATCATGGACGGGAAGGCGATTCGGGTGAGCGGGTGGGGTGGACGAGGCGAGCAAGTCGCTGCAAGACCCATGCAAGACCCATGCAAGACCATGCACCGTGCATGCGCCCCTCCCTCCTTCCTCCCCCAGGCCGCGTACAGGCGCGTGGTCCACGGAGCCACGTGCCCCACGGAGCTGGAGAACAGCGACGTGCCGGACGTTGGGTGGGCAGGGTGGCCGCTCGTGCTGCGCGAGCTGGGCATTGCCAGGCTCACTGGGCGCTCCGCCTCACTGGTGCGCGAGTTCCTGTCCATGCTGGAGCGCTTTGACTCGGCGTTCGCAGCGGGGGAAGCCCCTAGCCCCGGCGACCTGCGGGCCAGGGACACGCTGCTGGCGCAGCTCGGCGGCGCGCTGCAGGTGTGTGTGTGTGGGGGGGGGGGCGACAGCTGCGCATGGGTGATGCATGACTGGGGCGAAATCTGCACGCTTGTGTCCAGATGCATACACCCTGGGCACGTGTGGCCGCTCATGCATTCTCCAAGCTACGCGCAGACCCGTGCTGTGCACTTGCCACACACACACACACTCACACACAAGCACACACACACACACTGCACCACCGCGGCACAGGCGTCGCAGCAGGCGTGCGACTTCGCTCCCGACGCGGCCGACGCCCCGCCCCCGCGCTACCAGCCGCAGCCGCAGCCACAGCGGCCGCCAAGCGGCCGGCCCGGCCCCAGCGGCGCGCAGCAGCGCAGCGTCGCAGGCGCCGGCCCTGGCCCCAGCAGCGCGCAGCTGCACAACGGCGGCGGCGCCGGCCCTGGGCCCAGCAGCGCTCAGCTGCGCGGCGGCGCCGGCAGCGGCGAAGCGCTGCTGTCGACGGCCGAGGTGGATGAGCTGTTCCAGGAGCTGGGGGACATGCAGGACCTGGAGGTGCGGCCTGGGCAGTGCTCGTTCCGGGGGGGAAGAGGGGGGCTCCTGGCTCCTCGGGGCGACGCTATCTGGGCGCGTTTGGGGCACGGGGGGGGGGGGTCGGATAGGGGGTCCGCGGGCATGCTCGTGTGCGTGCGTGCGTGCGTGCAGTGGTGGTCGATTCCACAGCCTGTCGGACGTTGGGGTATACAACCTGTGCCTGCGCACCCTGGAGGAGAGGCCGGCGGCTGTCAGGAGTGGAGTCAGAAGGGCGGCGGCTGTCGGAAGTAGACCCCACTAGGAGTGGAGTCAGAAGTGGACCCCTAGGACTCCTAGCTGCCATCTGACATCACTTGGACCTCCTGCCATCTGACATCACCTGGACCTGCCTTTACCTGAACCTGCCTGTCCATCACCTGGATCTGCCATCACCTAGACCTCCTGCCATCTGCCATCACCTGGACCTCCTAGGACTCCAAGCTGCCATCTGCCACCACGAGTGCAGTGGCCACCACCCTGGCTGCGCTCCACGCCTCCACCCTCGCTCCCCATAGCGCGCTCCCAGCCTGCCCTGCCCGCCCCGCCCGCCCGCCCCACCCGCCCCGCCCGCCCCCACGCCCGCCCTGCCCGCTGCTGCCCCACGCTCTGCCTACCCTGCCCGCCCCCATGCCTGCCTGCCCGCCGCACGCCACACGCCCTGCCCGCTCTCCGCTCTGCTCGCCCTGCGCGCCCATACGCCCGCTCTGCGCGCCCCCACGCCAGCCCTCATGCCCGCCCTGCTCGCCCTGCGCGCCCATACACCCGCCCTGCGCGCCCCCACACCCGCCCTCACGCCCGCCCTGCCCTCTGCTGCCCCACGCTGCTGGCTGCCCTGCCTGCCCTGCCTGCCCTGCCTGCCCTGCCTGCCCTGCCTGCCCTGCCTGCCCTGCCTGCCCCATGCTGCTGCCCGCCCTGCCCACTGCTGCTGCCTTCCCCCCCCCGGCAGGTCCAGGCCAATGTCACGTCCACACATCCCCACGTCTCCCGCTGCTCGGAGATCGCACACGAGTCAGCAGCCCTCACCGGCCCGCTGCCTCCCCCCTCTAGTTTGACTCCTTCTCTGTCCCCGGCCTCGACCTGTCGTTAATGTGTCACTCTGTCACTATGTCACTCTGCCGAGTTAAGATTTCTTGTCAAACGTTCGCCCTCCCTCCCCAACCCCCCCCTGCAGGTCCAGGTCGGCGCGCTGCACACGACCATCGTGAGGCACGCAGACAACGCGCGGCTCGCGGGGGGCAGCAGGTCCGGGACGGCGGGCGGCGGCTCGGGCTTCCACCAACTCGAGCGCGTGTTCCTCGTGCGCACCGCGGCGGATGATGAGACCGAGCGCAGCGACTGGGTCTCGTACGCGAAGCTGATCGAGATGCCCAGCGGGCGGCACATGTTTGCGGCGTACCAGGTGGGCGCTTGAGGGGGGGGAGGAGGGGGCTCTGGTGGTGATGGTGATGACGGTGCCGGTGGTGGTGGTGGTGGTGGTGGTGGTGGTGATATTTTGCAAATGGTGGTGGTGGTATTTCGCAGATGGGCGCCTTCGCTGGAGACTGGAGAGCGGCGGTACTAGGACCCTCGACCAGGAAATGTCTCTGCTGAAAAGCGGATGTTTCCGTTTCTGTGCGTGCTCTGACGCGCCCGCATGCCCTGCCGCTGCCTCCCATGCAGAACTCGCTGCGCGAGCGCCCCCGCGCGGGTACTTGGACGCTTGGGACGAGACGATGTCTCTGCTGAAAAGCGGATGTTTATGTTTGTGTGCATGCTCTGACGCGCCCGCACGCCCTGCCGCTGCCTCATATGCAGAACTCGCTGCGCGAGCGCCCCCGCGCGGGTACTCGGACCCTTGGGACGAGACGATGTCTCTGCTGAAAAGCGGATGTTTATGTTTGTGTGCATGCTCTGACGCGCCCGCACGCCCTGCCGCTGCCTCATATGCAGAACTCGCTGCGCGAGCGCCCCCGCGCGGGTACTCGGACCCTTGGGACGAGACGATGTCTCTGCTGAAAAGCGGATGTTTATGTTTGTGTGCATGCTCTGACGCGCCCGCACGCCCTGCCGCTGTCTCTTACGCAGAACTCGCTGCGCGAGCACCCTCGTGCGGGCGACGCGCGCGGGGCTCGCCCGCTCCAAGCGACGCAGGTCGTGCTCGAGGGCCTGTCCCCTACTGCAGGAGGAGGAGGCGCCGGCAGTGTCGGCGGCGCGGGTGGCGGCGCGGGTGATGGCCTGACCGCTGCTGTGCGAAGAGGCGGCGCCAGCGGCGGCGCTGGCGGTGGCGGGGCCGGCGGCGGGGTTGCGGGCGGCGGCGAGGGGCGCCCGCGCGCGCTCAGCGGGCTCGGCCGAACGTTTGCCGACCGCATCGGCCGCGCCACCGCCGCTGCCGCCGCGACCGCCGCCGCCGCTGCCGGAGGCGGCGGCGGCAAGCGGGGGCAGCAGGCAGCGGGGGCACAGCCGCCGCAGCAGCGGCAGGAGCAGGCGCGCGGCAGTCGGGTCGGGCCGGAGGAACAGGCGGCGCCCGCGCGCGGGCCGTCTCCCCCAACATCCGTCACCCACCTCAAGGGCGGCCGCCCATCCATCGCGGTGAGGAGGGGTAGCGATGGCGGCTCGGGGGAGCCACGCGGGCCGGCATCATGGGCCGCACGCTCGCGCGCGCCGCTCAGCGAGGCGCAGCCTCCTCGGCAGCAGCAGCAGCAGCAGCCGGCGCAGTCGCCGTCGCCGCCGCGCGCGCGCCCCTCTTTCGCCGCGCCCGCCTCGCAGCCGCCCACGGCGACGGCGAGCGCGGCCACCACCACCAGCAACGGCGGCGGGCTGAGGGAGAAAATGCAGCTGTTTGGGCAGCGGCGCAGGAACGAGACGCCCGCGCCGCCGGACGCCGCCACGCGCGCGGCGGCGCGCGCAGCGCGCTTGTCGGCGGCAGGCACGCCAGCGCTGGCATCTGGTGCGCGCGGCGCGGGCCAGCCGTCGCACGCGGCGCACCTGCCCCCCACGGGCGCGCGGGCGGCGGCGCAGCCGCACGTGCCGACGCAGTACAGCGTGCACGCGTTCGCTGGCACGCAGACGCCGATGGAGCCGGGCCGGGGAGGGAGCGCAGCGGCGTCGGGCAGCCGCGACGCCGGCGGCGGCGCCGGCGGCAGCGGCGTCACGCGTGGCGGCGGAGGCCACGGCGTTGGCCGTGGCACCGCCGTCGGGCAAGGTGCGGCGCCGCCGCCGCCAGCGCTCATATTCAAATTCAGCGCAAAGCAGGCGGCGCGGCAGGCGCCCCCGCCCGCGGCCGCTGCTGCTCGGGATGCAGATGGCGACGTAGTGTTCAGGGAGGAGCGCCCAAGCTCAGCGCAGGCGCAGCCGCAGGGACAGCAACGACAGGGATATGAGCAGCAGGGACATGAGCAGCCACAGGGACAGGAGCAGCAGCAGGCGCAGCAGCAGCAACAGCGGGGACAGCAGCAGCAGCAGCAGCGCGCGCCTGCGCCTGTGCCAGTGGGCAAGCCTGGTGGGAAGCGCGGTGCCGCCGGAGACGATGCCGCGATAGCACAGCCGATGCCGGCAGTAGCGGCAGGCGCGGCGGCAGGCGCGGCGGCAGACGCGAGGGCAGGTGCGGCGGTGGGTGCTGCGGCTGCGGGACGCGCGGCGCTTCCGGCTCAGCCGGGCGGTGGTGGCTGGAGCAAGAAGCTGTCGCTGTTTGCTGACCACCAATTCAAGATGCACGCTGCGATGGGCAGCTCGCAGCGGGCGAGTGTGCAGCCGCAGCCGCAGCCGGCGCCTGCAGCGGAGGTAGAGCAGGCGGAGAGGCAGGAGCAGCAGCGGGCGAAGCGGCGGAGGCACGACGAGCCAAAGGCAGCGAGGGGAGCGGCGGGCGGTGTGCAGAAGCCAGCGGTGCACCAGCCAGCGGCGCCAGAGCAACAGCAGCAGCAGCCTCAACAGCAGCAGCAGCGGCAGAAGGCGCAGCAGCAGCAGACGCAGATCCGCAGCGGCCCTGCCCCGCCCTCCTCCAAGCCTCAGGGCAGCGGCGGAGGAGGCAGAGGAAGCACTTGGCAGCCCACGGGCCTGAACTCGCCTCTGATGGACAGCCTGAGGGCAGGGACTGTGAGCGCGGTGGCGGTCGCGGAGGCTGCGCTCGCGACGCCTCTGCTGCTACTGGAAGACACGCAGGACACGCAGGCGCCGACGCCGTCGCCGGCTGCGGCAGCGCCGCAGCCGCAGGCCTCGCCTCAGCAGCCGCAGCCGCATTCGCCACGGCAGCGGCAGCCTCAGCAGCAGCAGCAGGCGTCCCCTGGCAAGCAGATGCAGACGCAGTCCCCTGGCAAGCTGCAGCAGCCGCAGTCCCCGGCCGCTGCCGCCGCCGCTGGGCGGGCTCGACAGTACGGCCCCATCCCCGCCGCTGTGTCCAGGCCAGCGCCCAGCCGCGGCACCCTGGACCGCTTTGGGGGCGGGGCCGTTCGGCGCGGCGGCCTCCTGTCCGCGTTCGCGCCGCGGCGCCCGCCCCCGCCTGCGCCAGCGGCCGCCGCGGGCGGGGAGGCTGTCAGAGGCGGGGTCGAGGCGGAGGGACTCGGGGCGGCGGCAAACGACGGGATGGATGTAGACTCTGAAGCCGGCGCGGAGCAGCAGCAGCAGCCGGGCGGGGCTACGCAGCCTTCCCCTGCGCAGCAGCAGCATCAGCCACAGGCAGGTGGTGGTGCGGAGGATGCCGCAGGCAGCGGCGGCGCGGCGCCCGTTGGGTCTGCCATGCGCAGCACGCAGCGCCCCGCCACCAACGACTCCTCGTTCGTGCCCAACTCGTTCGAGGAGGCGTCGCTGCCGTCGCTGCCCGAGGAGTCGCCCGCGCTCGGCGGCAGCGACCCTGCGGCGCGCGCGTCGCCGCTGCCGACGGGCGCCACCCCTGGCGGCGGCGCGCTGCTGCCTCGCACGCTGCACCCGGGCGACCCGCCCGCGAGCGCAGCGCCGCTGCCGCCGTTCACTGAGGCGCAGCGCTCGCCGGCGCGGCCCAGCCCGCTGGAGGGCGTGCTGCATGCAGCGTACGGCAATGGGCTGCACGCGAGCCCAGGCGCGGGCCTCGGCGGTCGCTGCAGCGGTGGTAGCAGGGGCGTCAGGGCCCCGGCAGGCGGCAGCGGCGGCGCGGCGGCTACAGCGGCCACGTCGCAAGAGGGGGAGGCGCACGCGGGCGCGGCGGAGGCAGCAGCAGAAGCAGCGGGCGGCGATCGCGGCGGGGCTGGCGCCAGTGCCGGCGGCGGCGGCGGGGACGTGCGCACCGGGGAGGGCCAGCCGGCCGGTCCGCCTGCGGCCGCTGACGACGACGACGGCGACGAGTGGGCCGACGCGTCGAGCCAGCCGCAGGCGGCCTCGCCCGCTGCTGCTGTTGCGCCGCCCGTGCGCTCCCCAGCCCCAAAGCGCACGCGCGCAGCGGCGGCCGCCGAGACCGCCGCCGAGGCCGCCGCCAGCGCTGCATCGGCGGGCAGCGCTGGCACTGCCGCCGCAGCAGCAGCAGCAGCAGTGGGCAGTGCTCCCACCGGCGGTGGCGCGCTGCGCGATCGGGGGGCGGCAGGCACGGCGCGGCGCACGGGCCTGGGGGCACCTCTGATGGACAGCCTGACGACGCGGGCTGCTGCCGCTCCTGCTGCCGCCCCTGCTGCTGCCACTGCTGCAGCGTACGTCGCGGATCCAGCGGGCGTCGCAGCGCGCACGCGCGGCAAGCGCGGCCGCGCGGCTGACGGCCCCTCTGATGTGCCTGCCGGCACCGCCACTGGCACCAGCACCGCTGACGCTGGCGCTGCTGCCTCCCGTGAGCAGGGCGGCGGGGGCGGCTCGCGCTCGCGCCTGCGGTCGGGTGTGGACGCGGGTGTCGGGGGCAGCCAGGGCGCAGGTGCTAGGAGCCATGGCACGCGCAGCCAGGGCAGGGGCAGCCAGGGCAGGGGCGGCCAGGGCGCGGGTGCTGGGAGCCAAGGCGGAGGTGCTGGGAGCCAGGGCGCGGGTGCTGGGAGCCAGGGCGCAGGTGCTGGGAGCCAGGGCGCAGGTGCTGGGAGCCAGGGTGCGGGTGCTGGGAGCCAGGGCGCAGGGGCTGGGAGCCAGGGCACAGGCAGCAGCCAGCCTAGCCAGGGCAGGCGCGCCGCCCGTGCGACGCGGCGCGGCGCTGCTGCCACCACCATCCCGGAGGCTGCCACCTCTCAGGAGGATGCCGCCGTGCCCCAGGAGCGAGGCGCAGCAGCTCAGGAGGAGGCAGGCGCCGGCACGTCGCGCGGGGCCGCGGCGGCGCACGAGGGCCAGCAGCAGCAGCAGCAGCAGCAGCCCCAGCAGCAGCACGAGGGCGAGCAGCAGCAGCAGCAGCAGCAGCCGCAGCAACCTCAGCAGCAGCAGCAAGCGCCGCCCCCCACGTCCGACACCACGTCGCCTCGCGGCGCCACCGGCGCCGCCCGCCGGCTCCTCGCCCCCTCCTCGCTGACGGGCGCCACCCAGTCTCAGGACTGGTGGCCGGCGAGTGCGCCGCTCGACCTGAGCCGGTCACTCGGCGTGAGCTGCGTGGCCGACGTGCTCGCTGCGAGCCACCCGCGCTTCCAGGTGCGCCTCTGACACGCGCACGCGCACACGCACCGACCCATGCACGCACGCACGCAGATTGGACCAGAGAAGGCGGCGTGGCGTGCATGCGCTGTCCGACGCTCGTGCGTGCATGTGCTGTCCGTCGCGGGCGCGTGCATTCAATCACTGGTCGCGTTAGGCTTTACAGGTTTTACGCTTTACCCCGGAGGACCCCGGGGCGTGAGTTGAGGCCTAGACTAAACGTCCAGGGGAGCTCTATAAGGAGAGCCCACAAGGCCACGCAGCGCGCCAGCCTACCAGACTGGCCGCGTTACTGGCTGCCGCATCTGATCAGGTGGCAGTCCGGCGGCACCCCCCCGACTCACTCACATCAGGGTTGCACCGATCGAATGGCCTCTTGAAAAAACGTCGAATGTCATATGTCGGATGTTGTATGTTGAATGTCGCATGGCAGTCGCATGGATCAAATGTCGAATGATGCAACCCTGACTCGCATGGTGCTCGTGCGCGCTGACTGGTGTGCTGTGCGCAGAAGCCTGTCTCTTCGTACACATACTGGCTGCAGCCCGCGTTCTGCCTGCTCGACCCGATGCCGTCGGCAGAGGCCATCGCGGCGGAGGTGGGTGAGGGTGTGCGCGTGGGAATTTCTCCAGGAAAACTGATGAGCCCTCTCAAGGGAACCCGACAGCCTGACAGCCCCCCTGGTGTGGGTGTGAGTGTGTTTGTGCGTGTGGGGTGCTTGGGAAAGGGGGGGGGGGGGCATGTATGCATGTGTTTGTGCCGGGCAAATGGGGCGAGGGGGGCGGTGGGCCAGGCGAGGTGCATGAGCATGTGGCAGTGCTGCAGCTTGGAAGACCCTCAGCGCCTAAGTGTGGACGTTTGGGGGGATTTCAAACGCCGCCATGGTGCGCAGCACGGGAGGTGGATTTCAGTGATGTCCTTAGCGTCCCCGCAGCCCCCGCTGCGGGGGCAAATCGCAGGAATTTCGCTCCGAATTCCCACGGAAAAATCGCCCCTGCGGGGGCGATGCGGCATGTTGCCTCCAATGTTGCGGGGGCAAACATGGGATTTTAAGCTTCCTTAAGGACACCACTGGTAGGTTTACGTGCTTGCGTGCTTGCATACACGCACATGCTGAACAGCAGTGCTCGTCAGTGCCCAGTGATTTCCTTTTCATTACTTAAATTCGTTTTCTGGAGCCACTTGACTATAAGTCCGGCTTCATGGCTCCCAAATCCGATTCCAAAAGCCGAAAAGGAAATCACTGACAGTGCCCCACCTTGTTTTTTATAAGCACACACGCACGCACGCACAAGGTGGCACGGCGCAGCTCAGCACTTACTCTGCGCCCTCTTCTGTCGCAGGTGGTGGGTGTGGCCGCGCGCGCAGCGGGCGGTGTACCGGGCGGTGCAGCTGGTGCTGGGCTGGGGGCTGGCTCTGAGGAGGAGGACGAGGGTGCCGCGGTGGCGGGTGCAGCGGGCGGGAATGCTGCGAGCGCGAGTGCTGCTGGGAAGGGCCTTGCTGGGCAGGGGGCGGCTGGGCAGGGGGACGCGGCTAAGGAGGAGAGGGGGGAGGGTGCCGCGGTCGCGGGTGCAGCGGGCGGGAATGCTGCGAGCGGGAGCGCTGCTGGGCAGGGCATCGCTGGGCAGGGGGCGGCTGGTCAGGGGGACGCGGCTGAGGAGGAGGGGGGGGAGGGTGCCGCGGTCGCGGGTGCAGCGGGCCAGGGTATTGCGGGTGCAGCGGGCGCG
Source organism: Chlamydomonas sp. UWO 241 (assembly GCA_016618255.1). NCBI lineage: Eukaryota > Viridiplantae > Chlorophyta > Chlorophyceae > Chlamydomonadales > Chlamydomonadaceae > Chlamydomonas > Chlamydomonas priscui. Next base: position 168,244 of record VFSX01000172.1, read on the forward strand.
GGTGCTGGGGGCGCGGGCGCTGCAGGCGCGAGTGCTGCAGGCGAGGTGGTTGCGGGCGGCGCGGGCGCAGGTGCTGCGGGCGGTGCGTACGAGCAGGATGGCGGAGCGTCGGCGGCCGGCGCACCGGGCGCGTCAGGCGCAGAGGCGGGGAGGGGGGCAGTGGAGGGGGCAGGCGGGGGGGAGGCGCCGGGGGGCAGCGCTGCGGGCGGGGCGCCTCGGGGGGGTCCGGCACCATCCGGCGAAGACGCACACGCGGCGGGGGGCGTGCCCGGCGCGAGCGACCCCGCAGGCGCAGCGGCCGCAGCGGGGGGAGATGACAGCCATGGGCCCATGGGCCTGGACATGATGGGGCCGCCCGGCGACGACCTCATGCACCTTGGGACGCTCGAGTTTGCCACGCAGTTGTGACGGGGTTTACAGGTTTTCGCACGTATGCGCCCGGAAGACCCGGGGGCGTGAGTTAAGGCCTAGACTACACGCCGAGGGGGGCTCTACTAGGAGAGCCCGCAAGGCCACGCAGCGCGCCAGCTCACCAGGGGCAGTTGTGACGGGGGGGGGGCGCGTGGGCGCAGAGGGGAGGGGGAGAGACTTTGACAAGGGGCACACCACGTGTAAGGCCACTGTTGCTCGTGTGTCACAATTACGGCTAGTTATGGCTGGGACCCAAGCCTGCAAGGCTGAACTGGATACGCATGAGTGTGCATGCATCGCTCCGGATCCAGGTCACGTGGGACACGGCTGGGGTGGAGAGGCGAGCACTTCTGTGGAGTCGCATGGGTGTGGGGGAGACAGCCTTGAGGCTTCAGTAGGAGCTGGCCTCCATAAACCCCACTCACATGGTGACACGATCCGCTTTGTGTGTTGTGCGTTGCCCCATCGAACGCCACGTTCATGCTGAATACGCCTTGATGATCGCCTGCCCTGCTCTGTCCATCTCCGTCGCTAGCACCTAGCACCTAGCACCCAGCACCTGCCGTCTTCCAGCCATCGGATAACCTCCACCAATACGCCATGATGGTCGCCCGCCCTGCTCTGTCCCTCTCCGTCGCTAGAGGTTGCGGCCCGGCTTGATATCCTTTTTGGCCACGTCTTGGTCTTTCTCCCCACGGGAGATGTCTCTTTCAGCGATTGGCGACGAATCTGCCTTGTGTTTCCGTTTCCCAACATGCGCTCACCTACTTCAACAAGCGTTTGCTGCCGCTGCGGTAGGAGACCTAGGGGTGCGCCCACGCTCTTTACAGAGTTGGGGTTCCCTACCACCAACAGCCAGCCATCTCAGTAAGGTGCTCGGGCCATATGCGCCGAGCGCGGTCTTATACGCCTTAAGAGGTGTCCCTGACTGTAACATCCATCATCATCATCACCATCATCAGCACCTAGCACCTAGCACCTGCAGTTTTCCAGTCACCTGATAACCGCCACCAAGGCCTGCATCTCCCCGAATGAGCTTCTGACAATAGTGGAACAGCACGGCCAGGCGCTGAACTGATGACGGATGCTACAGTCAGGGGAACCTCTGAAGGCGCAACTGCGTCCGATCGTCCCCTCTCTCTCAACCCGGCGGCGCGCCAGAGGCATGCGAACCTGCACGAGGCATCAGACTCATGGTTCGGCTGGCCCAGGAGCGTATGCCACTTGTAAAAGCTCGTCAGTTTGCGCCTCGTCGTTGACGGCGAGCGGGTGCCTGCACCTGCTTGCTAGATGGCATTCCCTCTGGGGGTGTTTCTGAAGGGGAGGTGGCGCCACACGCGTGCGGTGGCGGGTGCGGTGTGGTCGCTGAGTAGAGTGCTGCGGCGGGTGTGCTACTAGCCCCGCTTCCGGTGGTCTGGGGGAGGGCTTTTTTTGGTCCCTTCATGGTTTTATACCTTGGGTCCGCCCTCTGGCCATTTGAGGGGCTGGGTGTGCAGCCTGCACAGTGGTGCTGCTTGCTTGGCGCCCGCCACCAAGTGTGGATGGCGTTACCGTGGGCTACTTGTAGCTTGACCTTTTGTGGGCCTTGAGCCTTGTTTCTCTAAGTCCCACTGGAGCTTTGGAACCGTACGTGTGACCGCCAGAAGTGGATTGTAAAACTCTCATCATCATCTCATCAAAAAAAAACAAAAAAAAAGTTTGACAACGCGACGTGGGCGGTTGCCGAGCTGTGGCGCAGGGTCGGCACCTTCATGGCGCTGGCGTTGGACCCCAGCTGCGCGAATTCAACCCACAGGCCCTGGCAAAAACACAGCGTGTGGGCGCTTGCGGCGCTGGGCCATGCAGACGGCACCTTTTTTTGCCGCGGTGCTTCAGCAGGCACGGTGCCTTGGCTTTGGTGCTCAAGGAGCAGCACTTGGCCGTACCTGGCCGCTGAATGGATGGAGGGGCGATCTGTATCCGCCGCGTGTCCAGCCAGACGTGCTTGCCACCGTGCGCTGGCAGCCGGGCTTGAGCCGGGCTGCTCTGGTTACGATGATACATGTTACAGTCAGGAATACCTCTAAAGGCATGTAAGACCGTGCTCGATGCGTGGGGCCCAAGCACCTAAATGAGATGGCTGGCTGCTGGTGGCGGGGAACCCCCACTCTGCAAAGAGTGTGGGCGCGCACCCAGGTCCCATGCCGCAGCAGTAGCAGACTCGGTCAGGGGAGGGAGGCCAACAGGTATAGCTTGATGCGCAGATCGTCCACGGGCCGACGGGCCAGTGGGCCAGAGCAGTTTCTCAGTTTATCAGATTCAGAGAAAGCCAGCACGGAGCAGACCAAGAGCAACAAGCGCGAGCGCAAGCAGAACAAGAACAAGCAGCACAAGCAGACCAACGGCTGGACGACAGTTGGCGGGGAGCTCGTCCCCGCATGCACACCTCCACGAGCTGACATCACGGTGCTGGAAGGCCTGCCCTACCCGCCCCCATGCAGCTGCAGCGGCCCTGCCGTGCGTGGCGGCTACGACAACCTCTGCGCGCGGTTGGATGTCGAGGCTGGCCGCGCGCTGCGGGCGCGCCAGCAGGCCGGTCTGTTTGTGTGCCTGTGGTACACAGACGCTGCACGCACGATCTTACAGACGCGCACCCTGGCCCTGCCAGCGCCGCACGCAGACGCCGACATGCAGACAATCGCTTCACCGGAGGCCTCAGCCAGCGGCAGCAGTGGCCCCGCACGCAAGATCCAGGTCCTCGCATGCGAGTCACCATCATCACGCTCAGACACCACGCCCCCCTCGCGTGTTGACGCAAGCAGGCAGGTGGACCCTGTCCACCTACGCTACACAGACGCCTCCACGCAGACCACGCTGGAGCCGGCCCCGCTGGCGACGAGCGTGGCCAGGGGCACGCAGGTGGAGGCGGCGACGCTCCCTCCTGCTGCCCACATCACCACGGATGGCACCATTGTCGCGGAGCGCCGCGCGGCGGACGCGGCGATGATGCGGTTGGAGGCCGGGTACCTGAGCATCATGCAGGCTGTGCAACAGCTCAGGCTCGACTTCAACATGCAGGCCATGCAGCCTGCCACCATGCAACCGGGCGCCGCGGGTGGGAGAGCCAAGCGCTCCTACGCCGCGGCTGCCTCACCTGCTCCCAAGGGGGGGAACTCGCCGCCGGCCGCGCCGCTGGCCGCGCCGCCCAGGCAGTGCCGCTGGCGGTCCCTGGCGGCCTCCCAGCGCGACCGGCGCACCCTCATCCTGCATGGGCTCGCATTCCCGCACCTGGCTCTCAGAACCGTGCGTAGTAGCCTCTGCGGTTCGTCACGACGGGGGACTGTGCTGGGGGGCTGTGTGTGATCGCCTCGCTGGCTGAGTTTTGGGTCTTGTGTTTTTACTCAGGGTCTAGGCGCTCCCGTTGTGTAATGCAAACGACGACGACGACGACGAGTAGCAAACGCTTATTGAAATTAGTACCGCTGGTGAGCAGGCGACGGACGACCGGTTCTGCGGCATTGACATCGACATCGCTGTGCAGCTGCTGGTACCGCTGGCAAGCCGGCGGCCCGCGCCGCTTCCTGAGCAATTATCCAGGCTGGCGCAATGATGTACGACCGGCTGATGCAGGCGCGCGGCTGGCAGGTGGTGAGCGTGCCTGTTATGAACGGTTGGCTCCCGCGTGCAAAAGCAGGGCCAGCAGGCGGTGCGGGACTGCCTGCTCAACCTCGGCGCGAGCCAGCTGTAGCTGCGGGCGGGCGAATGGCTGACTGGGCTCTGAGATGGGTAAAGGAGAAGGGCTCCAGGCCGGCGTGCACGTGACCACAAACCCTGTACCCTGCTGGTTATCACCTACGCAGAGCCTGGGGGTAGGGGCTCTGGTAACTCGTCACCGAGGAAGTGCACGCTCTCCCCCCCCCTGGTTAGGGGGGGCTAAATTAGGCCTTGAATCCACTGTGTGAGTCTTGTTTGTCTGACCCGTAAGGTTGTTGAAATGGCTGAGCAGGATCTGGGCCTAGGAGGAGCGTCGGTGCGTGTGCAGCTCGGCCTGCCGTGCGTGTGTTTGAGAGAGAGGCCGCGGCTCCATCCCACAACCAGGATGGGCGCACACTCTGGAAGACCACCAGCTGTACGGCGTAGCCTGATGCCACGAAGGGCAAGCCGCGCAAGTTGAGCACTCAGCGCAAGCTGAGCACTCGGCGCAGCAGCGCACCGAACGAGGGTTCTTTCTGGTCAGCGCAAGGTGCTCCAACTCATGGGCCACCAAGTACCTCTGGTGGGCCACAACTGCCTCGCGCCAGGTACTCTGGTGGGTCACACAGCAAGGCGCGCCAACTTGTGGGCCACCAAAACTTGTGGGCCACCAAGTACCTCTGGTGGGCCACAATTGCCTCGCGCCAGATACCCTGGTGGGTCACACTGCAAGGCGCGCCAACTTGTGGGCCACCAAGTAGTCTGCGCGTTGCCATCGCCGCCGCCACCCCTGCGCACCCTGCAGCTGGTCAAAGCAGTCAACCCCCGCACCCCCCGCACGCGTGGTCTCGAATACAGCAGGAATACAGGAAGCTGGGCTGGGTGGGGTGGGCGCCGCTCCCGAGGGCTGCGCTGGTTGGCCCAATCATCCCGTCCACGAGCAGCAGTGGGTGGGGTGTAGCGACTGGTTGAATAAGGCAGAGAGTGGAATTAGAGGGAGAGGGAGAGAGATTGTTACACGTGCCGGTGGTACTTCCCAAACGCCCCCGAGGGGACGCCGGGCTCACTGTATGTGCGGGGAGACGGGAAAGGGATGGGAAAAGGGAAGGCGAAGGCGAAAGGGTGCGCCGCAGGCTCAGGGGTCTCACTTCCGGGGGCACGCTCAATGGCATGCGCTTGTCAACTGTCAATTGTGAGAGAGATTGGTTACACGTGCCGGTGGTACTTCCCAAACACCCCCGAGGGGACGCCGGGCTCACTGTATGTGCGGGGAGACGGGAAAGGGATGGAAAAAGGAAAGGCGAAGGGGTGCGCCGCAGGCTCAGGGCTCACTTCCAGGGCACGCTCAATGGCATGCGCTTGTCAACTGTCAATTGTTTTTGTGTTTTTGTATTTTATGTGCGCGCACACTCTAGCAGAGCATCAAACGTCCGGCATAGCCTAACCCCGTGGGACAGGCCACCCGCAAATTCGGCAAGTCAGTATCAAAACCCAAGCCATAGGGTGGCCGGGGCGGGCGGGGCCCTCCAGGGGGCGGGCGGGGCAGCACGTTGACCACTCAGCGCAGCGAGCGCCAGCGAGTTTCCTTCCTTGAGCGCAATGTGCGCCAACTGTGGGCCGCCAAGCAATCAGCGCGCTGCAGTCGTCTACCCCAGCGGGGGGGTCGCCCTGGTCAGAGGTCAGAGTCAGGGGAGTCGGGAGGGGGGTGGGCGCATGCTCCCCGCCGACTTGTTCAGGGGGGATCCACCGGAGCGTGGAGGCAGAGGCGAGGCTGTTCGCCCGCACGCACCACCCCGATGAACGGGTGGTCGGGGGGAGGCCCATCGGCGGCAGCCCACGCCGGTGGGACTTGGTCGAGGGAGGTGACCTCCTGGAGGCTCGTCCAGAAACGGGCCACCACCGCACGGCCGGCACGGTCAGCTGTGTCAGGCTGGGCCGGGCCAGCTGTGAGGACTGGGAAGAAGTCAGTTATCAGGGTTTGGTCGTCGGGGGGGGGGGGCGACGCCAGTGTCGAGGTGCAGGGCCCACAGGAGGCGGCGCCCATACGCCATGGCGTCGAGGGCCGCCACGCAGACAACGCGCCACACGTCGGCGTACACGGCGGCGTCGGGAGGCTGTAGCAGCCAGATGTAGCGGCATGCCAGCGCGCCTGCCGGCACCCCCTTGGCCTCCAGTCCGGCACGCACGGCCCCGACGACCGCAATAGTGACGCGGCACTCCCAGAAGTAGTGGGAGCGCCACATGAGGTCGGGGCGTGGGTAGTGCGTTGGGTGCCAGCCGCAGGGGCAGGGGGCAGTGAAGATGACGCCACCGCCGCCCGCACCGGGCACGCCGTTGAGGGTGACGCGCCAGAGTGTCTCCTTAAGTGTGTTGTCGCACCCCAGCTTCCACACCCTGCGCAGTGCGACCGCAACGGACGCGCGCCCCGCCTCGACCACGGCGGGGCTGGCGGTCAGCGCCGACGTCCCACTCAGCATGAGCGCGGCGGTGACATAGTCGGTGTGGCACGCCCGGGGCGCCCCCTCAAGTCCTCGCACCTGCATTGCCGTAGCATCGCGCACGGTGAGGCCGACTGGCCCCACGAGTGGGATCACCAGTCCCGGCTCCTGTCCGGCCATGGGGCCACTCCGCCACCCCACACACGCGGCGGCAGCCCGCGCGGCGGCAGCCTCCTCGGCAACGGGGAGGGTGACAGGCAGCGTGGGCTGCGGCGTGAGCACAGGCGGGAGGCGGTGGGCCGCGTCGGCCCTCCACGCGGCAGGCAGCACAGCATACACCGCTGCCACCTCGGGGGTAAGGCGGTCATCGACGTCGTGGTCGCGGTGGCTCCACGACTCCAGCATGTGCTGCAGCATCAGGGGCATGGCCGGGCGGCGCGCACCGTAGAGGACGATCCGGAGGGCGCGCGTGCGGCAGGCCGCGCAAGCACCAAACGGGTCTGCCGCGCCGCGGCACGCCGCCATCAGCTCAGGCAGCAGACCCCCAGGGAGGGGCGTGCCGGCGCAAGCCAGCTGCACGAGGACCGCGACGCGGTTGAGGGCGCGTTGGCGCACCATCATGGCATGAGGTCGGTGACGGTGCGTAGGCCTGGCAGGTGGGACATGAGCGCAAAGCCTCGCGCGCCCATCGGTCAGCACACCCCAGCACACCACTGGGGGGGGGGCGTCTCCGACTCCGTACACCTGCGCCGGCCATCGCACCGACCGCAGATCCGCTGGGAGCTCCAGCTGCAGCAGGGGGTTGGCCCACAGTGGGGCAGCGCCGCCCCAGCCCGCGCCGCCGCCGTGCCCAAGGGCAGACACACGCGGCGGGCCGAGCGCTTTGAGGCCCTCAACCAGGCCGGCAAGCGGAGGCGGCAGCGCCACGCCTGCATGGCCAGCATGGCTGGGCACGAGCGCAGATGGCAGCCGTCCTGCGTCAGCCGGTTCCATCGCCGTCGCAGACAGCAGCAGCACCAGCCCAGGGTGGCGGCCAGGGCATGCGCTTGTCGTCTGTCAAGCGAGAGAGAGAGATTGGTTACACGTGCCGGTGGTACTTCCCAAACACCCCCGAGGGGACGCCGGGCTCACTGTATGTGCGGGGAGACGGGGAAGGGATGGAAAAAGGAAAGGCGAAGGGGTGCGCCGCAGGCTCAGGGGTCTCACTTCCGGGGGCACGCTCAATGGCATGCGCTTGTCAACTGTCAATTGTTTTTGTGTTTTTGTATTTTATGGGCGCGCACACTCTAGCAGAGCATCAACCGTCCGGCGTAGCCCACCCCGTGGGGTAGGCCACCCGCAAACTCGGCAAATCAGTATCAAAACCCCAGCCACAGAGTGGCTGGGGCGGGCGGGGCCCTCCGGGGGGCGGGCGGGGCAGCACGTGGACCCCTCAGTGCAGCGAGCGCCAGCGAGGGTCCTTCCTTGAGCGCAATGTGCGCCAGCTGTGGGTCGCCAAGCAATCAGCGCGCTGCCGTCGCCCACCCGCGGGGGGGGGCGCCCTGGTCAGTAGTCGTCCCGTAGTGGGCAGCTTCGTAGAAGCGGGGTCGTGGCTGGCGGTTGCAGCCGCATGCGCTGCGCCTCCCTCAGCTCGGCAGCGCGAGCCTCGGGGCTGTGGGCGACCAGCGCTACAGCTACGTTTCAGTTGTCAGACTTGCAAGCAGGTGGGGGCACCCGCTCGCCGTCAATCATGAGGCGCGCGCGTTGGAACTGCGCCCGCTTCCCCGCAGCCTTCGCGGCGACGAAAGCGGGCCACAGCGCCCGGCGCTGCGCCTCCTCTGTGTCAGTGAGGACGTCGAAGATTTTGGTTTTGGTGCTGATGTTCTCGCAGCAGCGCAGGCTGCAGCGGTAGCGCACGACGGTGTCGGCCACGGCATCGGATGTCACGGTGAAGAGCACGCGCAGCACATCGCCCCGGCGCGGCACCACACCGATGCCACCAGAGGCAGGCTTGGCGTTGAGGAGCGACGCAGACACCACGCTGTCAAGCGAGAGAGAGAGAGAGAGATTGTTACACGGGCCGGTGGTACTCCCCACGCCCCCGAGGGGACGCGGGCTCACTGTATATATAGAGAGAGATTGTTACACGGGCCGGTGGTACTCCCCACGCCCCCGAGGGGACGCGGGCTCACTGTATGTGTAGGGAAACAGGAAGGGGATGGGAAAAGGGAAGGCGAAGGGGTGCGCCGCAGGCTAAGGGGTCTCACTTCCGGGGGCACGCTCGATGGCCACGCTCAATGGCCACGCTCAATGGCCACGCTCAATGGCCACGCTCAATGACCACGCCTGCCTGAGGGTGTACGCTGCTGCGGATCCGGCGCGCGCGCGGCTCGTGCTGGGGCAGATACGCGCGGCGCTGGCGTGCGGCGCTTATGACGGGGGCAATGTCTGGAGGGCAGTCCTGTGCCGCGCCCTTTTCCCAGAGGTGCCGCCGCCAGTGCCGGGGGTGTGCCAGACCTGCTGTGCGTGCGGCGCACGCTCGACCCCCTGTTCACGGCAGTGGCGGTCGTGCTTGCGGCGCTGCCCCCAGCCTGGGTCGAGGCGGCGGCTGGTGGAGCTGCCCTCACTGTGCTCTGGCCGCTCCGTCACTTCCAGCCCCTCCCCCAGGCGGGCGAGCGCGCTGCTGTGGTGGAGATCCTGCAGCTGGTTGGGTGGAAGCTGCCGAGTGTCATCACGCCGGCTGGCTGGCAGCGTGGGCGGCCTGGCCTCCGATCCACAGCTGCCCAACCTGCTCCCCTACCTGGGGGGGGCGGCGCCGCGGGCGAGCCCCGATGGGTTGGGTTTGCGCACGGCCCGGGTGTGGTGGGGAAACTGACGTGCAAGCTGGCGGTGGCGCTTCAACTGCGGGCGGTTGTGGACGAGCGGCGAGTGCGGCGGGCAGCCACGGTGGAGGCGGCTCTGGCGCTGGACCACGGGCCGCACGGGGGCCCCCGCGCGACCGACGCGCAGGTCTTCGCGGGGCTGCGCGGCCTGGAGGCGGCGGTGCCGACACTGTGGCGGATGCCGCTCCTCAACGCTCGCAAGGAGCCCATCTGGCGGCTGTGGGTGAGTGGTTTTCACAAGCAGGCTGCACTAGGCGTGCCCGAGTGCCCCTGCGGGTGGCGGTGCCGTGATGAGGACGGGCCGCCGGCGACGGCGTGGCGTGCGCACAGCTTCTGGGGGTGCCCGGTGGCGGAGGCGGTGGTGGTGGCGGCTGCTGCTGCCCTCCCTGCTCCTACGCCGGTCATCACGTGCTGCCAGGTGTGGCTGCTGCAGCCTCCCGCTGGGGTGCGTGCTGGTGTGTGGGCGGTGGTGGCAGCGCTCGTGGTGGACGCCATGGAGCGAGGCCGCCGCCACTTGTGGCGCATTACGTGCCCGCGTGATGGTGTGCAGCCCCCTGCTCGCTCGGTGGCGGTTGAGCGGGCGGGGGAGCTGGCGACGATGGATCTGTGGGACGCGCTGGCGTCCTTTGCTGAGGGCGGCGGGATGCCGCGCGGGTGGGCGGGTGTGGTGGGCCCGACCCACCCCTTTGTTGGAGTAGTGGACGGCGGGCTCACTCTGAACAAGACGTCCTAGATCCCTGAGAGGATGGTTTCTTTTGAGGGGAGGTGGCGCCACATGCGTGCGCTGGCGGGTTGTGATGTGGTAGCTGAGCGGAGTGCTGCGGCGGGTGTGCACAACGGCCCCGCTTCCGGTGGGTTGAGGGTGGGCTTTTTGGTCCCTTCATGGTTTTATACCTTGGGCCCGCCATCCGTCTCCTGGAGGGGTTGAGTGTGGAGCCTGCACTGTGGTGCTGCTTGCTTGGTGCCCGCCACCGCGTGTGGGTGGCGCTTCCGTGGGGCATCCCCCCTTTTTTTCTGTTGGCAGGTCTTCAGGACTGCTTCCTCTAAGTCCTGCTGGAGCTTTGGAACCGAACGCGTGCCCGCCAGAGAGTGGATTGTAAAAACTCATCATCATCATCAATGGCATGCGCTTGTCAACTGTCAATTGTTTTATTATTTTTTATTTTATGGGCGCGCACACACTAGTAGAGCATCAACCGGCCGGCGTAGCCTAACCCCGTAGGGCGGCCACCCGCAAACTCGGCAAATCAGTATCAAAACCCAAGCCACAGAGTGGCCGGGGCGGGCGGGCCCTCCGGGGGGTGGGCGGGGCAGCACGCTGACCACTCAGCGCAGCGAGCGCCAGCGAGGTTCCTTCCTTGAGCGCAATGTGCGCCAACTGTGGACCGCCAAGCAATCAGCGTGCCGCCGTCGCCCATCCCAGCAGGGGGGGCGCCCTGGTCAGTAGTCGTCCCATATTGGGCAGCTTCGTAGAAGCGGGGTCGTGGCTGGCGGTCGCAGCCGCATGCGCTGCGCCTCCCTCAGCTCGGCAGCGAGCCTCGGGGCTGTGGGCGACCAGCGCCACAGCTCAGTTTCAGTTGTCAGACTTGCAAGCAGGTGGGGGCACCCGCTACCAAATGCCGCACCCGCAGATAAATTGACATGTATAATGTAGTCAAACCTCGTTTGTCAACATCCTTACAGCTCCCTCAGGCCGAGATTCCGAGAGATTGCAACTCAGATGGCTTGCGCACGTGGTCCCGAGGCTTTATAGATATGAACTCGTCACAGCCGGTGTAGTGTAGCGGTCATCACGGTGGATTCTGATTCCACCAACCCGAGTTCGAATCTCGGCGCTGGCTCTTATTTTGTTTTTGCCGGGTGTAGGCACGGTGGAGAGCCACAGCGGGGGATGAGAGGGCATGCTGGGGGGTCAGAATGACCCGATGACGAGTTTCGGGGGTGAGTGGGTAGCACAGCAGTCATTTTTCAGGGGGCTCATTGGTGACACGAACCGCTAGCCTCACGCACACCCACGCGCGCATACCAACGCTCCACAGCATGGCTGGGGTGAAGCAGGAGTACATTTCATCTCGATGGGGTGGGTTGGCTGGTGGTAGTGCGCAGCAAGCACCCACTCCTTGCACGCACACAACGCAGAGCAGCCGCTGACAGACGCTGCCTCTGCGCCAGGCCCTCTCCCCCCCTTCACACGAACGCACGGTCGGTTACACAGCCTCTACTCCTACAGACACACACCAACGGCTGGGGCGCCTCGCCCTCTACTCGTCCTTCTTCTTGGCTGCCGCCTCGGCGGCCTTCTTGGCGCGCACGCCAATGAGGCGCTGGTTGGAGCGCTCCTGGCGCAGCTTGCCGTACTGCGACCCGGCCTTCATGTCGGAGGTCACCTTGACGAACTCCATCACGTGCTTCGGCTTGCTGATCGGCGCGAGCACGGCGGCCTTGGACTGCAGGGGTGGGGGTGGGGGGTGAGGGTGTTATCCGCGAGGGTGAGGGTGGGCTCGGGGCTTGGTGATCGGCGCGAGCACGGCAGCCTTGGACTGCATGCGCGTTTGTGTGGTGAGGGGGGGGGGAGGTATAGGGTGAGGATGGTATAAGGGAGCGGCTGAGGGGAAGGGAGAGGATGTGCTTCGGCTTGCTGATCAGCGCGAGCACGGCGGCCTTCGACTGCGAGCGTGCGTGCGTGTGTGTGAGTGGTGGTGTGTGTGTGTGTGGTGTGTGGCACGGTGGCGATCGGCGCGATCACGGCGGCCGTGACTCGACTTTGTTGCGTGTGCGTGTGGTGGTGTGTGCTGGGGTGCAGGTTTGCTTCGGCTTGCTGATCGGCGCGAACACGGCGGCCTTGGACTGCAGGGGTGGGGTGGGGGGTGCGGGGGTGCTTGGGCTTGCTGATCGGCGCGAGCACGGCGGCCTTGGACTGCGTGTGCGTGTGGTGGTTGGTGTGGTGGTGGGTGAGGGTGTGCTTGCCTCATCCGAAGAGCGTCACGCGCGAACACCGCGCGCACCAATTTCTGACGCCGAAGGCAGAGCCCCCCCCCCCCCCCCCCCGCTTCCTGGCACTTGCACACCCAAACCAACACACAACAACAGAGAGTCATCCGAGCAGCACGCACTGGCGGCACGCACACACACGCACATACACACACACACCACAGACACACACCAACCTGCGTGGCGTTCGACAAGTCGGCGGCCGAGCCCCCCTTCCCCCCCTCCTAGCACTAACGCACCTACCACTAACACACCAGCAACAGTGACGCACACATACAACGCCAACAGGCCCCCCCCCCACACACACACAGACACGGACACAAACTAACCTGCGTGGCGTTGGACACGTCGGCGGCCGAGCCCTCGAACGCCTTGGGCTTCTTGGCGTTGCGGGGGAAGATCACGAGCGACGCGCGGTACGCCTTGAGGCGCTGCACGTTCACCTGCAGGGTGTGTGAGTGCTTGTGAGAGAGAGGGGGAGAGCAAGGGAGAGAGAGAGGGGGGGGGAGGGAGAGAGAGAGGAAAGAGAGAGGGAGAGGGGGAAAGACAGAGGAGAGAGAGAGAGAAGCGCGTACGCCTCGAGGCGCTGCACGTTCACCTGCAGAATGTGTGTGTGCTTGTGAGAGAGGGAGATAGAGAGAGGGAGAGAGAGAGGGAGAGAGGGGGGGGGCATAGAGGAGGGAGAGAGAGAGTCATAGAGGAGAGGGGGAGAGAGAGGGGGAGAGAGAGGGGCAGAGAGGGGGAGGGAGACAGGGAGACGGGGAGAGGGGGAAAGGGAGAGAGGAGAGCGAGGCTTAGTAGAGGCGTTGACCTGTGGAGCGCGGGCGGGTGGGATGGTGAGTGTGTGTGTTTGTCAGAGAGAGCGGAAGAAGCAAGAGGGAGAGAAGTGCTGAGGTGCGTTGTTGCTTGTTGCTTGGTGGGTGCTCGAAGGGTGTGTGTGGGGTGGGGGGGGTGGGGGGGGGCATATGTCGCGATGGACCACGCCCCATGGGGTCTCCGAAAGTGAGAGCCTGAGCGTTGCTCCGAGCTTGCGCGTGCTCCGCTGCAGCTGCCTGTTCCGCCCAGCTGCAGCTCTGCCTCTGCGCCTCCCTGCCCTCCTGGCCCAGTGAGCAGCGCAGCGATGCCGCGGTCGCACCTGCAGGCCCTCCAGCGAGCGGTTCTTGCGGCGGTGGTCGACGGCGATGCCGACGGTGGGCGCAAACTTGGCGGGGATGCCGGCCTCCTGCGGTGGCAGTGGTCAGCCGCGGCGCATGCGAGCATTAGCCCCCCCCCTCCCCCGCATGGATGCGACAACTGGCCATGAGCATCCACGCCATGCATGCCACAATGCGCATGACCCGCCAGCTGTGCCACGCCATGCCATGCATGTATGCGCCGTCGTCAGCGCTGCGGCTGGGCGCATGCTGCAGTGCCAGCGCACACCTTCAGCTCCTCCAGGGTGAAGCCGCGTCCGAGGCGCAGCTTGGTGTTGTACTTGACAGTCTGGCCGTGCACAACGGGCTTGAGCGCTCCAGCCACCGGGCGGGGGAAGGTCGACTTGGCCTTGTCGTCGCGGGCTGCGAACGCGAAAGGGGCGTGCGTGCAGCAGCGCGCCTGTCAGCCGACTGCCGAGCACGCCAGCCAACGACAGGGCAATGCAAAGGTCCCGACCGTACATGGGTGATGCATTGGTGGAGTGGGTGTGAGGGGTGGGAGCTTTGGAACCGTACGTGTGACCGCCAGAAGTGGATTGTAAAACTCTCATCATCATCTCATCATCATCATTCTCCTTCTTGCGATGCGCTGCCCATGCACCGGGCGCATGCATGCGCATGGGAGTCTGGCCGCAACGCTCCCGCATCCCTCTGCACTGCCAACCGCGCTGCCGCTGGGCCACCGACACCAGACCCGCCTGTGCCCCCTGCGTCTGGCGCGTGGCCTTGCTGAGGCGCGTTGGGTTCGGCGGCATGTGCCCTGCCACGCTCGCCCCCCTGGCTGCCACGACCTGCCAACTCAAACTGCCACCTCAGAACATCCACTGGCATGCATGCGCGCGTGACGCTAAAGCCCAGCTGCCCGCCGTGTGCACGCCCATTTTTGCCCAGCCGCCGTCACACACCTGACCGGCGACGGATCTTGCGCGCCGGCTGGTTGAACCACGTCTTCACGTGGAACTGCCACTTCTGCGCAGTCCAAGTCGCAGGCAGGGCGGGCAGGCGGGCGTCTGGAGGGCAAAAACGCAATAGACACCCCATGCACAACGCTCCCATGCTGCGCAAACGCACCTTGTGGAAATGGGCGTTGGGGAGCACGTCATTGCCGCGCATCTTGACGAGAACCTGGTGTGCGCGGGGAGACGGAGTGTTGTGGAAATTGTCGCTGTGCGAGAGAAAGGCCGATCTCCAGCGTGCTTGAGCACTACGACCACTACACTCACCCAGCGGCGCTTCTAACCCACTGCTTCTAGAGCTGAAGAGGGCGAGGGGCGGTCGAGCAAGGAGAGAAACCTCGCGAGTGTGGGAGGTGTGGAAGAGGGTGAAACCAGGGGCCCAAACTATCCAGCCAGGCCAGAGCCAGAGCAGGTGTCAGAGTACTTCTGACAGTGACTGTGCCATGTGAGGAAGCCAGCAAAGCTATGGGAGCCATATGACTGTGTACTAGAGCTAGTAGCCCCGCTTCCGGTGGTCTGGGGGAGGGCTTTTTGGTCCCTTCATGGTTTTATACCTTGGGTCCGCCCTCTGGCCATTTGAGGGGCTGGGTGTGTAGCCTGCACAGTGGTGCTGCTTGCTTGGCGCCCGCCACCAAGTGTGGATGGCGTTACCGTGGGCTACTTGTAGCTTGACCTTTTGTGGGCCTTGAGCCTTGTTTCTCTAAGTCCCACTGGAGCTTTGGAACCGTACGTGTGACCGCCAGAAGTGGATTGTAACCAAACATCATCTCCCCCCCGCCCTGCCTCGTGAATGCGTGCGCGCGTGTGTGCCATCACTGCAGCAGCACACAAAAAAAACGTAGGCGACAAAGCCACCTCAAAGCCACCTTGCATTTTACAAAACAATTGCTTCTAGGTGTGGCACAAGGCCACCCAGCCATTCGCCAAATCATCATCCCTGCACCGTACTCTTTGTTGGTGGATTATAAAACTCTTATCATTGTTGAAGTTGTTAAGTTACTTTTACCCCCTGCCAGGCCCCTGCAATCAAAAAGGCTCAAACCCATCAGCGATCAGAGTCTGTGGTCAGTGATATGTTTACATATTCAAGTCATGTTATGCGTCGCCCACCGGGTGCCCGCCTCGGGTCGATAAGTTGAAAGGAGCCAACAAATAAATTGAATTTAAACTTCAAGTCGACCTCCAACCTGGCCCCAACCAACCATACCACACTCATTGTCATAGAAAGTGTATGCATAACGCATAGGCATTTGGCGTGTGTGTGCGTTGCGTGGCATATGTACAAGGAACAGGATGATTACGCGCAACGCGTTTGCGCGTGTGGGTGCCTACTAGCCAGCGTGGCAGCAGAGGTAGACACCCCCCTGCCGCACAACTGCTTCCCTGCTCGCTCCCCACAAAACAGCGGCTTTGGAAACCAGGCGAGCCGCGACTGCACCGGAGGCTGGTCAAGTCGGGCGAAGCTCGCGCGTGTGCTCGCGCCTTGTTCTCGGGTGTGCGTGCACAGCTGTGGCGCTTGCTGGCCGTGTGTGCCTTGTGTGCAGCACACTCAGCACGCTCAGCACTCGCCGGCCGCGTCGACCGCCTCCTGGAATCGTGCCCTCGTCGAGTCCGGCACGGCCGCCGGCAGCTGGTCCATGAGCCTGGGCCCCATGGCGTCTGCGAGCGCGGACAGCAGCGCCCCGGCAGCCACGCGCCCCTCGGCGCTCTTGCCCCCGTCCACCACGAGCGCCGCCGCCGGGGGGACGACCCACTTGGCGAGCAGCTTGGCGGCGCGCGCGTGCGCGACGCGCGCCATTGCGCACAGCAGCTTGGGCACCGAATGGCAGCGCGAGCGCAGCGGGCCCGCGCCCACGCAGTGCGCGAGGTGCTGCACCATCAGCGCGGGGTCGAGCGCCGCCACCATCGCGTCGGCCGCGCCGCCCGCCGCCTCGGCCACGTCGCCCTTGCCCGACCCCAGCCCGGCCGCGACCGCGGGCACGAGTGTGATGAGCGCGCCGGCGAGGTGTGCGCAGCACCCTCCTCCGCTCACCGCCATGCCCGCAAGGCACCCCATCGCCTGCACCGACACCTTGGAGTTGCCGTCGACCAGGCGCTCGTGGAGTTGGTCAAACAAGCCCGTAACGGCGAGGTCGTTCAGCGAGTCGAGCCCCCCGCCGACCGCCAACGTCTCAAGTTCGAACAACGCAAAGATGCGGACCGCATAGTCCTTGGATTCAAGGTCCTTGGTCAGCCGCGCCGCGAGCTGAGCCTGGGTCGGGCTCGCCGCGCGAGCGCGCACGCCCCGCGGCGGCCGCGGCGCGCTCGACCGCTTCGACGCGGGCGGCTCGGGAGACAGCGCTGGCCTCGCCGCATCGGCATCGGTCGCATCGGCAGTCGTGGACGCCACAAACGACGGCTGCGCCGAGAGCGACTGGAGCGAGCGCTCAGCCGTTGGCGGCCGCGCGCCCGCAGGCTCTGTCGGCCGCGCGCGCGGCGCCGACACTGACACCTTGCGCGCCACTGGCACCCGCGGCTTGGTCAGCCACGGCTTCGCCGGCGGAGCCGGCGGCAGCGGCGCTCCGGACGCGCTGCCCTCGCCGTCGTCGCCGTCGCCTCCCCCACCGCCGGCGGCGAGCACCGCGCCGACCTTGCGCTGGAGCGCCGCGGGCGCGAGGTCTGTGAACATCGAGGCGAGGTGCACGCGCCCGCCGAGCATCGCCGCGACGCCGAGCACGATGCGCTTCCCCTGGGCGCGCGTCGTCTCGGGCGCCTCCTCGAGGAACGCGCACCCCGCGCGGAACACGGGCGCGACCCAAGGCTCCGGCGGCGCCGCCGTTTTTCCGGACGGCAGGCGCTGGCTGGTCCTGAGCGCCGCGGCGCCCTCCGCGCCGACGGCGTCGACGAGCTCGGCGAGGTGGCACGCGACGACAAGGCGGACCGCGAGCGACTTGTGCGATGCGACGGCGACAAGCGCGGTGCCCGCTCGCTGGGGGGACGCGGCGGCGACCATGGCGGAGAGGGTGCGGTCGGCCTCGATCTGCGAGAGGGGGGATGACAGGGGGGGGGAGGGAGAGAGAGGGTTGGTGAGTGGGAGAGAGTGAGAGAGTGAGGGTAAGAGAGAGAGAGAGAGAGAGAGAGAGTGGGTGCGAGAGTGAGTGAGTAAGCGCGTGGCCGAGTGAGCGAGTGAGTGGGTGACAGCGGGCGAGCACACACACGCACCGTCAGGAAGTTCTCGCGCCCGGCAGTCGACGTCTCACTCGCGCGCCGGCACAGCCGCAGCGCAATGTCGTCGAGCTCGCGGTTCATGGCGGGCATGAGCTGGCGGAACATGTCCTGTTGGTTGAAGGGTGGCGTTGTTTGGGGTGTTGGGGGGGCCTCCAAGGGCGCAGAGTTGGGGTGAAGGTGCAGTGCAGCGTGGTAGGACCGAGCTCCCGGTTCATGGCGGGCATGAGCTGGCGGAACCTGTCCTGATGGTTGCAGGGTGGCGTTGTTTGGGGTGTTAGGAGGGCCTCCAAGGGCGCAGAGTTGGGGTGAAGGTGCAGTGCAGCGTGGTGGGACCGAGCTTCGCGGTTCATGGCGGGCATGAGCTGGCGGAACATCTCCTGATGTTTGTGGGGTGGGGTTGTTTGGGGTGGCAGGAGGGCCCCCAAGGGCGCAGAGTTGGGGTGCAGGTGCAGAGCGGCGTGGTGAGACATTGCTGGGATTTGCGCGTTCATTGCTAGGATGTGCGCGTTCATTGATTGCTGGGATTAGCGCGTTCATAGCTGAGATTTGTGCGAGGGGGGGAAGGGAGAGGGAAGTCAGCTCGGCGCGTCTATTGTGTGCGTCCCGGGGGGGGGCGGCGCGCGGGGAGCGCCCCCACGACACGTGCGGCTCGCACACGGCCACGACTGTTTACACTGAGGCGCACGCACAGGCAGGCACTCTGTGCGCAACTGGCACCACAGTTGCACCAGGGTCGCGGCGGTGACGGCACAGCCATGCGTGCTGGTGCGTGGTGTTGCATGCTGGTGCGTTTGTGGTGTTACGCGCTGCGAGTGTGGGGGGCCCTCACCTGAAACAGTATCATCGCCATCCTGGCGGTCGACGAGCGGATCGCGTCGATCGCGGGGCCGGCAGTCTTGACGACGTTTGTCAGCTGGTCCTTGGGCGACATCAGCAGCTGCGTGAGTGGTGTGGTGATGGTGGATATGGCGGTCAGTGTCACAGCTTCTTGTGGAGAATTCATCTTAGTTGAATATTTATTGGAACCGCCCAGTCACCGCCCTCTCTAGAACTCCCCCTCCCGCCCCCTCCCGACCCCTACCCCACCCCCCTCCCTCACCTCCGAGTGGTGCTTCACCACACGCCGCATGCTCCGCAGCGCGCCCTGCTGCGCGACCCAGTCGATCTCCTTGCGCCCCGCCTTGTTGGCCGCCTCCATGTCCGCCATCGCCTGCCGGAACGACTTGGCAGGGTTCACAAACGGCGTGAGCTCCTCCCACGGCGCCGCGTCGCCGGTCTCGGCCGCACCACCCGCGGGCGCGTCGGCGTCGCTGCGGAAGCGGTCGTCGGCGGCGGCCTTGCCGCGCGCCTTGCTGCTCGCACTGAACGGGGCCTTGCCAGGGGGGGCCCTCCCAGTGGACGGCGGCAGGGCCCTGCCAGCGGTCGACGGGCGGCCAGGCGCGGTGCCCGGCGCGCGCTGCTCGGGGTCGGCTTCCCCGGCCAGCGGGTGCGCGGGCGGCCGCGACGCGAGCGCGCCAAACACCTTCTTCTGGCGCGGCGGCCCCTCAGGTGCGAGCGCGATAGCCGCGACGTTGGGCGGGAGCTCGTACCCGCCCTGCCCGGGGCGGTGCGTGGGCAGCGCGCGAGAGGGCGCGCGGGGCGTTGGCGGCGGCTGCGCCGTCCCTGTGCGCGGCGCGGAGCGGGACCCCGCGCACGACGCGGCCGCCGTTTGTCGGCCGCTGGACGCGCCGTGGCGCGAGCTGCTGTCGCGCTGCGGCCGCGTGTCACTTCGCTCCGGTGGGTATTCAGGCTCGGTGTTGGAGTGCGGGTTGTTGCTGACCGCGTCCCGGCTGGGCGACGGCTCGCCCGAGTCCAGGCTGAAGTCCCAGTTGAACGCGTCCTCGTCGTGGTCCTTGCCGTGCGCAGCTGCCGCGGTCGGCCCGCGCGACGGGAACTTGGACACCGCGCGCGGCGTGGCGAGCGCGGCGCGGCCGGCCATGCTCGGCACGAGCGCCCCGTTCCGAGACGCCGGCGAGTCGCGGCCAGAGTGGGGGTGGCTGGCGAGCGCGGCCGCGAATGCGGACGCCACGTCGCCCGGCGACGCGGCGCGCGATGAGGGCGGCGGCGCGCGCGAGGTGCTCGGCCGCGTCCCCGCGTCGCGGTCCCCCCTGAGCGCGCCCCCTGCCGACATGCGCTCTGCGAGCGGGCGGGCACCCCTGCCGCTCGTGGCGTCTTTGTCTACCACGAACGACCCCGCCCTCGACAGCCCCTCCCCGAGCGGGCGTGCGCTCGAGAGGCGGGCCTGCGGGGCCTCCGGGGCTCCACGCGAAACGCTGCTGCCGCTGGCGCAGCCGCCACCCAACGCCGCCTCCCCCGACCACCCGGAGGACCCGCTGTGCGTGACGGTGATTTGGAACGCTGCCCCCGCCGCCTTCAGTCCCGTGTCGACAGACCGCGATTGACCGCGGCTGCCAGAGCGGCTGCCAGAGCGACGGCGCGTGGCGCTGCTCGGCGGGCAGAACTCCTCGGCGGATGCGGAGAGCAGACTGGGGTTGAAGCCCTGCGGGAGGAGGGGGGGGGTCGTGTGAGCGTGTGGGCGGCCTTCAGTGCACAGGCATCAGCACAGCCCAAACACGCGGCCCCCTCCCTTTCATATGTAGGACCTCACGCCTCTGTGTGCACCTTTGGCGGCGCAGCTGTGCCTCCCCCGTGCCCCTCCCCCTCCCGCCTTCTCCTCCACTCCCCCTCATATGACCACCAACCGCCCCAAGCAAGCCCCACACCCCACTCACCATGAACGCAAAGTAATCAGGCGGCCTCCCCCCCGCGCGCCCGCCGCGCAGCCGATTCTGCTGGCACGGCGTCAACTGGCGGAGCAGGCCTCCATCATCGCCTTCCATCATCGGCCCCGGGCGCCCGCCGCTGCCGGCGCCCCGCGCGCCCGCCGCCGGCGCCAGCGGCGGCGAGAGGCCGCGCCACTCCGGCGACGCGGCCCGGTTCTTCTCCTGCTGTCGGCGGAGGCCCAGGCCCTTGAGCGCGGTGAGGCTCGCAGCACGGTGCGGCGACGGTGGCGCCGAGGAGGAGCCCGACGACGGCGGGCGCGGCATCAGAGGATCGGAGCATCGAGACGGCGGCGGCAGTGGCATCGAGACGGCGGCCCTGGGGGACGGGACGGCACCAGCCGCAGCAGCGGCGGCGGCGGCGGCAGAGTTGGCGGCCACGTTGGCCATGGTGAGCGGCGTGCTCGCGCGCAGCCCCGCAGACGTGGCGCGGCCGCTCGACGAGGCGCGCCCCGTCGGCGGGCGCGGCGGGCGCGACAGCGGCGACAGCGTCACCAGCGGCGGCCGGCCGCTCAGCGAGGTTCGCACCGCCGGCAGGACCGGCAGTGACGTCGACGCCTCGGCCGGACCGGCACCAGAACCGGCGACGCCGTCGATG
This sequence comes from Chlamydomonas sp. UWO 241, assembly GCA_016618255.1. Lineage (NCBI taxonomy): Eukaryota > Viridiplantae > Chlorophyta > Chlorophyceae > Chlamydomonadales > Chlamydomonadaceae > Chlamydomonas > Chlamydomonas priscui. The sequence continues at coordinate 189,390 of VFSX01000172.1, forward strand.
ACGTCCAGCACGGACGACTGCACGCCCTGCTTGACTTTGAACAGCCGGCTTGGCATGAGCGCGCGGACGCCGTGCACCGCGGCCGCCGCCTCGACGGCCTTCCGGCTGCGGTCCGGGCGCACGGCGCCCGCGGGCGCGGTCGCCGGGCCGCATCCGTCATCGGACACCGAGCGCACCAGCAGCGCTGGCGCCAGCGCCGGGCCCGGGGCCGGGGGGCTGGACATGGAGACGCGGGGCGGCGGCGCGCGGTGCGCAGCAAGTGGCGCAGCCGCTGCGGACGAGGCCGCAAACGCCTCAGCGTCTGCTGCGCTGAGCGACGTCGGGTGCAGCCCCAGCCCGCGCGCCTTGAGCGAGTCGTTCGCGCGGCGCAGCGACGCGGCGACGGCGCCGTAATACAAGCCAACGACCGACGAGCTCTGGCGGCCGCTGCCAACAAGCTCGGCAGACGCGGCGGGCCGCAGCGTCGGCCGACCGTCGGGCGACGGCACAGCCCCCACGGGCGGGGGCGCTATCGCGGCTGGCATCGGCACCGAGCGCGCGCGGACTAGCTTGGGCGTTGCCGGCGCGGCAGCGTCGTAGCGCGGGATGCGCGAGCGCACCGCGCCCGCCGACTGCCTGCTGCTGGTGCGGGGTGTGAGCGCGGACGTCGCGCGCTGCTGCTGCGCAAACGGCGCCTTTACGGACGCGGCGACCGCGACCGCCTTGGGCTGCGGGCCCGCCTGCGGCTGCGTGGCAACGTGCGGCTGCGGAGGCAGCGGCTGAGAGGCTGCCAGCTTCGGCATCGCTGACGCGCGCCGCTGTAGCGGCTGCTCCGGCTGTGCCTGCTGCGGCTGCTGCGCCACAGCCACGCCCACGGGCGAGAGCGGTGAGTCGTCGGCCTCGGGCATCATCGCGAGCGTCGCTGCCGACAGCGTGACGGTGCCGTCCGGAGCGACCTGTGGCAGCCCCGGGCGCCGCATGCGCTCGCGCGCGAGCCGCGCGCTCGCGGCCGGCATCGACTCATCGCGCAATGCAGCAGCGAGCTGGTCGGCTGCTGCCGGGCGCGCGTTGAGCGCGGCGATGAGGTCGAGCGCCGCCGCCGCAACGCGCGGTTTTGCGTCGACCATGCCCATGCACGCGACGCGCACCAGGCCTGCCCAGTCGTCGACCTCGCGCGCGTGCTGCATCGTGAGCATGACGCCAACGCTCACGAGCGCACAGCGCACGCCCGATACCGACACCGTGCGCATACCCACGTCGAGCTCGTTAACCACAGGTGCCGGCGTGTACACCGCCACCACAGTCTTGAGCGTCCTGAGCGCCACGAGCCGCAGAGCGGGCGTGTGTGCCTCAGCGAGCTTGTCCATGAGCGCGCTCAGGATGGGGCTGCGTGCGTTGGAGGAGCATGCGTGGGGGCGTCGGCTGGGGGCATGCGGGCACGGGTGCACGGGCGCATGGGCGCATGGGCGCATGAGCGCGCTCCGACAGGGCTTGGATCCCCACCCCAGGCTGTTAATACGTGGGCAACACCACCATGCCTGCATGCCACAGCTGCTGAGCCTTATGCCGCACCTGTGCCGCGATCCTGCTGTGGTTGCCCCAGAGCACTCACCTCAGATGCTCCTCCACCCAGAGCTCCTCAATCACGTCCTCCATCAGGGCGTACAATTGCTTGCTGTTGTGATCATCAGCAGCTTTGAGCAGCTTTGTTACAGCAGCGATCGCCGTGCTGAGCAACTGGGCATGAGCAACTGAGCTAGGTCCGACAGTGGCCTGGTTGGCACGCTGGGACCTCGTGTCCCCTGTGGTTTCAGCTTCATTCATGCTGCCACTTCTCGCAGCATCCTGCGTGCGGTGGTGGTCCGAGGGGGGGCGTGTCGATGGAGCACGATGGAGTGCAGGCAGGCAGGCGACCTTTCTGTTTGCCCATCTTGCTTGCCCCACCCCCTCTCCCGCTGCATGCACGATATTAAAAACATCAGTGCATGGTGCCCACCTGCGAGCGCTGGGCCTCTGCCAGTATGCTGAGCAGAGCGGGGGGAATGCGCCCCCCGTATGCGCTCGGCTCCCACATGCTTCAACAAAAACCTCTCTCCATAGCCATGGGTCGGCTATACGATAGAGTGTACACGAGCGTTGGGCGCACGCGATGACTTGGTCATTTAGTGTGATTATGTGTCACACGCGCCCTTGGTTGCGCCAAGCAGCGGAAGCACATCCAATAATGCCCCAAGCAGCGGGAGCACACCCAAATTTTCAGGTTGCGTCCATCGCCACGCAACCGTGATCGGAGGTGTGGGAAGCGCGTGTCCTGTACAGAGCCCTCACCCGTCCCCCAGCGTAGCCCTAGCACACGAAGCGCACTTTAGATAGCCTCGAAGGGTACCAAGGTGCCCCAAAACCGACGAAACCCCTGACGAAACCGACAATGTATCGGTTTTACCAAAATCACAACAACAGCAGTTGATCAGCACCAGCGCGCGCCAAGACTCGACGAATACACATGTGATGGGCTGCCGCGCCTTGACACTTGCGCCTCAGAGCGAGGGCGAAGAGGGCTAAGTCGACGCGTGAATCGCGGCCCTCCCTGGCAGCATATTTGGGAGTGTCCAGAAACAGGTCGTCCGGGCCTGACCGGCGCCTAGAGAGTCAAGGTGGGTGGGATCAAGCGTTTCATGCCTTGACATGCCATGCGTTGCGGCACGCTACAATGTTGTTGTGAAGGGCCAGTGTGTGCGTGCGTGGGCTGTGTGTGTGTATGCCACAAATAGTGTGTGTGTGTGTCCGTGTGAGTGTGTGTGTGTGTGCGTGTGCGTGTGCGTGCGTGTGTGAGTGTGAGTGCGTGTGAGTGCCTTTGTCCGTGTGTGTGTGTGAGTGTGCGTGTGTGTGTGTGTGTGTTTGTGTGTGTGTGTGCATCCGTGCGTGCGTGTGTGTATGTGTGCCTGTCCGTGGGCGTTAGAGAGCGTCCGTCTGAGGGGGAAACTCTGCCAAATTGCCACGTCAAGCCGCGGCGTGCTTGGGCCTTGTCATCGCACGATATCAGTTTACAACGTGGGCCCGACTTCTGCACACCCATCCTGCAACCCGCAACACGGGCCCCCCTTCCCCACCACCTCAAGTAACTCCGGCGTCTGTAAGTGTCAGTCAACGGGCTGGTCAACCGTAGGTGTGGGGTCTGAAAAGGCCTGCGACAACGAGGATGCGACGAGATCACGCTGCCTCACGTCATTGCATCAGCGCCACTGCCCCCCACAGAATTCGAAACTCTGCATGCACATGTGTGGACGCGCAGGGGCGGGGCGGCAATATGCACGCGCTGCATGGCACGTCCAGCATGCGGGCATACACGGAAAGCGCTGTCGCCATGAGCTTCTACCCCTCGGTGCCGGAGGAGAGCAGCATGGAGCAGCAGCATGGATCGCAGCAGGGCTACGTGGGAGCACTGCCGTCCCATCAGCATCACCACACCTCGCAGCACACCGGCCGCGGGCAGCCAGGATTCACCTGGATGCAAGCAAGCAGCCAGCAGACGCCCAGCCAGCTCAGCCGCATCCAGGAGCACCAGCACCAGCAGCAAGACAAGCAGCAGTACCAGCACCAGCAGCAGTACCAGCAACAACAGCAGCAACAGCAGCCGCGTGGGCCGGGCCCGGTGCGCCTACCGCACTTTCAGGCCTGGGTCATATTCATCGCATACGAGGGCTGCATGCAGATCATCGGCGATCATGTGGACACAGAGCCACATGCGCGCCACTTCCTGCGCAACGGCATGCGCGAGCTGCGGCGTGGTTTTGACATCAGCGCGCTGTTGCTGCACGCGGTCGACAGCAGCGGCGGCGCCCTGGGCAACGACATCTGTTGGGATGACCAGCTGCACCAGCCAGCAGTGCAGGCACAGCTGCACCAGCCGCCACTTCAGCAGCAGCAGCAGCAGCCCGCGGCGCGGCACCACCGCCCAGAGCACAGCTGCATTGCCATCCACCTGGTGCAGGTGCTCCACGAGGCGGTGGCACAGCAGCAGCAGCAGCAGCAGCAGCAGCGTGACGGCGTCGAGCACCAGTCCCGCCCCTCAGGCAGCAGCGACGGCGGCAGCAATGGGGACACCGAGGATCAGAGGGACGCGCGCAGCCCTCGGGCCAGGTCGGGATCTGGCCCTTCCAAGGGCGTAGGAGTTGGGGCAGTGCATGCCTCAGCATCAAAGGACCGGTGGCACAGCGCGGGTGGTCGCGAGATGATGGCGCGCGCGGGGGGCGCGCTCGTGCGCGTGTTTGGCGGCAGCCGGAAGGGCGGCGGCACCGTAGCGCCGCCGCCGGCGCGCCCAAAGCTGTACGTGGCGACAGCGGCCGCCGCGCCACACGGCCGCTCGCTGCAGCTGACCGCCCGCCTATCGTGCGGCCGCGGCTCTCTCGTAGCGTGGCCGCTCGACGCGTCTGGCGCTCCGCAGCCCGCCTGCGGCAGTCGTGACGCGCAGCCGATGGTGCTGTCGACGTCGGCGCTGCTCAGCGGGGGTGGCGCAAGCAGCGGCGGCGCGGATGCACGCGGCGGCGGCGGCCATGCGGTGGGGGGCGGTGATGTGGCGGTGGTGCGCTGCAGCGACGGGTCGACGGCCGGGCCGATGCGCTCGCTGGCTGGCGCGCGACGCGGGGGGCAGCAGCAACAGCAGCAACAGCGGCAGCAACAGCAACACCAGCAGCATCAGCAGCCAGGCAGCGTGCACGCGACAGCATCCAGTGATCTACGTGTGGAGCTGGTCGGCCCGGGCGGCTGGCCGGTCGTGGCTGTGGGGCGTGTTGCTGCCGGCAGGCTGCGCGACATGGCCAGGGACGTGTCGTCAGCATGGCTGTCATCGCACGGTGGCGGCCTTGACTCGGGTCGCACTGTGACGATCGACGTCCCGCTGTTTGCGCTCGATGGTGGCTCGCCCGTCGGCTGCATGCAGCTGCGGGTTGTGTCCGGTAGTGGCGGTGTCAGCGGCAGCGGCGATGGGGGGGAGCAGCGGCGGCCGCTGCGCCACCACCACCACCATGCCCCCCTGACGCAACACGGCATGGCGGCAACTGCGCTGGACGCCACCATGGCGGCCAGCAGTAGCAACGCCAAGCCGTGGGCGTGGCCCCTGCGGCTGAACGCTGCTGCTGCGGCCGACGCGGTCATGGAGGCCGCGCTGCGCGCGTCGTCGCAGTCGCTCGTGCTGGATGAGCCGTGGCGCTGGCTGTTTCAGGCGTTTGTGACGCGCTACGGCGTGCCGCGCAGCCACGCGCTCATCTCGTATCTGCGCCGGGTGGTGCGCCCGGGGTCTGCGCGCGCCGACGCAGAGACGCTGACCACGGTGAGTCAGCAGCCTGCGGCCGCCATTGGCACCTGCCCCGTCCCCCTCCGTGCCCTAGCTAGGAAGGCCTCCCATGCACGGGCACAGCCATGTCCATAGGCACTCGTGTAGCGAGGCCACGTCTGTCCTATTGCTACCATATACACGAGCACACACTCACTCTCACACACACACACACATGCATGCACACACTCCTCCCAACGCATACTCACTTCCCCCACACCCTCCGCACCCGGATCCATCCATGCAGGTCGCCCACAACCTGGCGACGCTCAAGGTGCTGCAGGAGGAGGCGCGGCGCGGCCAGGGGCCGGAGGCGGCGGGCCCAGGAGGGCTCATGCCCATGCGGCCGAATGCACTGGCGGACGGATCCGGAGGGGACGACCGGGCGGACGCCGTGGCCGTGATCCAGCAAGACGTGACGTTGCTGCTGCAGGTGCTGGTGCTGCTCCTCTATGCCTCCATCCTGCTGCAGGCACTTGATCCTCTATCCCTCCATTCTGCTGCAGGCACTTGCTCCCCTATCCCTCCATCCTGCTGCAGGCACTTGCTCCTCTATCCCTCCATTCTGCTGCAGGCACTTGCTCCTCTATCCCTCCATCCTGCTGCAGGCAGTTGCTCCAATATCCCTCCACCCTTGGCAGAATCGGGACTGCGAGATTGCGTTTCCACCCCCACGTCTTCCACCCCCACATACTCGCTCACTCACTTAGAGTGCTAGGGCTAGGCGTTGGCATGTACCGCCAACGCTTGCAACACTGCCCCCCGTCTTCACGGACCCATACTCATTCCGCGACCTCAAACCGCTGCCCCACTTGCAGACCGCGTTTGAGCGCTACGGCGAGCTGCGCGACAAGGCGATCACGCCCGACGGTGGCCTGGCGGCCGGAGGGGGCGAGGCCACGGAGACGCTGCGTGCGGCATTCAAGCTGCTGGAGGTGGGTGGTTGAGAGGGCGGGCGGGTGCCAGAGTGAGCGCGTCCGCCGAGATGCTGAGAGCGGCTTTTGGGCTGCTGGAGGTGGGGATGGAGGTGCAGGTGGGAGTGAGGGTTGCGTGGGGTGGGCAGGCGGGGGGTGGGCAGGCGGGCAGCGAGCAGCGGGCTGACCCGTGGGATCTCAAGGGGCAGAGCGGTCTCAAGGGCCCCCGTCCGGCGCGGCGATTGACTGCTCCCCTCTCTTCCCCCCCCCCCCCCTTGCAGGTCATGTGCGGTTCGCTCGGGGTGGGTGGTCCAGACGGCATGATTTTGACCATGCTCCCCTTTCCCTGCCCTCTCCCCCCCCAGCATGATTGACCATGCTCCCCTCCCCCCCCCTCCCTCGCAGGTCATGTGCGGGTCGCTCGGGGTGCGTGGCCCAGGTGGCACCGCGTGGCTCGGGTGGCTGCACGAGCGCTTCCGCGCCTCCGCGCACCAGCGCTGGGCCCGCCACCTGGCGATGCTTGACGCGGAGCGCGGCGTCGAGCTGGGGTGAGCCTCACTTGCCTGCACTGTCTTCACTACCAAAGCAATACAATGCGTGGTAACCAAGCTGTTACCCTGGCTAGAGGGGCGTAGCCTGTAGTGGCCTTGGGTAAACCCCGGCAGCGACTGTGGCAGTGTGTGTGTGTGCTCAACGCAAGGCGCAGCGTGCGCGCACTTTGCGCTAGCTTGCTTGCGTGTGACCCCGCACCCCATGCGACACCCTTGGGGCGACCGCGCGCGACACCTCACACACCACCTCTCTGCTCGCAGGTCTGCCATGCGCGCGCTCCGCACGTGCACGTGCCCCCGCACACTGTGCAAACACCCTTGGGGCGACCACGCGCGACACCTTACACACATTTCCCGTCGATCAATGCAGTGGCTAGGCCATGTGATGCGCATGCCGGCTTCTCGTCTTCCTCGTACGACTTTTGACTGCACAATGGATGTGGCTCGGCAGCAAGGCCGGCCTCCAGCCTCCTCCCGACACTATTTTCTTAAGCTACTGATTCAGCAGCTAGGCGAAACTAGTAGCACTCGTTCTGATTGGAAGACTTTTTCGGACACGGCGTTTGAGCGTGCTCAGGATAGGGTCGGGTGGAGAGCCGTGGTGTACGGTCCGGCTGCCCCTCAGGCGCCGGCCCCTCCACCACGGCGGTCAAGTAGATTGGCAAGCGCCACTTGACCCCCTATCCCCTAGAAGCAGTTAGGACCTATTTTGGAGGCGTCGCACAATAGCTCTCCTTTTTGCCCTGGGACTACACGTTGGCAGGCAGCCGGCTAATGGCTACCGCCCCTCACAAGTAATTGTTAGGGCCAGAACTGGACTTGGGTCTAGGCGGTGGTACTAGGACTAGAGGTAGTCTTTGCTGGAAAGTCGATGTTACTGTAACTGTAACCGTCTGCTTGCAGGTCTGCCCTGCCCTGCGCGCGCTCCGCACGCGCGCGCCCCCGCACCCCGTGCAAACACCCTTGAGGCAACCTCGCGTGACACCTCACACACCACCTCTCTGCCCGCAGGTCTGCCCTGCGCACACTTTGCGCTTGCGCGCACGCGCGCACCCTCGCACCCAGCGCAAACACCCTTGGGGCAACCACGCGCGACACCTCACATCACCCGTCTGCATGCAGGTCTGCCCTAACGCGCGCCCCGCACGCGCGCGTGCCCAGTACCCCACGCAAAAACCCTTGGGGCCACCACGCGCGACACCCCACACACCACCTCTCTGCTCGCAGGGCTGCCCTGCGCGCGCTTGGTGCTAGCCTGCTTGTGCGCGCCCCAGCACCCAGCGCAAACACCCTTGGGGCGACCACGTGCGACACCTCACACACCACCTCTCTGCACGCAGGTCTGCCCTGCGCGCACTCTGCACGCGCGCGCCCCCGCACCCCGCACAACACGCGCAGTGGGGCGTCACCACTGGCACCGGACACGATGACGCCGAGCCGCTGCTTCGTGCGCTGGAGGCGCTGACTCTGCGCATCCAGGTGGGGGCTGAGCTTGCGCGTATCTCCGTGTACAGTTTTCAGTCTACTACAGGATGCACCGTGTCGGGGCGTGTGGGATTGAGGGCGCTGCCTCGTGAGGCGGGCCACCACCGGCAACTGCGTGGACCTCTGACTGGAACTGGACTCGTGCAGTTTCAGTGGCATCCACAACATACCTCCATACTCCGAGGTTGCACAAACACAAGATGGTAGATGCACACACGCATGCCTGACGGCGCCCATACTGTGGGTATGCACACACACACGGCGCCCATGCTGTCCATCTCGGTGCATTGCCCAAGGGCTCGTGCAGGGTCACACACGACGGGTGTGCAGCCACAGGCGCCCACACCCACACATGCACCCACACACATATCAGCAGTCATGGTGGCAGATGGCAGCCAGGGTGGTGGCTACTGCAATCGTGATGGCAGATGGCAGCCAGGGGTCAAGCACGTTTGGCAGCTGACGGCCTCTTCTCTAGCTCTAAGGGTGCGCAGGCACAGGTCTAATACGCCAACAGGGGCGTGCCACAGACTGTGGCATCGATCACTGCACACACATACGCAAGCGTGTGCACACCTACACACACGCACCTGCTCTCACACACTCACACGCACGCACCCACCTGCCCACGTGCACACAGTCGGACGTGTACGGCGACCTGCTGCTGCAGGCGGCCGCGGGTGATGCGCCCAAGGCGCTGGTGATCGCGCGCGTGACGACCGAGGTGCGCCGTGCACGGTGCTTTGCCTAGAGCAGCATGCTGTGTGGATGTATGGGCTGCTGCGGCGCGCCCCGATGGGTTTCCTTGGCTGCTGGCTGGCTGCTGGTTGCTGGCTTCCCGCTGGCTGCTGGATGCCTGTCTGGTGGGGAAAACCTGCCCTGTCACCCTCCTGGGTACAACCCGAGGGATGCTTTCGAGCTGTGCAAGTGCATGTGTGTAAGAGTGCGTTGCTGTGTGTGTGTGTGCGTGTGGGTGCGGTGACCCCACGCATGTGTCCCGCACACACACACACACACGCGCGCACACACACACACAGCACACACACACACACGCACGCACGCACACGCACTCACAAGCACGCATGCCAGCACCCACCTGCAGCACCTCCACGACACACGCGCACACGCCCTTCGCCCCACGCGCCTGCCCCCCCCCCCCCCTCACTGCAGGTCTACGTGCGCGAGTTTGTGTGCGCCCTCGACTGCGCCCTGTCCTCGCGCCCGCCCGACCGGCGGTCGACAGCGGCGGTTGACCTGCTGCTCGCCGTGTCAACAATGCAGCAGTGGCTGGGGAAGCAGGGCCTGCTGGAGGTGGAGCAGGTGCAGGGGCACGGCAGGCGGGACCCACGCGGGGGACCAGGGGAGGTCGGGTCGCTCAACCTCAAGCACTCGTTTGCGCCACACGTGCAGGTGAGGGGGGGTCGCACCACTCTACGAGCCTCCTGTTTTTACAGGCTTCACACGTACGCGCCCAGAGGACCCCAGGGCGTGAGTTGAGGCCTAGACCAAACGTTGAGGGGGGCTTCACTAGGAGAGCCCGCAAGGCCACGCAGCACGCCAGCCTAGTAGAGCACCTTGTATAGAGCGCCTCCTCCTAGAGAGCGCTCTATAGTACGGGCAGGTAGGTGAGACAGGAGGTAGCAGGGGCAGGCGGCCCTCCCAGGCCTTGGGCGGCGGTGCAGGGGCAGGGGCAGGCGCAGGGCAGGACACAGGCAGGCGCAGGTAGGGGCAGGTGAGGAGACACAGGAAGGGCTGGCTGGCCCTCCGTCTGGGCGCCAGGTCGAGAACCTTGAAGGGGTGGGGGGGCAGGGGCGCGCCTGCTGGTCTCGCCCTTGACTCTTTGCGTGTCCCTCGCCCCCCCCCCCCGCGCGTGCAGCGCTGGCTAGCCGCGTCGCGCGAGGAGCTGCTGGGCGGAGTCGCTCGGCTGGAGGGGCGTGGGTGGGGAGGCCAGTGGCAGCAGCAGCAGCAGCAGCAGCAGCAGTGGGCGGGCGCACCCACCCCGCCGCCCGGCGGCACCACGCACCACAGCCCCAGTGTGCTCCCATCAGAGTACTTCGACGTGCGTGGGGCCGCCGGGGGTCTGCTGTCAGAGGTGGTCGCGTCGACGCACGCGGCGTGCATGGCGGAGGTGGCCGGCTACGCGCGGCTCCTGGCCGCGTGGCCGTCGCTCGCGAGGGACGTGGAGGCGGTCGTGTGCGCAGGGCTGCGGGCAGCGCTCGGCGCGCTTAAGCGCCAGACGGGGGCGTCCGCGTCGGGGGCGGCGGCGCGGCACGGGCCGGGTGCACAGCAGCAGCAGCAGGAGCAGCAGCAGCAGCAGGCACAGCAGGAGCAGGCACAGCAGCAGCGGCAGCAGCAGAGGCAGCAGCATGCACACCAGCAGGCCGTGTGGGCGCACGCGCGTGCGGGTGTGGAGGCACAGCATGGACAGGGTGCGCAGCAGCAGCAGCAGCAGGTGCAGCAGCAGGCGCAGCAGCAGCAGCAGGCGATGTGGGCGCATGCAAATGCGCATGCACGCGCGCTGCAGCCCGGCGCCCTTGCAGCAGCCGGCAGCAGCGGTGTCCGCCAGCCGCAGCAGCGCACCCCCCGAACCGGTGTCCAGGTGACCGTCCCTGAATCGGTCCTCCTCAACTCGCTGCAGTACCTCATGGTCGCTGTGCCACTTGCGAGCAAAGCCCTATCCGACCTCTGCGGAGGCGGCGGGAGAGGAGGAGGGGTGTCCCCCTCCGTATGGGGTAGCTCAACGCACGGCGATGTCGACGTCGACGGCATCGGGTGGCAGCTCGAAGAGCTCGTCGCTGAGCTGCGTTCCGATTTCGAGGCAGCGCTCACCGCGGCCGCGCGCCGCCTCATGAGCGCGGTTGCACAGCAGCCGGGGTGCGGCCTGCACGAGGTCGTGGTGCGTGACGACAACAACTCATATGCTGCTGACCATGCTGCACCGCTGTACCCGGGCGCGCAGCCGGCAGACGCGTCGCAGCAGCTGGGCCAGCAGCTGGCGCCGCTGCTTGCCGCCGTCGGCGAGGCGCTGCGGTGGTTGCGGGCGTGCCTCGAGCCGCGTGCCTTTGTCGCGGCCGCGCGCGCACTGTGGGACATGGTCGGGCGTGCGCTGCATGATCTGGTGGTGGTGCAGCACAGCCAGCCAGGAGGTGTGGCACACGGCAGCGCACCCGGCGACGCGACCGCAGCGCCGTGGCGGGTGCGCCAGCGCGCGGACGGCGCAATGCGCGCCGTGAGCGCACTGTTTCAGGGAGAGCTGCAGGAGCAAGATGGCGGCTCAGGCGGCGCAGGCGCAGCGCAGGCGCCGGCGCACGTGGCCAAGACTGAGAGGCTGCTGCAGAGGAGCAGCGCGTGCGACGGCATGTTCTACCGCCCGTACTGAGCTTGGCATGCTTTTTGTTTCGTGCTTTTGTTGGTGTGGTGAACTTGCGTGAAGAGGGGTGGGGTTGGGGGAGCTGCCCTGCGCTGAGTTTGATCAGACAGAGGGACTCATGGTGATCTGGTTTGTAACACGATGACCGACACGTCAAGCGGAAGCACCACTCAAGCCCCCATCAACTCTTAGGGGAAGTCACAAGGACGCACTCCACGCCTGCCCCCGCACACTCCTGCCGCCTCCTCCCCCCTACTGCCTTGCGCCCGCCTGCATGCGCCGCGCGTTTCCCGCGCACGCCGCAGGACCGACCGCGGCGACAACAGCCTACCTAGGGGCGGGGCGCACTTCTGCCACCTCCCACCCCATACTGCCTCGCGCCCGCCCGCCCGCGACTCGCGTTTCCCGCGCACGCTGCAGAACCGGCCGCGGCGACGACAGCAACAGCCTACCTAGGGGCGGGGCGCACTCCTGTCGCCTCCCACCCCCCCTACTGCCTCGCGCCCGCCCGCACGCGCCGCGCGTCCCTCGTGCACGCCGCAGGACCGGCCGCGGCGACAGCAGTCTGGCTAGGGGCGGGACGCACTCCTGCCGCCTCCCACCCCCCGTACTGCTTCGCGCCCGCCCGCACGCGCCGCGCGACCCTCGTGCACGCCGCAGGACCGGCCGCGGCGACAACAGTAACATCCTACCTAGGGGCTGGGCGCACTCCTGCCGCCTCCCACCCCCCTACTGCCCCGCGCCCGCCTGCACGCGCCGCGCGTTCCAGTTCAGCCCCTCGCGCACGCCGCAGAACCAGTCCCGCGAGGGGTCGCGCGAGCACACGGTCGGGATCGGCCACTCGGACATGCGGATTATGACGGCGTCGCCTGGGAGGTGTGTGCGTATGTGTGTGTGTGTGTGAGTGTGGTTATGAATAAAGTTAGGGCTTCCCTCTGAAGGGGACGCGGTGGCAGGGCACGAAGGCGCTGCTGTAGGCCCGTTTTTGATCGCACTGAAGTTATACTAGGGACCATTTTGTGTGGAGAGGGGAGGGGAGGGGCGTGTGCGTGTGTGTGTGTGTGTGTGTGAGTGTACGTGGTGGTGTGTTGAGTGTGTGGTGTGTGGTGTGTGTGTGTGGTGTGTGTGTCGAGATTGTCGAGAGTGTCGAGATGTGTGTGACGAGATTGCCGGGGTGTCGGGTTTAGCACAGACGCACAAGCGGGTGCCATAATCCGGGCTGCCCTTGGGTGGGAGCTGTAAAGAATGCTCCTCTCTCTCTCTCTCTGTGCGTGTGTGTGTGCATGTGTGTGTTTGTGTTTGTGACCTCGCGCGCACAGCGGTCGGCTGGCTTGGCGACAGAGCGCTGGCTTTCATACATCCATTCCGCAGCCAGCTGCCGTTGGCTGCCATGCTTGCGACGCGCAGGTTGGGCAGCTACCTCGCACTTGTTGCTCGCACTTGTGGTGGCTTCCCAACTTGCGACTCGCGCTTACGATAGCAGCAGGTGGGCCACCTGCACAGTTCATGGGGGGGCTATTCCGACCCTCTACCCGATCACTATGCCTATAGGACACTCATCCGTGTCATGCGCTGGTAGGCTGGCGCGCTGCGTGGCCTTGCGGGCTCTCTTAGTGGAGCCCCTCCCAGACGTGCAGTCTAGGCCTTAACTCACACCCCGGGGTCCTGCGGGCGCGTCCATGTAAACCCTGTAAAACCCGTGTCATGTGTATGTATCGACAGGCGCCGCGATCAACGGTCGTCGCGCACATCGATGGTCGATGCTCACAGCGAGAGAGTCGTTCACAACAGGTGGCATCCCCTGCCTCTGTTGTAGGGCTTGTCTCAGTGAGGCCACTGTTCCGTGTCCTCGTATATTATATTATATTGCAGCTGGGGTTCCTAGCACCCCGAGCCCAAGTGACACGGCCACAGACAGAAAGAGAAGACTGCAGTTACAGTTACATGGCATTCCAGCTAAGACAACACTAGTCCTAGTGCCACCGCCCTGTGAAGGACGATAGCCACCAGCCGGTTACCTGCCGTCTAGACTACCGCTCCCGCCGGCTAGTTTAGACCCAAACAAGTCCCTGAGGGACATGTCTGGCAAGGAGCGTATAGGAAAGGACCGTCCTCCTCCTGGCCTTTGAGGCCAACCACGCCGGCTGTGCCGACTGGCGGCGCTGAAGCAGAAAAGTCCCCGCCTGGCATGGTGCATGGTTGTCCAACTCCATGCATGGGGCTCTGCCTGCGCCCCATGCGTCATGCATGGCCAGGTCCCACCCTCCAGGGGGGCCTGGGCAAACAGAGTCGTCATGGCAGGCTGCCTGAAGACCAATGCCGACGCCAGTCACCGGCAGACGAGTGCCCCCGAGGGTGAGCGCGGAGACAAACGCTGCGATGGTGAAGCGGATAAACTCTGTTGTTGCCTCGGCGGTCACCACCGCTGAAGCCCTGATGGTAGCTCGCCCCCACGAGCAGCCATCTTGACCGATGTCCAGCATGCATTGACGGGCGCCAGCTCCTCCGCCCGTCGATCAACTCGTCGAGATCGGTGCCGCATGGCGTCCTGCATGGGGGGAGGATAAGGGCCGTCTCCCAGCACGGGCCGCGGCAGCGCCGCGGATACTCGCCAAGCCATGGCAGCGCCGGGCAAGCCGCTCCTGAAGTTTCCACCGAGGGACAGTCTAGCAGGAGCCAGGCCAGTCGTATTTTACCCCGCTCGTCAGCGGCACGGAGATCCTCGTCACAAGCAGCGCCGCATTGCTGGGTCCAGGGCTCGGCGACGAGAACGCGCCTCCGTTAATCGACAAGACTGCACGTGCCCTCTAGTGTGGGAACCAGGTGTGGGTTCCCACTACGCCTGCCCCTCGTGCGTGAGTCTAGTGTGAGGCAGCACATGGATTAGCACTGTGTGTGCCTCATATCTCCTGGTAGCCAGCCCCTAGGCGACTCCCTCAATACCCAGCTACAGTTACACCGGCTTTCCAGCAAAGACTACCTCTAGTCCTAGTACCACCGCCTAGACCCAAGTCCAGTTCTGGCCCTAACAATTACTTGTGAGGGGCGGTAGCCAGAGCAAAAAGGAGAGCTATTGTGCGACGCCTCCAAAATAGGTCCTAACTGCTTCTAGGGGATAGGGGGTCAAGTGGCGCTTGCCAATCTACTTGACCGCCGTGGTGGAGGGGCCGGCGCCTGAGGGGCAGCCGGACCGTACACCACGGCTCTCCACCCGACCCTATCCTGAGCACGCTCAAACGCCGTGTCCGAAAAAGTCTTCCAATCAGAACGAGTGCCACTAGTTTCGCCTAGCTGCTGAATCAGTAGCTTAAGAAAATAGTGTCGGGAGGAGGCTGGAGGCCGGCCTTGCTGCCGAGCCACATCCATTGTGCAGTCAAAAGTCGTACGAGGAAGACGAGAAGCCGGCATGCGCATCACATGGCCTAGCCACTGCATTGATCGCTTTGCCACAAGGCTCTCAATTGGCTCAGTGTCGCACGCCTGCCGAATATAAGTTAATCTGTGCCGGTCGACCAGGCGCACACCCAGAATGCGACGAAGGCAGTTAGAGTGGGCAACCTCCAATCGAGTCAGTTGTGTTTAAGTAGGGGCCCATGTTTCGCAGCCGTACAGAAAGTGGGGCAGCACGAAAGTGTTGTAAACCCGCATCTTAGACTGCACTTGCATCTTCTTGCTGGCCCAAATCTTATCAAAAGATGCAAACACGCCTAGCGCGCGACCGACTCGCACACCGATCTCCTTTTCCACACCACCACTCTGGGTTATCCAACTCCCGAGATACTAAAATGCAGAGACGGTCTTCACTTCACCACCAGTCAGCGCAAACCCTCAATACCCATGCCCCAACAATGCATACTGTACACATGGTGCGTACTGTACACTCTGCACACTCCCCAACAGCAGTTTTGTAGTCTACACGACGGGGTCATGCTGCCACGTGAAGCTGCCCTGCCAGATCCCCACGCAAAAAGTGCAAAAGGAGAGGTATTGAATCCCCGTCATGTGTCTGATACGACACCCCCGCCAGGACTCGAACCTGGAACCCCCAGGACCGAAGCCTGGTGCGCTATCCATTGCGCCACGAGGGCCAATGTTCTAGATGCTAAACATGATGGCAACCCTGATGTTACCTCAACAAAATATAACAAGTTTTTAGAGTTTTTCAATCTGAAACCCGGGGGGAGGGTAACAATCTCTCTTTTTTAGGGCCGTGAGCCTGCGGCGCACCCCTTCGCCTTCCCTTTTCCCATCCCCTTCCTGTTTCCCTACACATACAGTGAGCCCGCGTCCCCTCGGGGGCGTGGGAAGTACCACCGGCCCGTGTAACAATCTCTCTCTCTCTAGGGCCGTGTAACAATCTCTCTCTGGGCCGTCTCCCCACACATACAGTGAGCCCGGCGTCCCCTCGGGGGCGTTTAGGGAAGTACCACCGGCCGTGTAACAATCTCTCTCTCTCTCTAGGGCGCTTTCGTCGCCGTCGCCGTCGAGGGCGGAAGCGGGCGCCCACCGTGCGCGCCTCATCATCGACAGCAAGCGCGGGTGCCCCCACCTGCTTGCAAAGTCTGACAACTGAAACGTAGCTGTAGCGCTGGTCGCCCACAGCCCCGAGGTTTGCGCTGCCGAACACAGGGAGGCGCAGCGCATGCGGCTGCGACCGTCAGCCACGACCCCGCTCCTACGAAGCTGCCCACTACGGGACGACTGCTGACCAGGGCGCTGGGGGGGGGCGACGGCGGCGCGCTGATTGCTCGACGGCCCACAGCTGGCGCTCGCTGCGCTGAGTGGTCAACGTGCTGCCCCGCCCGCCCCCCGGAGGGCCCCGCCCGCCCTAGCCACTCTGTGGCTTGGGTTTTGATACTGAATTGCCGAGTTTGCGGGTGGCCTGCCCCACGGGGTGGGCTACGCTGACGACGGTTGATGCTCTGCTAGAGTGTGCGCGCCCATAAAAAACAAAAAACAATTGACAGTTGACAAGCGCATGCCATTGAGCGTGCCCCCGGCTGTGAGACCCCTGAGCCTGCGCCCCTTCGCCTTCCCTTTCCCCACCCCCTTCCCCTGTCTGGACACATACAATGATCCCGGCATCCCCTCGGGGGTGTTTGGGGAGTACCACCGGGACCTCGTGCAACAATCTCTCTCTCTGGGGGTTGAAAAACCCTTGTTTATCACAGGGTTTTATGTTTCAGTTGTAGGGTTCAGGGTTTGCCGACGTTCAGGATTTTTCACGTCTCTTTCTCTCTCTCACTCTGCTTAGTTCTGCTGAGTTCTTGAGCGCACATGCATGACGGCTGCCTGGCTGCCCCGGAGCACATGCGCTACCGGAGTCGTCGATTCGATGCAGAAATGAGGGAGATCCGACGGTTTTTGTAGGGCAAGTAAAAGGCGTATTGTGCTGTACGTGCGAAGAAACGCATATTTATATATATATATATATATATTCCCTCACGTACGTACATATACAAGTACCGTACGTACGTACGCGTTCCAACGTACACGTCAATACTGACTACCCCCCTGCAACCCACCCGGGCAGAGCTCCTGTCGGTCCTTTCCGTCGAACGAGCACCACATCACGGCACGAGCGGCATCAGCGCAACACTCAACCCTGGACCCTAAACCCTGCTAAACCCTTACTAAATCAAATCCAAACTGCAACCCACCCGGGCAGAGCTCCTGTCGGTCCTTTCCGTCAAACGAGCACCACATCACGGCGCGCGAGTCGGAGGGGACCTGCAGGTGTGTGTGTGTGTGTGTGTGTCTGTGTGCGTGTGTGTGTGTCGGAGGGGACCTGAAGGTTTGTGCATGCGTGCATGTGTGTGTGTGTCTGTGTGCATGTGCGTGTGTTGGAGGTGACCTGCAGGTGTGTGTGTGTGTGTGTGTGTGTGTATGTGTGTGCATGCTGCTGTGGAGCGAGGTTGCCATACGAGCCGCATGAATGACTAAAAAAACTGCCGCATCCATAGCTGGAACTGCCGACAGACATCAAGGGGGGGGGGGGTCCACACTGTGAGGGAGGGAGGGGGAGGTCCACACTCCCCCCCAATGAGGGGGGGGGTCCACACTCCCTTCCAGTGAGGGAGGGGGAGGTCCACATTGTGAGGGAGGGCAAGGTTCACACTGACTCCTGACTGCACTTCCTGGCCGCACTACATTGTGGGAAGGTCCACACTGCCACGGCCAGTGTGACTGGACTCCAGGGCTGTGCGCAAGAACACGCATGCATGTTATTGTGGAGCGAGGTTGCCATACGAGCCGCATTAACGACTAAAAACTGTCGCAGTCATGACTGGGACTGCCGCCAGACATCAAGAGGGGGAGGGGGGGGGGTCCAGAGCCAGTGTGACTGGACTCTAGGTGCTCCCACGGAGAAAAAGGTGGATCTGGGGGCAGAGTGCCCTGTCTAGGTCCAGCCCCGACACACTAGCCCCCCACCACCAGTGGCCAGCCATCCGTCTGTAGCGCTCGTGCGCTATACGCCGAGCAAGGTTGGAACACGCTGCCTGTCGGTGCGTCACACACGACTGTAAACTCCATCATCATCATCAGGGCAGTGCGCCCACCGCATTTAAACAGATTTATCACATTTCACATTTCGTCACATTTATCATCCCTGGTTGGGCGCTCCAGGGCGGCGACCTGGCGCCGTCTGTCACCCCCTGCCCACACCCAGTCCCATTCACAAAACAGTGCCCCATGGGCCTCTCCCTGCGTGCACGCCCTCCCGGAACGACTCATGCATCATATGGGTTTAAACCGGGTTCAAACTCAAAGGGTTTAAACTTTAAACCCTTAAAACCAGGGGGGGGGGGCAGAAAAGTTAGAAAAGACATCATGTCGAATTACTTCGAATTTTCACACCGGACCGGCGCCATGCCTTCCCCCCCCCTAGATGAGGAAGAATTCCACTCTAAAAAACATGGGAATTGGGGGGGGGGGGTCTGGACCGTTTCTCATAATTTTTTATGTAACTTTTTATTCTGACATCTGTTCGACACGAGAGTCGGTGCGCTGGATTCCTCTCGTCAAGAGGAGTCCAAATCCATCCTCAGACCCCCCACATACCCAATTGATAGTGCAGTGGTGTGGGGGTGTGAGAGGGTCAACACCGGGCGATTGGTGTGGACCACTGGTTCACACACCCTCAGTTACAGTTACATCGGCTTTCCAGCAAAGACTACCTCTAGTCCTAATACCACCGCCTAGACCCAAGTCCAGTTCTGGCCCTAACAATTACTTGTGAGGGGCGGTAGCCACCAGCCGGCTGCCTGCCAACGTGTAGTCCCAGAGCAAAAAGGAGAGCTATTGTGCGACGCCTCCAAAATAGGTCCTAACTGCTTCTAGGGGATAGGGGGTCAAGTGGCGCTTGCCAATCTACTTGACCGCCGTGGTGGAGGGGCCGGCGCCTGAGGGGCAGCCGGACCGTACACCACGGCTCTCCACCCGACCCTATCCTGAGCACGCTCAAACGCCGTGTCCGAAAAAGTCTTCCAATCAGAACGAGTGCCACTAGTTTCGCCTAGCTGCTGAATCAGTAGCTTAAGAAAATAGTGTCGGGAGGAGGCTGGAGGCCGGCCTTGCTGCCGAGCCACATCCATTGTGCAGTCAAAAGTCGTACGAGGAAGACGAGAAGCCGGCATGCGCATCACATGGCCTAGCCACTGCATTGATCGCTTTGCCACAAGGCTCTCAATTGGCTCAGTGTCGCACGCCTGCCGAATATAAGTTAATCTGTGCCGGTCGACCAGGCGCACACCCAGAATGCGACGAAGGCAGTTAGAGTGGGCAACCTCCAATCGAGTCAGTTGTGTTTTAGTAGGGGCCCATGTTTCGCAGCCGTACAGAAAGTGGGGCAGCACGAAAGTGTTGTAAACCCGCATCTTAGACTGCACTTGCATCTTCTTGCTGGCCCAAATCTTATCAAAAGACGCAAACACGCCCAGCGCGCGACCGACACGCACACCGATCTCCTTTTCCACACCACCACTCTGGGTTATCCAACTCCCTAGATACTTAAATGCAGAGACGGTCTTCACTTCACCACCAGTCAGCGCAAACGTGGGCAGATCCGCGACAAAATCTGCTGGCAAAATCATCACTTCTGTCTTGGCGGCGTTGATTTGCATGCCAAAGCTAGAGGACACTTTGTCAAGGATTTTCAGCATAAGCGCCAACTGAGCTGGGTCATGCGAGAACAAACATAAATCGTCGGCATACATCAGCATTACTATGCGCTCAACCGACGACGACAACACAGAGCCGCCGGCTCGGGTCACGACTGACACGCCAGCCCCCTCTGGCATCATGTCTAGCGCCTTTTTCACTATGTGGTCAATAAAAACATTGAACAACACAGGAGCAATGACGCACCCCTGTCGCACACCAGACGACACGGGGAATTCGTGCCCGATTTTCCCAGCCAGCCGCACGGCAGCTGCGGTGTTGGTGTGAAGATCCTCCAACAGATCAATAATGTGCGGATGAACACTATATAATCTAAGGACTCTCCACAGTGCCGCACGGTTTATGCAATCGTAAGCTTTAGAATAGTCGACAAATGCCACAGCCATGCATTGTTTGTACTCGGCATGTGCCGCGCTCAGCGAGCGCAGAGTAAAAATTGCATCAACAGTGCCTCTGCTTTTTCTGAAACCACACTGAGCCTCATGCAACTGACCATCAACCTGCGTGGAGACGCGGTGCAGAAGTATGGCAGCGTACACTTTCCCGGCAATAGAGAGAAGGCTTATACCGCGGTAGTTACCAGGGGAGTCACGCGGACCCTTCCCCTTATATAACGGTGTGATAATAGCAGTTTTCCATTCCCTCGGGGCTCTCCCCGACCGCCATACGGCGATGATGACCCGGTGGAGCCATGCGATGGCAGGTGGGCACCGCAACAGCATGGCGTCCAGCTGGTCACCGCCCGGAGCGGCGGCCGAGCGCAACGCTCGCACACACGCCTCCGTCTCAGCCAGGTCAGGGGGGCGCCCGTGCGCCTCGTCCACCTCTGTGGCGCGTGTGAGCTCAAACGCCGCTACATCGTTCTCCAGCTGGTTCAGGGTCTCGTCGCTGAGCTTGGTCTCCCCGCCATATAGCTTGTCGAATGACTCTGTCATGGCCTTCAGCACCCCGTCTGGACCGCTGTGCAGCGCGCCCGAGACGTCCCGCATGGCAGGTGGGATCTGATGGCTGCGGCTGCGGCCCGCCAGCCTGTCGCACGCGCGCGCAAACTGGCGCAGATTCTTCTTGCGTAGCATGTCTTGCGCCTCCGCCACCTGCTGGCCGATCCACCTCTCCCTGTCTCTCTGCACAGCTGCGTCGGCCGCGCGGTTGGCGCGGTTGCGCTCTCGTTTGGCAGCAGCAGACTTGCTCCTGAGCCATGCCGTGTGCGCGCGCTGCCGGGCGTCCATGAGCCGGAGGGTGCGCTGCGACAGAGTGAACTGCCAGCCGCGCCGCCGGCGGCTGCCGCGTGGAGCGAGGTGGTTGGTGGCCACCTCGCGAATGGCAGCAGCCATCGCGTCGTACTCCGCCTGGGCATCAGCGCCCTCGGGTGGCACGGCCTCCACACACCCTCGGAGCCAGAATATTCTGCAGACCTCCGATTGGGATGGGGAAGGAAGCAATGGATTTGTCTCACGACAGGGATGCCAAATCCATTGTCATTCATGTGGTTCAATAGTTGAGAGGGTGTGGAAAGGGCCTCGGTGTGTGGGGCTGCTCCGGGGCGTGTGGCCGTCTTCTGGGGCCAGTTTCAGGAGTAGGACTGGGCTCTGCAGTCTCCCAAATAGTGCGATGTGATGGGAATGATGTTAGGAAGCTACCCACCAAGTTTCAGCTCCAGCAGATAAGGTCTGGGTGTACGGCGGGGTAAAATACGACTGGCCTGGCTCCTGCTAGACTGCCCTTCGGTGGAACACTACAAGGAGCGGCTTGCCCGGCGCTGCCATGGCTTGGCGAGTAGCCGCGGCGCTGCAACGGCCCGTGCTGGGAGACGGCCCTTTTCCTCCCCCATGCAGGACGCCATGCGGCACCGATCTCGACGAGTTGATCGACGAGCTGAGGAGCTGGCGCCCGTCAATGCATGCTCGACATTGGTCAAGATGGCTGCCCGTGGAGGCGGGCTACCATCACGGCTTCAGCGGTGGCGACCGCCGAGGCAACACAGAGTAAATCCGCTTCACCAATCGCAGCGTTCGTCACCGCGCTCATCCTCGGGGTCGCTCGTCTGCCGGTGACTGGCGTTGGAAGGTCTTCAGGCAGCCTCCATGACAACTCTGTCGTCCATGCACCCCTGGAGGGTGGGACCTGGCCATGCATGAGGCATGGGGCGCCGGCTGAGCCCCATGCAAACGAGAGCTGGACAGCCATGCACTGCCAGGCGGGGACCGTTCCAGTCAGCGCCAGTCGGCTCTGCCGGCTTGACTGGCCACAAGGCCACTACTGTGACCCTGAGGAAGGTCCTCTCCTATATGCTCCTTGCCAGACATGTCTCTCAGAGACCGCTGTTTGGGGTAGTCTAGCCGGCGGGAGCAGTAGTCTATCGGCCGGGAGCCGGCGGTACTCTAGTACTTAAGTGTGCTGGAGTATCGGCGGGTGTCTCTAGTAGAAGAGTAGCCTGCTTAACTGGAAACCCCGTGTTACTGTACTGTAGGGGGGGGGGGGAGGTCAAGACCCGTTTTGAAAATAAGTCAACATGAGGTCTGAGAAAAACTATTCTGCCCCCCCCCCCCTTAAAACTCTCCTTAAATTATTTAGGCCTTACCTGCCACCTGGCAGCCTGGGCTGCATCAGTGTTTTTCAGGATTTTCAATTGATTTCATGGAGCCGTTTGACCCTAACGCACTGACCTGGATGCACAGGCGCACGTGGTCTGGGAATACGAGCGGTCGGAAGGAGAGCGAGTGCGGGCAGATGGGCGTGAAGATCATGCCGGGGACCTGCGTGTGTGTGTGCGTGTGCGTGCGTGTGCGTGTGTGTGTGTGTGTGTGTGGTGGTGGGGGGGGGGAGGTGCGGAGCCGGAGGTGTGTGTGTGTGTGGGGGGGGGAATACACACACATGCACACATGCACACACACAAACAAAAGCATGTGCACACTCTCACACACACACACACACGCACCTGCGGGTGCAGCATCGAGCCGCCAGCAGCGAGGTCGTGCGCAGTCACACACACACACACACACACACACACACCTGCGGGTGCAGCATCGAGCTGCCAGCAGCGAGGTTGTATGCAGTCACGCACACACACACACACACGCACCTGTGGGTGCAGCATCGAGCTGCCAGCAGTGCGGTTTTACACACACACACACACACACACGCACACACACACACACACACACACACACACCTGCGGGTGCAGCATCGAGCCGCCAGCAGCGAGAGGTTGTACACCCACACCCACACCCACACACACCCACCCACCCCCCCACCCACCCCCCCACACACGCACTCGCACCCACACACAAAACACACAC
>VFSX01000172.1:217500-227500 GCA_016618255.1 Chlamydomonas sp. UWO 241
TGCACGGCGGCACTGGTTGGAGATGAGATTGCGGGCGGACATGGAGAAGACTGCTTGCAGACATGGCGACGGCGGGTACTACTCGTATTAGCTCCCGCAAGGCACACACACACGTACCTCTGCAGAGGCATGCTTGCTGTCCCTACCTGGGTGGTGAAGAGTGGATCTGATGGGGACACAGTGCCCTGCCTAGGTCCAGCGCATGCGCGTGTAGCGCACACTGTGGGGGTTGACCCCCACAGCGCAGCGGACCCCTACTGCATGTTGACGGCCAGTTTCATTCGGGCATCGGGCCTCGCGTTTAATCCGAGTGGTATGTTAGTTTTCTACTTAATCCCTACATGGGTAGAAAACTGGAGTTTCGGTCGAATAAGGCTTTCCGCTGTCACGCGTGACTGTAATCAAACGAACACTTCCGAAAGTCAGAGACAGAAAAACAAGTGGTGCCACACATACTGTACATCAACCATCAGACTCCACCACCCACCGCCTCCCGGCGTCCGGTGTCCAGCCTTGGCGTCGCTTCCAGCGCAGCTGTGGCAGTCGCCGCGCCATGCCATCACGCATAGGCACATTATTAGCGGCGCCACACAGGCTGTACATAGGTGTACAATCCATCGTCACAATCCACCACCTACCGCCGCTCGACGTCCTGTGTCCGGCCTTGGATTCGGTTCCAGCGCAGCTGTGGCGGTCTCCGCGCCATGTCATCACGCATGGTCACATTATAAGTAGAGCCACACAGGCTGTACACTCGGTGTACAATCCATCGTCACAATCCACCACCTACCGCCGCTCGACGTCCTGTGTCCGGCCTTGGATTCGGTTCCAGCGCAGCTGTGGCGGTCTCCGCGCCATGTCATCACGCATGGTCACATTATAAGTAGAGCCACACAGGCTGTACACTCGGTGTACAATCCATCGTCACAATCCACCACCTACCGCCGCCTGAAGTCCTGTGGCCGGCCTTGGAATCGGTTCCAGCGCAGCTGTGGCAGTCGGCGCTGCCGCGCCATGTCATCACGCCGTCGATCGAAGCGCACTCCTCGCCCCTCACCTGGTTTGGCGTGTGGACGTGTGGGCGTGTGTGTGAGCGTGTGTGTGGGCGTGTGTGTGGGTGAGGGAGAGAGAGAGGGAGGGAGAGAGAGAGAGAGGGGGAGGGAGAGAGAGAGAGGGAGGGAGGAGAGGGAGGGAGAGAGGAGGGAGGGAGGGAGAGGGGGGGTGGGAGAGAGAGGGAGAGGGAGATAGAGAGAGAGGGAGGGAGAGAGAGAGACACACTCACCACGACGCCGCCCTCGCATGGCGAGATCGCTGGCGCGCCGTGCGTGCCCGCCCTCTGCCCACATGCGCTGCTCGCTCGCCCACCCGCGTCATCACACACGTGTGACACGTGCATATCACACAAGTGTGGCCGTCCACACTCACACACACAGGCGTCCGACGGACTGTGAAATCGGCCACTCACCGCGACGCCGCCCACGCACAAAGGGATGGCCGGCGCGCTGCCCACGCATCACAGGTGCGGCGCGTGTGACAAGTGCACGTCACAAGCGTGGCGCGTGCATACTCACGCCAACATAGCAAAATAGGCCACTCACCACGACGCCGCCCTCGCACAAAGGGATGGCCGGTGCGCGGTGCGTCGCACTCTGCCCGAAAACACCGCTTGGGGATGGAGGGCGCGCGTCTGAGGCAGGCTCCGGCGCCCACGCTGCCCCTGGGGGGTGGGGAAGAGTGGGGGAGGTTGAGAGTGTGATCCCATGCGTGCGTGTGGGATTTTCATGTGGGAAGGGCGCTGGGGGATGAAAAGCGCGCGTCCGAGGCAGGCTCCGGCGCCCACGCCGCCCCTGGGGGATGCGGAAGAGTGAAGGAGATTGAGGGAGAGAGTGTGACCCCATGCATGTGTGCGTGCCCTCTGCCCGTAAGCACCGCGAAACTCTCAGTTCGCAAGCGTTTAGGATGTCCTGTCAACAACGGCCCCAGGAAATCAATTTCAACTCCTGAAAATGGAATCACTGGCGCCTGGACATCGGGGGCCTGCGCCGTTGAATGGCAATGCTTGGCCGTCGCGTAACTGCCGCGTCAATCAGTGGTTCCTCTGAGGACCTGAGGACCTGGTTCCTGTGAGGGAAAATGCTCGCTCAACTCCGCGCGTCAGAATGTCAGTGTTGACCCCTGCCACCGCTGCCACGTGCACACACACACAGACACACACAGACACACACACACACATGGACACACGGAATGCAGGCAGGAGCACCCCGAGCGTGGCGCGCATGCTGTGACACACACACACACACACACCTGGCGGCGCGAGCCACGGCCACTCTGGCGCGCCTGCGGGCAGGGCCCACACCCCGACGGGAGGTGTGGAGGAGCCGTCCGGAAGGTGCGAGGAAGCTGCCGATGCCTCGGGTATGGACGGTGTGGATGGGCTGGCGGGGAGGTGCGCAGAAGGTGACGCTGCTTCGAAAGGTGTGGCGAAGGTGCAGGGACGTGCCAGGAGGCGCGCGGAATGTGCCGCCGCCTCTGCGTCGACCGCGACGCGCCGAACGGTCGCCCACATCGCGGGCTCGACGAATACGGAGAGTCCGCGCGCGCGGAACCAGCAGAGCGCCGACACGAAGTAGGGCGTGACCTTGGGCGTGAGCTTGCACACGAGCAGCACCTGTGCGTTCGGTGTGTGTGTGTGTGTGTGTGTGTGTGTGTGTGTGTGTGTGTGAATGTGTACGGCGTGTTTTGGGCCTAACTAGGACCTTACGGGTCGACTGTTTTTGTGGATTTGGAACCAGCGGAGCGCCGACACGAAGTAGGGCGTGTGGCCTTGGGCGTGAGCTTGCACACGAGCAGCACCTGTGCGTTCGGTGTGTGTGTGTGTGTGTGTGAATGTGTATGGCGTATTTGGGGCCTAACTAGGACCTTACGGGTCGACTGTTTTGTGGATTTGGAACCAGCGGAGCGCCGACACGAAGTAGGGCTTATGGCCTTGGGTGTGAGCTTGCACACGAGCAGCACCTGCGTTCGGTGTGTGTGTGAGTGTGTGTAGATGATTAAGGGCACAGTCGCCCGCATCACGGGCTCGACGAACACGGAGAGCCTGCGCGCGCGGAACCAGCGGAGCGCGACACGAAGTAGGGCGTGACCTTGGGCGTTAGCTTGCACACGAGCAGCACCTGTATTTAAAGTGCA
This sequence comes from Chlamydomonas sp. UWO 241, assembly GCA_016618255.1. NCBI lineage: Eukaryota > Viridiplantae > Chlorophyta > Chlorophyceae > Chlamydomonadales > Chlamydomonadaceae > Chlamydomonas > Chlamydomonas priscui. Next base: position 220,690 of record VFSX01000172.1, read on the forward strand.
CTCAGGGCAAGGTTAAGGGTGAAGCGCAACATGGGCCTTGTTTTGTGTTGTACTGCAAGCAGCTGGGAACCAGCGGAACCAGCGGAGCGCGACACGAAGTAGGGCGTGACCTTGGGCGTGAGCTTGCACACGAACAGCACCTGCGCGTTTGGTGTGTAAGGGCCAGAGTGGGGCATGTCTTGGGCCTTTTCTTTTTCATTATTTTTCCGATTGGGAGGCAGCGGAAGCAGCGGAGCGCAGACACAAAGTGGGGCGTTGTTTTTGGCTTTCACGCGAGAGCACCTGCGATGCATTCGATTGGGGTTAAAGTGTCAGGGTAGGGCACAGCGTGTGTCTCATCATTTTGATCGGAGACCGGAGCCCAGCGTAACCAGCGGAACTAGCGGAGCGTAGAGACAAAGTAGGGCGTGACGTTGGGCGTCAGCTTGCACACAAGCATCACCTGCGTTTTTTTGGGGGGGGAAGGGGGGGGGGGGCGGGGGGCATGGGATAGGAGGGTAGTAAGGGTAAGGTGGGCGCGGGCATGAAGGGTCGCAACAGAGCCGCACCGTCTTTGATCGCGTGAGCCAGTCGAGCGTGAGCGTCGCCGTCTGCATGAGTCCAACTCACACTCGAGAGATCGAGCTCACAACAGGCTATCGTCGAGGGCGTGGAAAACTGTCGTCCCTATCGTCCCCCCCCCCTCAAAAGCGCACCGTCTTTGGTCTCGTGAGCCAGTCCAGCATGAGCGTCGTCGCTGACCAGGAGACGAGAGATAAGAGGAGAGGAAAAGACAAAAACATGCTCCCAAATGTGCGCAGCATTCGTTCATGAGACGCTCCAGAGAGCGCACCGTCTTTGGCCGCGTGAGCCAGTCGAGCGTGAGCGTCGTCGCGCGCGGCGCCCACGACGCGCCCACTCACACTCGAGAGATCGAGCTCACAACAGACTATCGTCGAGGGCTTGGAAAACTGTCGTCCCTATCGTCCCCACCACCCAAAAGCGCACCGTCTTTGGTCTCGTGAGCCAGTCCAGCGTGAGCGTCGTCGCGCGCGGCGCCCACTCTGCCTCCCAGTTGCACACCGGCTCGCCCGGGCACACGTGCGCCGACGACGCGACCGATGCGAGCGGCGACGGGCTGTCCGTGCGCCCCGCGCCCGACGGTGAGGACGCGAGGTGGGGCGCGCCATCGAGGGCGGCGGGCAGGGGCGCAGACGGCGCGCGCGCGCCGCCGCCCGGGGGCGGCGCGGCCGGCCGCGCGAGCGGCGCAAGCGGCGCGAGCGGCGCGAGCGGGGGAAGGCCGACCGCCGCGCGCGCGGCGCTGCTGCCGCCGGGCGCGAGCGGGTGGTGTGGTGCAACACCTGTGACGCCCGTACCGTCGCCGTCACCTGCAACACCCGTACCGCCGGCCGCAACACCTGCAACATCAGTACCGCCGTCCGCGACGCCATTGCCGTCGGCGTCGCGCGCGGGGGGGTGCGGGGGCGGCGGGAACGCGTCGCGAGCTGGGTGCGGGGGCGGCGGCGCGGCGGCGAGCAGCGTGTGCAGCGAAGAGGTGGACGCGACAGCGCCGATGATGTGCTGGTGCGGCGACATGGCGGCGCCGTTCGTGGTGGAGCTGTCGTTGCCGAGCGGGCTGCTGCCGGCGCCAGCTGCGTGGGTGGGGTGGGGTGGCGTGCGGTGGGGTGGGGCGGGATGGGGTGAGGTGGGGTGGGGTGAGGTATGTGTGTGTGTGTGTGTGCGTGTGTGTGTGCGTGACCGGTGGTAGTCTGCAGTCCTGCTGGGCAGTGGCAGTAAAGGTGCGGCGTTGCTGTTTTTGGGGGGAGCTGTCGTTGCCAGCTGCGGGGGTGGGGTGTGGGTATGATGGGGTGGAGTGGGGTGGGGTGGGGTGGGGTGGGGTGAGGTGAGTGTGTGTGTGTGTGTGTGTTGTGCGTGCCCGTTGGCAGGTCCGCAGCCCTGCTGGACAGTGGCAGTGGCGGTGCGGCGTTGCCGTTTTGGGGGGCGCTGTCGTTGCCGAGCAGGCTGCTGCCGACGCCAGCTGCGGGGGTGGGGTGGTGGTTTATGTAGGTGTGAGAGCGTGTGTGTGTGTGTGTGTGTGTGTGCGTTGCCGTTTTGGGGGGCATTGCCGTTGCCGAGCGGGCTACTGCCGGCGCCAGCTGCAAGGGTGGGGTGGGGTGGGTGTGAGAGCGTGTGTGCGTGCGTGTGTGTGTGTGTGTGTGCCCCGTAGACTGCAGCAGGTCAGGTCTGCAGCCCTGTGGCAGCAGAGCGTCAGCAGCAGGTTCTGGACCAGCTTCACACTGCTGCCGGCGCCAGCTGCGGGGTGGGTTGGGTGGTGAGTGTGTGTGTGTGTGTGTGTGTGCCCGGTGGTAGGTCTGCAGCCCTGTGGCAGGAGAGAGGCTGTTTGCGGGTTCTGGACCAGCTTCACACGCAAACCTCTAGCTAGTGAAGCTTGACTAACTGAGTCGCTCAGAGGAGCGACACACGAGGGCAGAGTCCAGTGATTTCCTGTTCATGACCTTTACTTGCTTTGTTGGAGCCATTTGGCTGTAAACCTTGGAGCTCCAACATCCGGCCCCACAAGCCGAAAAGGACATCACTGGGGCAGTCGTGTGCGCGCCCCGTGCGCGCCACTTGCGTCGCGCTTGCCCAAAACGCGCGGCAGCGCACGCCTGTGCCTCGCCGCGACGGAGGGTGTTCTGGCTAGAGCCTGTTTCAACCAACCGGCCACCGAAAGTTATGCAGCAGGCGGCACGCTATGTGCGTGTCGCTGGCGCCGCGCTCGCCCAACGCGGGGCAGCGCATGCATGTGCCTCGTCGCGACGGAGGGCACTCTGCCTAGAGCCTGCTTCAACCAACCAGCCACCAAAAAGAACCCAGCACGCAGCACGCCGCGTGCGCGGCACTTGCGCCGTGTTTGCCCAACGCAGGGTGGCAGGGCAGGGCAGTGACGGAGGGCGCTCTGGCTAGAGCCTGCTTTCACCAACCAACCACCAAAAAGTATCCAGCACACGGCACGCCACGTGCGCGTCACTTGCGCCGCGCTCGTACAGTGCGTGGCAGCGCACGCCTGTGCCTCGCCGCGGCGGACGGCACTCTGGCTAGAGCCTGCTTTCACCAACCAGCCATGTGCGTGCCACTGACGCCGCGCTCGCCCAACGCAGGCGGCGGGGCGGCAAGGCAGGGCGGCGCACTAGTCTGCCGTCGCCGCACGTGTGTGTGCACGTGTTTTCATCAACACCACCGACGCCCACCTGCGCCTCGCTGCGACAGTTCTGTGAGCGCGTCCACCCTTCCACAGCCCCCTACATTGTTACCCCGGCTTATATTGTTACACCCACAATGTAAGGGCTTTGTTACAATTGTAATACCATTAACGCGAATTGCATTGCATTGTAACCAAGCCATTGCACTGTGGGTGTAGCTTGTGCCGCCGGGATCACAATATAGGGGGAGCTGCGGTAGGGCCAGCTGCCAGGCTCCCCTGACAAAAGCATCGTAGTCGGAGGGTCATTTCCTTGCAATAAGCAAGCCCAGAGGCTGCAGTCCCAGCAGGGGCACAATATCATCACCATCATCATGGTCTCTTCCCACCCTGCCAAAATCGGCTGTCTCGGCTGTCCTGCAGTGGGAAACATGACAAAACCAGCCGATGTGACTGGGCCAAGTGTTTCAAATTTAGGGTCGAGGGTTAACTTGGCGGTCTGCATGCCCCACTTGCTTCTCGCTTCCTTTCCATGTGCGCACACCTACTTCAACAACATCTGCTGCCGCTGCGGTAGGGAACGTGGGGGCGCGCCTGTGCTCTTTGCAGAGTGGTGGCCACCTACCGCCAGTAGCCAGCCATCTCAGTAAGGTGCTCGGGCTCTACGCGCCGAGCATGGTCTTTTATACACGCCTTGAGAAGACAGAGGCACCTCTAAAGGCGCATCAGGGACACCTCTAGAGGCGCATATAAAACCCCTGTGTGACGCCTCTACAGGTGTCCCTGACTGTGGCATCCACCAACATCACCTGTGGCTCTCCGCGCCGGGTCCATCAGGGTGCCCAGCTGCCCGGTGCTGTGCCGCAGCGCGCGCTGCTTGGTGCCCGGCTTGTCTGCACACGCACGCACGGGTGGGGGAGGTGTGTGTGTGTGTGTGTCTGTGTGTGTGAGTCGATTTCCTTGGTGCCCGGCTTGTCTGCGCACAGGGGTAGGTGTGTGCATCGGTTTCCTTGTCAGGATTGCTATCCATACACACGATGCTGGTGTGCCGCAGCGCCAGCTGCTTGGTGCCCGGCTTGTCTGCGTGCAGCAGCAGGGGTGGGGGAGACAGGTGTGTGTGTGTGTGTGACTCGATTCCCTGGTAGGGATTGCTCTATCAGACACGCACAGTTTTGGTGTGCCACAGCGCGCGCTGCTTGGTGCCCGGCTTGTCTGTGTGCAGCAGCAGGGGTGGGGGAGATAGGGGTGCGTGTGTGTGTGAGAGAGTCGATTCCCTTGTAAGGATTGCTATCAGACATGCACAGTGTTGGTGTGTCGCAGCGTGCGCTGCTTTGTGCCTGGCTCGTCTGCACATGCAGCAGTAGGGGTGGGGTAGGTGTACGTGTGTCGATTCCCTTGGATGCTGTGCCGCATCGCGTGCTGCTTGGTGCCCTGCTTGTCTGCGCGCACACGCAAGTGTGTGTGTGTGTGTGTGTGTCGATTCCCTTGGATGCTGTGCCGCAGCGCGCGCTGCTTCGTGCCCGGCTGGTCTGCACGCGCACGCAAGGGTGTGTGTGTGTGTGTGTGTGCGAGTCGATTCCCTTGGATGCTGCGCCGCAGCGCGCGCTGCTTGGTGCCCGGCTTGTCTGTGCATCGGTCTCCTCGTCATGATTGCTATCCAGGCACACGGTGCTGGTGTGCCGTGGCTTGAACCCCGCCTTGACTGGGTGCTGCTCCTCACGAGAGTCAATGCGTGTCTTGAAGTAGAATGAGCAGCATACCGAGGCCTACTAATGAACGTTTAGGCGCATTGTAGTCATTATCGACACCCACATCGGTTGATCGTCGCCGTGAGCTTGAACCCCGCCTTGACCGGGTGCTTCTCCTTGCCGGAACCGCCGCCACCGCTGTCTCCGTTGGAGTCGCCCGACGTGCCGGAGCCTGACTGGCGCTGTGTTGCGTGTGTGCATGTGTGTGTGTGTGTGTGTGTGTGCGTGTGTGCATGCATGTGTGTGATGAGGGTGTGCTAGTGGTGTGTGTGTGTGTGTGTGTGTGTGTGTGCTGCCACCGCTGCCTCCGTTGGAGTCGCCCGATGTGCAAGACCCTGACTGGCGCTGTGCGTGTGTGTGTGTGTGTGTGTGTGTGTGCATGTGCGTGAGGGGGGGGGTGCTTGTGTGTGTGTGTGTGTGTGCCGCCACCGCTGCCTCGGTTGGAGTTGTCCGACGTGCCGGAGCCTGACTGTCGCTGTGTTGCGTGTGTGTGCGTGGGGTCAAATTTGCAGTCCGTCGAGCGCCTTTGATGGTGTGTATGTGTGTGTGTGTGTGCCACCAATGATGTGCCAGAGCCTGACTGGCGCTGTGCGTGTGTGTGTGAGCGTGTGTGTGCGTGTGCATGTGTGCGTGTGTGCACGTGTGTGCGGTCGATTCTACAGTCCGTCGAACGCCTGTCATGGCGTATCCCACCGCTGCCTCGGTTGGAGTCGCCCGATGTGCCAGAGCCTGACTGGCGCTGCATGTGTGTGTGTGTGAGTGCGCGTGTGTGTGTGTGTGTGCATGTGTGCGAGGGGTGGGTGCTTGTCTGTCTGTGTGTGTGTGTGTGTGTGTGTGTGTGTGTTTGTGAGTGTGTGCTGCCACCGCTGCCGCCATTGGTGTCGACCGACGTGCCAGACCCTGACTGGCGCTGTGCGTGTGTGTGTGCATGTGGTCGATTGCACAATCCGCCGAGCGCCTTTGATGGCGCGTGTGTGTGTGCGTGTGTGCGGGCATGTGCGTGTGTGCCACCGGCGATGTGCTGGAGCCCGACTGGCGCTGTGTGTGTGTGTGTGTGTGAGCGTGTGTGTGCGTGTGCATGTGTGTGCACGCGTGTGTGGTCAATTGTGCAGTCCGTCGGACGCCTGTTATGGCGAATTCCACTGCTGCCGCCATGAGAGTCGCCCAACGTGCCGGAGCCTGACTGGTGCTGTAGGTGTGTGCGTGCGTGGGGTCAAATTTACAGTCCGCTGAGCGCCTTTGATGGCGTGTGTGTGCGTGTGCGTGTGTGCGTATGCGTGTGCATGCGTATGTGTGCCACCACCACCGACGTGCCGCGGCCTGACTGGCGCTGTGCGTGTGTGTGCATGTGTGTGAGGAGGGGGGCGAGTGTGCGTGTGTGCACGTGTGTGTGTGTGTGTGTGTGTGCGCTGCCCCCCCCCCCTCACAAACACACTCAGACAAATGTACAGTTTTCCGTAACAAACCCCACAAACATGCACACACACACGCACACACACAAACACACACCTGGGTGTACTTGGCCGCGCTCGCCCATGCATGCGCGGCAGCGGCAGAGACCGCAGCCGCGGCCGCAACGCCAACGCCAGCCGCACCGTCGCCATCAGCGAGTGAAACCTAGGATTTGGGGGTCGAGGTTTTTGTTTTAGACGAGGCAGGGCGACAGTGTGTGCGTGTGTGAGTAGGTGCGCGTAACACACGCGCACGCGTGTGCATGCGTGACACACACTGCGTGTGAGTGTGGCTGACATCGCAGCCGACGCAAGTGAGGGATACCTTTCGAGGCGTGTGGCGTGTGGCATGCATGTGTGGGTGTATGCGTGTGGTGTGTCAGGCTGCGACACCAACGTCAGCCGCACCGTCGCCATCGGCCAGTGACACC
>VFSX01000172.1:232500-257500 GCA_016618255.1 Chlamydomonas sp. UWO 241
AGCCAGCACAAGTAGCAGCAGCAGGCAGGCAGCAGCAGGCAGGCAGCATCAGGCAGCATCAGGCAGCAGCAGCAGGCAGCAGCAGCAGGCAGCATCAGGCAGCATCAGGCAGCATCAGTAGCAGCAGCAGCAGCGCACACCCACACCCACACCCACACGCACCTGCACGCAGGCCTGCGCCTCACGCAGCTCCGCCGCCCCCTCCTCACATCGTGCCCGCCACTCGTTTGCCTCACGCTCCCACGACCGCGCTGTCGCCACAGCGTCGCTGTCAGCAGACTTGGCCTCTTGGATGATGGACTGCAGCTCTGCGGGTGTGCGTGTGCGTGTGGTGCGTGTGTGTGTGTGTGTGAGAGAGGAACTGGAGCTCTGCGTGTGTGCACAGGTGTGTGTGTGTGTGTGTGTGCGAGTGTGTGTGTGCCGCGACTCTACCCCCCTCCCCCACCTGCGACCAAAGCCCCCACCTGCACATTCACGCTCACACCGGAACACTTGCGCACCGGCACATCGCTGCAAATGGCACCCAGCGTGCATGTGGCTCATGGCACCCATGCGCTCATGCGCCACTCATGCTGTTGCTCACCCAAGATGGCCGCGGTGGCGCGCTCCTCCAGGTTGAGGCCGCTGCCCGCCATGCTGCAGTACTGCAGGTCTGGCGCCTGAGGGGGCTTTTTGCTTGGTGCTAGTGAGAAAGGTGCGACGCCGTGCCGTGGGCCCGCGTGGGTGCCTCCAGGCGCCTACAGCCGCATGAATGCAGTTTCGGGAGCGGCGCAGTGCATGTGCACGCGGTGTCGTTGATAGGATTCGCTGGTCTCTTGCGTCGGCTCCTTTCACCCCACACATTCTCATTCTCAGAAAACCAGGATATGCTTGTGTGCGTCAGGGAAGGTTCAACCAGAGCGCGCCCCTCCAGCTTGGCGCGATGGGCGAACCATCGGGAAAGGGTGAGGGCAGCAAGAAGGCGGCCGATGGATCAAAGGTAGACGCGATGGAGATGCAGGCCCTGTCCTCTGCAATCCAGCATATCGACTACAAGAAGCAGGCCAAGGTGAGTATGTCCTTTAGCACCTCGGTTGGGAGGGCACATCGCATGGAGAGCATGCTTGCATCGCACATGGCATGCATGGCGTGTCAATCCACGCATGCATCTGTCTGCCACGCTCCTTCGATCTCCTTCAGGAAAAGTACACGTTTTGGGAGACGCAGCCGGTGTCGCAGTTCAAGGACACAAGCCTCGAGGACGTGAGTCGAGCCTGAACTTTTGCGTGTCGACAATGCTGCACGCCCCCGTTTGCCCCCCTCACGCTCGCATGCGTGCACGTGCAGCTCGCTAAGAGCGGGCAGCCGCAGAATGGGGCGATTGATGAGCTCAAGAGGCCGTCGGACGTGAGGCAGGAGCCGCTGGTGCTGCCAGACAGGTGGGGCACGGGAGATCGCGGCTGCATGGCCCCTTCTGGTGGCCTCCTGCTGTAGGAGCATGGCTGCATGCAGCTGCCAGCTGCCTCCCGTCCACCCCCTGTGTTCTGGATGAACGCCCGTGCATGCTGCGCTCGCCACGCGCACGGGCGCACGCATGCAGTGTATGCATGCGCCAACGCAACCATGCATCCATGCATCCATGCATGCGTAGCTTCGAATGGTGCACGTGCGACCTGTCCAAGGACTCCGTGTGCAAGGAGGTGTACGACCTGCTGTCGCTCAACTACGTCGAGGACGACGACAACATGTTCCGCTTCAACTACTCGCCAGAATTCCTCAAGTGCGTGCGTGTGTGCGTGCGTGCGTGCGTGCGCGGGTGTGCGTGTCGGGGGAGAGGAGGGGGGGGGGCCGCAAGTTGGGCTCACGATGGAAATCAGTCGCCTGTTCCTCGTTCCCTTAGGATTTTTGAACAAGTGTGTGCGCTGCGTGCGTGCCTGCGTGTGTGGGTGCAGGAGAGCCCCCCCCCCCCCCCGTTCCCCTCGCTTTGCTAATTCACTACCAGACACACCGCACCCATACTTGCCTCCCCCCTCGATGTGGCATGTACTTAACCTTGGCCCATGCTGAAGGCCATGCTGCAGCACATGCCAGGCACACATGCACATGCCTCCCTCACACCCCACACCTCCCACACCTGCTGCGCGCCAGGTGGGCGCTACAGCCTCCGGGCTGGCAGGTCGACTGGATCATTGGCGTGCGCGTCGCGGCGTCCAAGAAGCTCGTCGGCTTCATCTCTGCGATTCCCGCCAACGTGCGCACCGACAGCCAGGTGTGTGTCTGTAGTGTGTGTGTGTGTGTATGTGCGTGCGTGCGTGCACAAGAGTGCTGCGCTCCAAGCGCAGGCTCTCACTGCTTCTCACCTCTCCTGCTGATGCTGTTGCTGATAATGATGCTGCTTCTGCTGCTGCTTCTGCTGCTGCTGCTGCTGCCCTGGCTGGGACCCCCTCCCACCACACACACTCGCGAGAACACACGCGAGCACACACACACGCACGCACACACACAGGTCGTGCGCATGGTCGAGATCAACTTCCTGTGCGTGCACAAGAAGCTGCGCTCCAAGCGCCTCGCGCCTGTGCTCATCAAGGAGATCACGCGGCGCGTGAACCTGTGCAACATCTGGCAGGTGCGTTGGTGGTGATGGGTTTTGCAGTCGTATGTGGCGACGTATTCGTTGTTGCTGCTGCTGCTGCTGTTGGTGGTTCTGGTTCTGGTTCTGCTTTGGGTGAGTGTCGAGGAGATCACGCGGCGCGTGAACCTGTGCAACATCTGGCAGGTGCGTTGTTGCTGCTGCTGCTGTTGCTGCTTATGCTATTTATGCTTCGTATGCAGCTAGATGTTGGTGGTGCTGTTGCTGTTGTTAGTGCACGTTGCATGCTGCAATCAAGCAGATCACACGTCGCGTGAACCTGTGCAACATCTGGCAGGTGCGTTGCTGTTGCTGCTGCTGTTGGTGATTCTGGTTCTGGTTTTGCTGTTGTTGGTGCTCAACAACGAGATCACGCAGCGCGTGAGCCTGTGCAACATCTGGCAGGTGCGTTGATCATGATGCATGTTCCAGTCGTGTGTGGTGGCACATTCGTTGTTGTTGTTGCTGCTGCTGCTGCTGCTGCTGCTGCTGCTGCTGCTGTTGCTGCTGCTAGTGGTTCTGGTTCTGGTGCTGTTGGTGAGTATCAAGAAGATCAGGCGGCGCGTGAACCTGTGCATCATCTGGCAGTCGCGTGCGAGGGGGGGGGGGGCGTGTTGGTGCTGGTGGTGGTGGTGTCGACGATGTTGGGGGGGGGGGACCCACAGAGTGTGTGTGTGGCGTGCGAACTTCGCCGTATTGCTGCCTTGTCCCCCCCGGTAGCATCCACTCTGATGTCGCTCCCCTTCCTCTGCGTGGCCTCGCGGGCTCTCCTGTAGTAAAGCCCCCTGGACGCGTAGTCTAGGCCTTAACTCACGCCCCGGGGTCATCCGGGCGCGTGCATGTATGTAAAACCTGTAAACCCCGCTTTCCGTCCACACCCACTCTTGCTTTCTGCAGGCCGCGCACACCACGGGCGTGATCATCCCGAAGCCAATCGCGACGTGCTCACACCGCCAACGGCCCCTCAACACTTAACACACACAAGTATCCGCTGCGCCCTCTCCCTCCACGTTCCCCCTCCTACACCCTTCCTTCCACACCCACAGGCCGCGTACACCGCGGGCGTGCTCATCCCGAAGCCAATCGACGCGCCGCTACTGCAAACTACCCCCCTTCCCGCCCCCCCCCCACACAAGTATCTGCTCCTCCCTCTCCCTCCACACACCCCCTTCCACACCCTTCCTTTCACACCCTTCTTTCCACACCCACAGGCCGCGTACACCGCGGGCGTGCTCATCCCGAAGCCAATCGCGACGTGCCGCTACTGGCACCGCTCGCTCAACCCCAAGAAGCTCATCGACGTGGGGTTCTCGCGGCTCGCGGTGAGCGCCTGTGTTTCCGTCAGCCAACCCGCAGCCTGCAAAAACGCGTTTCCGGGTTGAGATTAGCAGGTTCGGGCTGGCGCTGGGCTGGCGCTGCAGGTTGGAATTACGCAAATTTTGGGCCAAAATTTGCGCAAATTTTCCAACCGCCTCTGTGCCTCGCATGCAACCTGCCTGAATCTGTGAGTTAAGCTGGGCAGCGAGCTCTACAAGAGCTCTCCTAAGTTTGCACTCGATCACCACTGCTCCCAAAGCGGCTCATCGACGTGGGGTTCTCGCGGCTTGCGGTGAGCGCCTTAAACCTCTGCTCGTAACCGCCTGACTGCTGCCTGACACTGCTATGTAAAGGCTCCTGCGTCGCGTCCCGATCGCTGGAGTTTGTGACAGCCCCCATGCATTGAATCGAGGGGGAGTTACAAAAGAGATGCAGCAGATCAGCGCCAGCAGAGCAGCAGCTGTCAACACACGTGTGCACGCGACGCCACCACAGGGGGTCTGGGGGGCGCCGCCCCCGGAAACAGAGCTGCTTATTACTTCAGAGAGAGAGAGAGAATAGAGGCAGTAGATCAGCGCCAGCAGAGCAGCAGCTGTGAACACACACGTTCGCCACCACATTTGGCCATGATGTGGCGGGGGTCCGGGGGCGCAGCCCCCGGCAACAGAGCTGCTTAATACTTAAGAGAGAGAATAGAGGCAGTATTGTGACAGAGCTGCTTATTACTTGAGACGGAGAGAGAGTAACAAAAAATGTAGGGCTTATTCACATTTTATGGCTCTCGATCTGTGAGGCTGCTTTGCAAGCGGCATCCATCTCTTCCCTTTATATGCTCGGGCCCGGTGGAGCACCTGCCGTCGTGCTTGACCGCCGCTTACCCAGCCGACTCCGCTAGTGCTGACCACCACGCATTCCGCCGCCAACGACCCCACACTATAGCCACCTGCAGCATTTCAACGCGGACGCAAAGCAGCGCGGGCTTGCAGGGCACACACGTATTTGTCGGGATTTGATGACGAGCTGGGAGGACGTACGGAGCTGTGGCAAATGCCAAATGACAGGGGCGGCCTGCCTGTAGCATGCCCGCAACAAACCCATCGCGGACGCACAGCAGCGCGAGCTTGCGGGGCACACGTATTTATCGGATTTGATGGCGCGCTGGGAGGACGAACGGAGCGGTTCCAAATGCTGACAGGGGGGGGGGGACACACCCGTGGACCAAGCCTCGATTCAGACCAGCTTCCTGGGTTCAAATCGTGACAGTCCCTCTCGAATTTCATTTCATTCAATTCGATCGGGTAATGAATACGTCGACAGCGAGCTCTGCGGTTGGTTGAAGCGGCACCGCTCGCCCAGCCCAAACACGGGAGTTTGCCGCGGCTCGCGGTGGGCGCCCGTCACTGCTGCACGGTTAGCAGTCGCAGTCTCAGTGATTCCCCTGCCTCTGCGGGCCCTCATCTAGGGCCCCCAACACACCGCCCCCCGCAACCGTCAAAAGTAACTGCCACCCTGTTGCAGCCGAAAGTTACTGAGAGTTACCCCCCCCCCCATGTTTCAGCCGCGCATGACCATGGCGGGCACAATCAAGCTCATACTCGCTGCCACAGTTGCCCCTCCCCCCCCCCCACCCCCCCATCTGCAACCGAAGACATGAAATAACCCAAAGTACTGCCCCCCCCCCCTTTCAGCCGCGCATGACCATGGCGCGCACGATCAAGCTCTACTCACTGCTACAGCTCCCCTGCCCCCCCCCCCCACCCACCCCCTAAATGAAATGGCAATTGAAAGCAGAAAGGAACGGATCCCCCCCCCTCGTTCAGCCGCGCATGACCATGGCGCGCATGATCAAGCTCTACTCGCTGCCACAGTTGCCCCTGCCCCCCCCCCTCCCCCAACACCCCAACACCACCCACCCCACAACTGAAATGGCAACCGAAAGCAGAATGCAACCCCCATCCCCCTGTTGCAGCCGCGCATGACCATGGCGCGCACGATCAAGCTCTACTCGCTGCCAGAGTCCCCCGTCACGCCGGGCGTGCGGCCGCTCGAGGCGCGTGACGTGCCGGCGGTCACAAAGATGCTCAACGAGTACCTGGGGTGCTTCAGGCTCACGCAGGTGTGTGTGTGTGTGTGTGTGATCTTTAGCACAGGCAAGAGCCACAAACCAGGATATATATATATGCCCTAGCAGTGGGATCTTTCAAGAAACTCACACAAAAACAAAACAACAAAGCGCGAGAGCGCGAGCGCTCTCCCTTTCTTTCTCTCCTCTGTGTGTGCGTGTGTGTCAGCAGCGTGGCTTGGGTTAGTTAAGGCGCGCGGCGTGCCGGCGGTCACAAAAATGATTATGCATGCACGCACGCACGCGCGCACACACACGCACACACAGGTCGGTTGTGCATTGATTCACAACGCTTTTTCTGCGAGATGGCGGTCTTGTGACGGGGAACTAGCCCGCAGCGTCGCTTAGACGCGATCGGGGTCGAATTGTGACGCCCCAAGTGTGAAAGCGCCTATTTCACACGTTCCACACAAACAAACGCGCTTGGCGCTGCGGCGTTACGGTCCTGACGCGCGTACCAGCGTACCGCCTTTAGGCATCACTGAAGCACACACACACGCACACACACGCACGCACACACACACACACACGCAGGCGCATGGCGAGGAGGTGAAGCACTGGTACACACACACACACACACACGAAGGTGTACGACGAGGAGGAGGTGAATCACTGGTCCACACACACACACACAGGTGTGTGACAAGTAGGAGGTGAAGCACTGGTCCACACACACACGCACACACGCACACGCACACACACACACACGCACACACACACGCACACACACACACACACGCAGGTGTACGATGAGGAGGTGGAGCGCTGGTTCACACACACAACCACGCACACGCAGCCACGCATACACACACACACACACACACGTACACACACGCACACACGCACACACGCACACACACACACACACACACACACACACTCACACACACACGCACTCACACACAGGTGTACGACGAGGAGGAGGTGAAGCACTGGTTCACATCACAGAAGCTGGTCATTGACGCGTATGTGGTGGAGACCAACGGAAAGGTGTGTGGTGGTGTGTGTGTGGGGGGGGGGCAGTGCTGGTAATTCACGCGTGTTTTGTAGATCAAGTAGATTTGCAAGCGCCACTTGACCCCCTATCCCCTGGAAGCAGTAGGACCTATTTTGGAGGGTCGCACAATAGCTCTCCTCTTTGCTCTGGGACTACACGTTGGCAGGCAGCCGGCTGGTGGCTACCGCCCCTTACAAGTAATTGTTAGGGCCAGAACTGGACTTGGGTCTAGGCGGTGGTACTAGGACTGAGGTAGTCTTTGCTGGAAAGGCGATGTATCTGTAACTGAAACTGTTTTGTAGAGATAAGCGCTGGCAATTCCTCCCTGCCCCCTCCCCCCCCCCTCCCTAGGGGGGGGGGAGGGCCCTCCGCGCCCTCAGCGCTGGGCAGGCAGACATCAGACGCCTGGTAGGGGGGCTGCTGGACAGGGAGGCGAGGGCGCGCGCCCAGCCACAGAATGCGCCGACGCAGGTGGGCGCGCCACAGGTTGCCGACGCCGGCTACAGCGGTGCCCTTGCGGGGGTGCTCGCTGTGGTGCAGGCGCAGGCGCAACAGATTGCGTCCCTGGTGGATGTGGTGAGCCTCCTGGTGAGCCGCGTCCCTGGGGCGCCCATGCAGATGCCGCATGCAGAGCCCGCCCGCGCGCGGGCCGGCCATGCGGCCCACAGTGCGGCGCCCCGCGCTGCCCCTGCTGCCGAGGCTGCTCAGCCTGCCCGGCCCGCTGCTGCTGCCGCCCCTGTGGCGTCGGGGGGGGGGGGGCCGGCGACGGAGCGGCCTGCGTCGGGCGCCACGCGTGCCGCATCTGCGCGCGGCCCCTCCCGCCGGGGGGGGCTGCCTGCGCGTGTGGGCGACACGTCGCTGCGCCGCAGCTTCGTGCTGTCCATCCCGGTGGCACGCGGCGCCAACTGGTTCCTCGCGGGCGGTGGCAGGCGGATGGATGAAGAGGAGGCGACGGCGGCGGAGCGGATCGCTGCAGCTGCCGAGGACGGCACCAGCCTGCCCGTCCGCCTGGCTACGGATGTCGTGCGCTTCCTCTACGGCGGCACCGGCCGGCGGGAGCCGGCTGATGGTGGCGTCGTGTCCGCGTCGCTCCTCAACGCCAAGCCTGCCGTCGGGGGCATCGGCGTGGAGCCACGCGGGGGCGGTGTGCTGCGTGTGCTCTTCACCGTGGCGTCTGACGCCGTGGCCGACACTGTCGTGCGCTGGCGCCACGAGCTGCGCCGCTGCGTGGACTCGACTGCAGTCTTCGACGTCCTCAGTGACCGCGAGGAGGCGCAGCACCAGGCGCTGTGGCCCGCTTTCCTCGCCGCCAAGGTTGCGGGGAAGCGGGCGCAGTTCCACCGCGCGCGCCTCGTCGTTGACGGCGAGCGGGTGCCTGCACCTGCTTGCTAGATGGCATTCCCTCTGGGGGTGTTTTTGAAGGGGAGGTGGCGCCACACGCGTGCGGTGGCGGGTGCGGTTTGGTCGCTGAGTAGAGTGCTGCGGCGGGTGTGCTACTAGCCCCGCTTCCGGTGGTCTGGGGGAGGGCTTTTTGGTCCCTTCATGGTTTTATACCTTGGGTCCGCCCTCTGGCCATTTGAGGGGCTGGGTGTGCAGCCTGCACAGTGGTGCTGCTTGCTTGGCGCCCGCCACCAAGTGTGGATGGCGTTACCGTGGGCTACTTGTAGCTTGACCTTTTGTGGGCCTTGAGCCTTGTTTCTCTAAGTCCCACTGGAGCTTTGGAACCGTACGTGTGACCGCAAGAAGTGGATTGTAACCAAACATCATCATCCCTACATAGGTGACCGACATGCTCTGATAGTACACGCTGCCGCCCCTTTGCCACAGCATGCAAATCTGCGTGGATTCTGACGAGGCCGGTCCCCCCTGCAAAACTCTTGGCATCATCAGTCAGATGGTGGCCCTCCCTCATGCCCCCTCTCCTCCTGCGCACCCATATAAGCGGGCGCAGTTCCACCGCGCGCGCCTCGTCGTTGACGGCGAGCGGGTGCCTGCACCTGCTTGCTAGATGGCATTCCCTCTGGGGGTGTTTTTGAAGGGGAGGTGGCGCCACACGCGTGCGGTGGCGGGTGCGGTGTGGTCGCTGAGTAGAGTGCTGCGGCGGGTGTGCTACTAGCCCCGCTTCCGGTGGTTTGGGGGAGGGCTTTTTGGTCCCTTCATGGTTTTATACCTTGGGCTCGCCCTCTGGCCATTTGAGGGGCTGGGTGTGCAGCCTGCACAGTGGTGCTGCTTGCTTGGCGCCCGCCATCAAGTGTGGATGGCGTTACCGTCGGCTACTTGTAGCTTGACCTTTTGTGGGTCTTGAGCCTTGTTTCTCTTAGTCCCACTGGAGCTTTGGAACCGTACGTGTGACCGCAAGAAGTGGATTGTAACCAAACATCATCAAAACATCATCATAAAAAAAAATCATCATATAAGGACTGCGGGCGAATTAATCCATGTATAGATTTGAGCCCCTGCTGCGTATTCAATTCTGGGTCGTTTGTCATGATGAAGGGGTCAGAAGATAGCCTGAAATAAGGGCTTTTCGATGACACCTTCAGATTTCCTGCACACACCATGTGCTGACGCGAGTTTTTTTTTTTTTTTCGCTCCACCGCCGGGCCGCGCGCGCGTGCGCGGGCCGGCTACTAGTGAAGACATGGCCACGCGGGGCCAGGCGCCGTCCGGAGGGCGCGGTGCAGGAGTTGGTGGCAGGCCAGGTGTTGCGCGGGGGCGCGGGCCTCCGCCCAGGAGGGCCGTGCGGGAGCCCTTCGTTACAGTGCTGCCAGCGGAGTTGTACGAGCAGCTGCGTGTGCTGCCCAGGCGGGAGTATGCGCTGAGCTTCGTGCTGCGCGCGGACCGCGACATGGCGGGCGACTGCATGGGAGTCGACCTGCGCGCTCTGTCAGACGGCGTCGTCGCCGCCGTCCGCGCGGCGCTGCAAGGTTCGGGCGTCGAGGCGCCGGGGGGGGGCGCGGGCGCGGGCGGCCAAGCCACTCAGCTCGGGCACGTCGGCGCTCTACCAGGTCACATGGAGTGTGATGAGGCCCATGCGGCTCAGGTCAAGGGTGCGCTGCATGCGCGCATGGCGCCCCTGGAGGTTGAGTGTGGCCGCGTGCGCTCTGCACCTGCAATGCTGCTGGACTCGGGGGGCCTGGTAGACGACGCGCACTACCTTGTGCGCTTCATGCCCACAGACACTCTGCCATGGACGCCGGCGCATGTGCACAGCTGGCTGGGGTCGAACGGGGTGCATGCTGACTGGGTGGTGCAGTACCAGTGCGGGGCTGGCGGGCTAGTGCCGGTGCAGTGGCACGGCGCTGCTGGGGGGCAGGGCCCCGCCCCCAGCCTTGCCTGGCTGTCGGCCAGGGAGCCAGGTTTTGTGGCGTCGGTGCACGGGGGCCACGCCTTCGTGTCCAGGGCCATCCGCGCGCCGCACGTGGAGTGCCGCCAGCGCACCGACACGCCGACCTTCTGCCGGCTGCGCGTCTCGCGCCTGCCCCTCAGCATGATGGGGCCCGCGCGCGCCGAGCGCTGCGCGGGGGCTGCGGCGGCGCCGGGTGGGGTGCAGCCGCCGCCGGGTGGGGTGCAGCCGCCGCCGGGTGGGCTGCCGCCGCCGTCGCCGGGTGGGCTGCCGCCGGGTGGGCTGCCGCCGCCGCCGCCAGGGGGGCCACCGCGGATGGGCCAGGCCTCGTCCTATGCTGCGGCTGTCCAGGGGCTGCAGGGTGGGCACGTGCTGCAGCACCAGCTGGCCGCCATCGCGGAGGGGGCGGACGACAGGGACGGCGGCTCTGACCACGAATCGTACGGTCACGGTGCCGGCGGTGACGATGAGGATGGGGCCGGGTACGGCGAGGGGTCGGGCGCCGCTGCGGGCGGCAGTGGTGGCGATGGTGGTCGTGGTGGGGGCGGTGGCGGTTTTGATCGGGCTGATGCTGCTGCTGCCGATGCTGCTGATGCTGCTGATGCCGCTGCTGCGGGCGGCCCTCTGGACAAGCACGCAGTCCACGCTGCGCGCCAGGCGCGGGCGCACGCGGCCCAGCTTGCGGACGAGTGGGTCGGCATGCACTTGCGACAGGAGGCCGATGCCGCGGCGGCCCTGGCCGTGGGCACGGCGGCCCTTGCTGCCGACAGCGGCCGTGAGGAGCGCATGCTTGAGGTGAGCCAGATGGCTGGGCGCAAGCGTGGGGGGGGGAATGAGGAGCCCGCCGCCCCGCTCAGTACCCCTGTGGGTCTACACCAGCCAGAGCCGCGGCGCAACGAGGAGGCGCCTGAGGACGGCGATCAGGAGGATGGGGTGCAAGGCTGCTGGAGGGGGTGGTGCAGGCATGCATGCGGCTGCTCCGGCCGCAGCGGGTGGGAGCGATGGGGGCGCGGGGGCTGTTGGTGATGGGGGTGCTGGGGGTGGGGGAGCGGGTGGTGCAGGCGGGCAGATGCAGGCTCTGGTCACCACTGGTGGTACCGCTACCCGCTGGGTCGGTGGCAAGGTCCATGCCTTTGTGTACGTGCGGGGCGGACCGTGTGTTGGGCTCGTCGACAACAAGGGCATCCGACATGGGCTCACAGACGCCATCACCAGCGGGCACCTCCAGTCGCCCGAGGATGCGGAGGAGTGGATCATGGACATCCTCCGCGGACGCAGCGTCCGAAACCCCAACCCGGTCAGCCGGGATGGGCCTTCAGGATGGCCAAACGATGTTGTTACAAACATCCTCAAGGCGGCGGGTCCTCCCGTGATGCCGGCGCTGCCGGAAGGGTGGCGCGTGGGCAACCCCCTGCCGCCTGGCCACCCATTTATTGTGCGCGAATGACGTCGCCCGCTGGAGCCGGCGAGCGGAGGCCGCTTTGCCCCCGGCCTCCGAGTGGGCACGCACAACGTGCGCGGCCTGCGCGAGGGGGCCAAGCTGGTGGATCTAATGCGTGTCTGGGCGCGCAAACTCCGCCTCGACATGGTGTGCCTCCAGGAGACGCACATTGCATCACAGGATGTTGCGAGCATGGACGGCGTCGATCGCTATGCGTCCGGCAGTGCCTACCACCTGGGGACTGAGTCCTACACTTTCTTCTGGGGGGGCGGCGCGGGGCCCTCGGCTGGCGTCGCCATCCTCGTGCGGTCGGACCTCGTGGCGGCGCTCCAGCCGGCTGTCCAGGCGGATGGCGACGGCCGACTGATGGTGATGGATATTGTTTGGGGAGGCGGTGGCGTGGGCGGTGGGGGTGCGGGAGCTGGGGGTGGCGGAGCCGGGCGGCTGCGCCTCATCAACGCGTACCTGCCAGCCTCGCAGCCAAACCGGCCGGCGGTGCAAGCGGCGTTCATCAAGGAGCGCATCCGCCCGCATGCTGCTGGCCAGCAGCGCCTCGTGCTCGCTGGCGATTTCAACTTTGTCGAGAGCCCGCGCGACCGAGCCCGGTCTGAGGGGCCCCTCGAGTGGCGCGACCGCGCCCCGACAGCGGCGATGGCGGCGCTGGTAGAGGACGCCCCGCTCTGCGACGCGTACCGCCTCCTCCACCCCATGCAGCGGGGGTACACTTTCACTGCGTATAACGCACAGGCGCGGCTCGACCGCTTCTACGTGTCACCGGCCCTCGTGCCTCGTGTCTTTGGGTGCGACGCGGGTGAGTCGGGCGGGTCAGACCACCGCGTTGTGGCCCTGCACCTCACTCCCCTGGTGCCGGAGGCGCGCGGGCCGGGGCGGCCGCGTGTGCGTGCCCTTTTCTGGGCCGACAGTGACCTGGCCGATGGTTTCAGGGCATGGTTTGGTCAGCAGGCGGCCGAGGCGCCTACTCACAGCCACGCGGAGCTCATACGGTGGTGGCAGGCATTTAAGCCGCGCCTGGCTCGCGAGGCTCGCCGCCTTGACTGCGACCTGGGCCGACGACGGGATGCCGTGTCGGTGGAGGTGACCCGGCTGCGTGCAGACCTGAAACGAGCGCGCGCGGCTGTTGAGGCGGGTCGCGATGGGCTCGCTGAGCTCGCCGAGCTCTATGCACTGCAGCGGCGCCTGGACGTGGCGGTGCAGCGGTACGCTCTGGCTGACATCATGGCGGAAGCTGTGGCGGCGGTCTCACGGCCGCCACCCCCCTCCCCGGCTGATCGGGAGGCTGTGCTGGCGGCGGTGCGCACGCACTCCCCGCGCGTGCCGCAGGCGGTTGCAGACGCTGCCGGCGCGCCTGCCATCACGCCAGCCGAGGTGCGGGCGGCGGCCATGCACTCCAAGCCGGGCACTGCCCCTGGCCCGGATGGCATCCCGGTGGATGTGTGGCGTAAGCTGGGCGAGCCAGCGTTTGTGCTCCTGGCGGCGGTCTTCACTGCGGTGGGCGCTACGGGTGAGACGCCGCCTGGGTTCCTCGACGGCGTCGTCGCCTCGATTTACAAGGCCAAGGACGCCGCCGATGCGGCAAACTACCGACCGCTCACCATGCTGGGCTCTGACTACCGCATCCTTGCCAAGGTGCTGGCTACGCGGTGGACGCCCCTGCTCGCTGCGGTTGTGGGGCCAGAGCAGACCGCCTTCCTCGCTGGCCGCCGCATCTCGGACAACATCTGCCTGACTCAGATGCTGCCTGGCTTGTTGGCTACCAGCTGGCCGAGGGCGTGGGGCCGACGGGCGCGGCGCTGGCGCTCCTCGATTTCCGCAAGGCGTACGACACCATCGACCGTGGCTTCCTCCTCGCCGTCATGGAGGCGGTAGGCGTTGGGGGCGGCGTGCTCGCTTGGACCCGCACCATCCTCACGCACACGTACGCGTCGGCCGAGGTCAATGGGTTCATCTCTGCGCCGCGCCAGTACGCGGCGGCGGTGTGCGCCAGGGCTGCCTCGCGGCGCCTGCCCTCTTCCTGGTCCTCGGGCACACGCTGGCGTGTTTCCTGCGTAACTGCCCGGCGGTTGGGGTCGAGGTTGTGCCTGGCTGCAGAGTGACCTGCCCCCAGTACGCCGACGACTGCATGCCCCTCCTCCGGTCGTGTGCGCCGGCTGACGTCGCTGCACTCGTGGAGGCAATGGCGGTGTTTGGCCGAGCGACCGGCCTCGTCCTCAACCTTGGCAAGTGCGGCGTCTTGCCCCTCGGGTCGGCGGGGGCAGGCCTGCTGGCGGGCGCTCAGGTGGCTGGGCTGCGCGTGTTGGACGCGGGCGTGTCGCTGGGGGTGCCGGTCTCGGCCGGCCTGCCGCCCCCGGAGGGCGTCACTGGTGTGTGCCGCAAGAGGCTGGTGGCTGCGTACACCAAGCTCGCGCGTTTCCCCATGTCGGCATTTGGCAGGGGGCACGCAGCGGCGACCTACGGGGTATCCCGCATCCTGTTCCGGGCGGTGCACTGTGGCATGACCCCAGAGGCGGAGAGGCTGCTCTCCCGGTGGACGGCTGCACTGGTGGACAGGAGCGTTGGGCCGGACCCGCCTGCCGAGCTGCCGCGCTGGGCCTCCTCGGTGCCAGGTGCGCCCGCTGAGCTGCTCATGGGGCGGCCGGCGCACGGTGGGTTTGGGGCGCCGGCGTGGCGGGAGATCGTGCATGGACAGTGGGCAGTCCACCTCGCGTGCCTTTTCGGGGCGTGGGCGGCTGACGCCGCCGGGCTCCTGATGCCGGCCCCAAAGGCTGGCGACGGCGGCGGGGCTGGCGGCGGCGGCGGCGGCGGCAGCGGCGGCGGGGGTGCTGGGGGTGCTGGGGGTGGCGGTGGCGGTGGCCGGCCGGCCGAGCAGCCCGCGCCCCCGGCACGACCGGCTTGGGAGCCGCTCATGGTGGAGGTGGTGCGCCGCCTGTGCCCGGAGGCCCACCCGAGCCTTTTTGTGCTCATGGCTGGCCTCGCGCCGCGGCCCGGCACTCTCCCAGGAGGCCTCATTGGTGAGTGCATGGGCCCGGCTGTGACCGCGGCGCTGATGCCTGGGCCGCTGCAGCGCATGCTAGACGGGGTGCAGGCCCTGGGACCGGTGGCGCGCATCCCGGGGCGCGTGCTAACTGCTGAGCTGTGGGGGGCGGAGGCGCCGCTCTGGGCCAACCCCCTCCTGCAGCTGGAGCTGCCTGCCGCGCAGCGGACGGTTGACTGGAGGAAGCCCCCTGGTGAGGTGGCTGGGCACGCGCTTTTCAGTGCCGGCGATGCTACCCGCTGGCGTGAGGAGGGCCTCGCGCGCATGCGCAGCGCGCTCCCTGGCATGCACACGGTTGCGGACGTGTGTGCGCTGTGTGCGTGGCTCGCTGCTGTCGACATGGTGCGCAGCACACGCACGGTCGACCATGCCTGCCTGGTGGCGTACGCCTCCGCGGCTCCGGCGCGCGCGCCGCATGTGCTGGGGCAGCTTCGTGCGACGCTGGCGTGCGGTGCGTACGAGGGGGGCGGTGCCTGGAGGGGGGTCCTGTGCCGCGCCCTCTTCCCAGGTGCGCCACCGCCAGTGACGTGGGGTGAGCCAGACCTGCTGTGTGTGCGGCGCACGCTCGACCCCCTCTACACCACAGTGGCGGTCGTGCTCGCGGCGCTGCCCACTGCCTGGGTCGAGGCGGCGGCTGGTGGTGCTGCCCTCACGGTGCTCCGCCCGCTCCGCCAGTTCAGCCCCCTCCCCCAGGAGGGCGAGCGCGCTGCTGTGGTGGAGATCCTCCGCCTGGTCGGCTGGCAGCTGCCGGGTATCATCACGCCGGCTGGCTGGCGGCGTGGGCGGCCTGGCCTGCGCTCCACAGCTGCCCGACCTGCTCCCCAGCCTGCAGCTGCGGGGGGCGGCGCCGCGGGTGAGCCTCGGTGGGTGGGGTTTGCGCATGGCCCGGGCGTGGTGGGGAAGCTGACGTGCAAGCTGGCGGTGGCGCTTCAGTTGCGGGCGGTGGTGGACGAGCGGCGGGTGCGGCGGGCGGCCACAGTGGAGGCGGCTCTGGCGCTGGACCACGGGCCGCACGGGGGCCCCCGCGCGTCTGACGTGCAGGTCTGCGCGGGGCTGCGCGGCCTGGAGGCGGCGGTGCCGGCGCTGTGGCGGGTGCCGCTCCTCAATGCCCGCAAGGAGCCCATCTGGCGGCTGTGGGTGAGTGGTTTCCACAAGCAGGCTGCGCTGGGTGTGCCCGAGTGCCCGTGCGGGTGGCGGTGCCGTGAGGAGGACGGGCCGCCGGCGACGGCGTGGCGTGCGCACTGCTTCTGGGGGTGCCCGGTGGCGGAAGCGGTGGTGGTGGCGGTTGCTGCTGCCCTTCCTGCCCCTACCCCGGTTGTCACATGCTGCCAGGTGTGGCTGCTACAGCCACCCCCTGGGGTGCGGCCAGGTGTGTGGGCGGTGGTGGCCGCGCTCGTGGTGGACGCAATGGAACGCGGCCGCTGCCACCTGTGGCGCATCACTCGCCCGCGTGATGGTGTGGTGCCCCCTGCTCGCTCGGTGGCGGTTGGGCGGGCGGGGGCGCTGGCGACGATTGATTTGTGGGACGCGCTGGCGTCTTTTGCTGCGGGCGGCGTGGTGCCGCGAGGATGGGCGGGTGTGGTGGGCCCGACCCACCCCTTCGTTGGAGTGGTGGACGGCGGTCTCACTCTGAACAAGACATCCTAGGCCCCTGGGGGGGTCTGTGAGGGGAGGTGACGTCATACGCGTGCGCTGGCGGGTGTGTTGTGGTCGCTGAGTTGAGTGTTGCTACCAGCCCCGCTTCCACTGGTTTGGGGGAGGGCTTTCTGGTCCCTTCATGGTTTTATACCTTGGGCCTATCCTCCGGCCACTGGAGGGGTTGGGTGTGGAGCCTGCACCGTGATGCTGCTTGCTTGGTGCCCGCCACGCCGTGGTTTGGCGCTACCGTGGGCTATCTTTGTAGCTTTACCTTTCTTTGGTGGGCCTCGTGCCTGCTCTCTAAGTCCCGCTGGAGCTTTGGAACCGAACGTGTGACCGCCGGCAGTAGATTGTAAACCTCTCATCTCTCACCATGTACTTCAAGCTGTGACCATGACGCGCTCTAAGCCGCGCAAACACAGCGAGGTCGCCGGCGCGCTAGTCGCCCGCGCGGCCACCGTCACAGACTCAGTGAGCAGCGGTTCCCCCGGCTCAGACTCCCCGCCACGCCACCGCGCGTGCGTCGGTGAGACACAGAACCAGCTTCCGGCGCTCCCTGGGGCGCTGGGGGCGGCCACATACGCGGAGGCTGCGCAACACATGCATGGAGGCGCCAGCAACCACATTTCGGCCTCGGCCGACACCACAGACCCCCTCCGCGCCATCCTGGCGGGGCAGGCTGACCTCAGAGGCCTGGTAGGCGGGCTGGTGGACAGGGAGGCGAGCGCGCGCGCTCAGCCACAGAATGCGCCGACGCATGTGGGCGCGACACAGATTGCCGACGCCGGCCACAGCAGCGACGCCCTCGCGGTGGTGCTCGCTGTGGTCCAGGCGCAGACGCAACAGATTGCGTCCCTCGTGGACCTGGTGCACCTCCTGGTGAGCCGCGTCCCCGGGGCGCCCATGCAGATGCCGCATGCAGTGCCGCATGCGGCCCACAGTGCGCCCCGCGCGGCGCCTGCTGCCAAGGCTGCTCAGCCTGCCCGGCCCGCTGCTGCTGCCGCCCCTGTGGCGGCGGAGCGGCCTGCCGCGGCGGGCGCCGCGCGTGCCGCATCTGCGCGCGGCCCCTCCCGCCGGGGGGGGCTGCCCGCGCGTGTGGGCGAAACGTCGCTGTGCCGCAGCCACGTGCTGTCCATCCCTGTGGCAGCCGCCACCAGGCTCATAGCGAGCCGTGGCTCTGAAGGCCAGATGGCGCGCGACGGGATCGTGCGCGGCGCACTGCGCGACGCCTCCTACTTGGGGTCCACGCGGCATGTGAGGCGGCTGTTCAGTGACTGCTATGGTCCCGAGGAGACGGCGGTGGCGGCGGCGGCTGTGCGGGTTGCTGCAGCCGCCGCGGACGGCGTCAGCCTGCCCGTCTGCCTGGCTATGAATCTCGTGCGCTTTGTGCACGACGTCTCTGGCCGGGATAGGCCGGCTGGTGGCGGGGTCGTGTCCGCGTCGTTCCTCAACGCCAAGCCTGCCGTCGGGGGCATTGGTGTGGAGCCGCGCCGGGGCGGCGTGCTACGTGTGCTCTTTACCGTGGCGTCTGACGCTGTGGCCGACACCGTCGTGCGCTCCCGCCGCAACCTGCGCGACGTGGACCTGTCGGCTGCTGTCTTCGACGTCCTCAGTGACCGCGAGGAGGCGCAGCACCGGGCGCTGTGGCCCGCTTTCCTCGCCGCCAAGGCTGCGGGGAAGCGGGCGCAGTTCCACCGCGCGCGCCTCTGGGGGTGTTTTTGAAGGGGAGGTGGCGCCACACGCGTGCGGTGGCGGGTGCGGTGTGGTCGCTGAGTAGAGTGCTGCGGCGGGTGTGCTACTAGCCCCGCTTCCGGTGGTCTGGGGGAGGGCTTTTTGGTCCCTTCATGGTTTTATACCTTGGGTCCGCCCTCTGGCCATTTGAGGGGCTGGGTGTGCAGCCTGCACAGTGGTGCTGCTTGCTTGGCGCCCGCCACCAAGTGTGGATGGCGTTACCGTGGGCTACTTGTAGCTTGACCTTTTGTGGGCCTTGAGCCTTGATTCTCTAAGTCCCACTGGAGCTTTGGAACCGTACGTGTGACCGCCAGAAGTGGATTGTAAAACTCTCATCATCATGTGAGGGTGCAAAGTTTACACCACAAACAGGGCGGCGCGCAAACAAGTGGGGCGAATTAATCCATGGGGTATCTGCAGCTCCTACGCAGGAGGTCGTGGCCCCTCTTTCAGGCTACAGGTTGTTCTAGTACCCATGCTGACATGCATGGCTTTGTGGGGGCTGGGGGAGGGCCAGGAGGTGGGTTGGGGGGCAGGGAAGGCCACCCTCTGCCCCATACAGCAACACCAAAGAGTCCCCCCTTCTGCCATCACGCAGCAGCCTGTGCCCTCCGCCCCACGGCGTAGAAGTTCATTGTTTAGCATCGGGAACGCGTTAGTGAGTTGGGTTTGCGGCCGCAAGCGCGAATCCGCGCCCGATGGGCCGGCGGCCACGGGGAGGGCCTTCGAGGGAGTCGGCTCCGCGGCCCAATGGCGCCCAGCAGCGCGCAACGGTTGGCAATTTGAGACGCGGCCCTGAAACTAGGTCTTAGGGTCGGAGTTTTCAGGGTGTGTGGGGTCCGACGGAGTCAGTGACGGTACCGCTATCTTAATGCAGCATGATGTGCCTCAGAAGTGTGCGTGGAGAGTGTGCTTTTCTGGACCTTGCCCCATCCAGGGCAAGCGGCCGTCGGGGCCGGCACTCGGGCCACAGCTCCCCATACCATGGCCAATTTCAGTCTGGAAGTAGGGACCAAGCTATGCAGCCCAGCATATGTGGGATACATGCAAGTGCCAAATGGATTAATTCACCCAGCAGATTAATTCGCCCCCAGACCTTATAGTTGATTGTCGCTTGCCGCCCACCGCCCTTTGCCACAGCATGCCCCCCCCCTCAAATCTGTGTGGATGTTAACGAGGCCGCCCCCCCCGTGAAAAGTTCTTGTCAAGAGGAACACAGTGGAACCATCACTCACATGCTGGCCCTCCCTCCCTCCCTGCCCCCTGATAGGTGACCGACATGCTCTCGTTCTACACGCTGCCGTCGACCATCCTCGGGCACCCGGACCACAACGAGCTGCGCGCCGCGTACATGTACTACACCGGTGCGTGTACATGCATGGCTGTACCGCATGGCTGTACCGCATGGCTGTTGCGCATGGCTGGCGGCTGTTGTGCAGGGGGGGGGGCACAGCCACTTACATGTGCTACACAGGTGCGTGTACTGCATGACTGTACCGCATGGTTGTACTGCATGGCTGTTGCGCATGGCTGTTGCGCATGATGGCTGTTGCAGGGGGGGGGGGGGAACAGCCACTTACATGTGCTACACGGTTGCGTGCACATGCATGGTTGTACGACATGGCTGTACCGCATGGCTGATGGCTGTTGTGGGGGGAGGGAGCACAGCCACTTACATGTACTACACGGTTGCATGTACTGCATGGCTGTTCCGCCTGGTTGTACCGCATGGCTGATGGCTGTTGCGAGGGGGGGGGGCACGCAGCCGCGTACATGTACACGGGTGCATTTAGGGGTTTGGGTTCGCTGCACGGCTGTACTGCATGGCTGCGCTGCACGGCTGTTATACACTGCTGTGTGTACTGCATGGCTTGTTGCGCATGGCTGTTGCACATGATGGCTGTTGCGGGGGGGGGGGGGGGGGAGCACAGCCACTTATATGCGCACACGGGTGTGTGTAATGCATGGCTGTACCGCATAGCTGTTGCGCATGGTGGCTGTTCCAGAGGGGGGGGGGGGAGCACAGCCACGTACATGCACGACACGGGTGCGTGTACTGCATGGCTGTTGCACAGGGCTGTTGCGCATGGTTGTTGCACATAGTTGTATTGCATGGCTGTTGCATATGACTGTTGTGGTTCGGGGGGTTAGCGCATTCATGTCCTACAAGGGTACGTTTAGGGGTCGACTGCACGACTTTACTGCACGGCTGTTCTACACCGCTGTGTACTGCATGGCTTGTTGTGCATGGCTGTTGAGCATGGCTGTTGCAGTTGGCTGTTGCGGTTGGCTCATGGCTGTTGCGAGGGGCAGCACAGCCACTTAGGGAAGTGTCTGATCCGCGCGTGGGTTGCGAGATGTGTGGTGTTTGCTTGCGCAGCCCCCCCCCCCCCCCCCCAGCCTCTCTATCACAGTGCCTAAGCACACGCACACACACGACGCACACACACACACACACACACACACACAAACGCAGTGCCCGACGCGGCGCCGCTCAAGCATCTCGTCAACGACGCAATCATCCTCACACACACACACACACACGCACACACGCACACGCATGCTCACGTACGCACGCACGCACGCAGTGCCCGGCGCGACGCCGCTTAAGCAGCTCGTCAACGACGCGATGATCCTCGCAGCATCCAAGGGCTACGACGTGTTCAACGCGCTGGACCTGCAGGAGGTGCGTATGCCACACACGGCTTGGAATTCGCTTTGAACCTCGTTTTTTGCTTGGAATTTGCCGTGTTGGGGGCGACGGGGGGGCTCCTTGCGTCGCGCTTGTGCCACTTCTGCTCTGGAGATGCGAATAGCAGCAGCAGCAGCAGCAGCAGCTGCGACCCTGCTGCTGCTGCGGCCGTGGCCGTGAGCGCTGCCCGCCGCCGCGCCGTGCAAGGCTCCCCCTCCTACCCCCCCCCCCTCCCCCTTTACCCCCCGCCGCCTGTTCCCCACCTCCCCCCCCCCCCACCTCACCCCCACACACACACCACCATGTGCTCCCGCGCAGAACAGCAAATGGCTCAAGGAGCTCAAGTTTGGCATCGGCGACGGCTCTCTGCACTACTACCTCTTCAACTGGCGCGTGACTGCCGCGCTCGGGCCAAGCGAGGTCGGACTCATCCTCATGTAGATACTTTCTAGATGAGAGAGGGCAGAGGGGGTTCGACAGGCGGGCCGTCGAGGGGCCGGGGCTGCCGAGGCGTAGTAGCCGTGCCTATCTCTTTGCGCGCAGTGGGAGGCAGACGTGTGACTGTGACGATTGGTCTTGGCCAGCAGCAGCAGCAAGAGCCGCGCCCACCACTGCACAAGTACACACACGCAAGAGGGCGACGCTACGTGGCGAGCGGGATGTGGCTGTCCTGCACCGGCCGTCGCGTGATTGCTCCCATAATCAGGTGGTTTAGCGTGGTTTAGCCAATGATCACCCGGTGCGGTGACCACAACCTTTGGCAGGGTGGTGATCATGTAGAGGCGGTGTTTTGCGGCTCGCGGGGCATGCATGCTCTAAAGTGCAGATGCGCTGGCCTCGTGCCTTCTGACACTGCCTGCGTGTCACGCTGGCTAAGCTCTCACTGCTTGGCTCTCTCTCCGGGGATCTGTCTGTGGCGTGTGTCGCAAGCTGCCAGATCTGCCTTACAACACCCGCAGTCCCCACAACGCGTGTGCGTTCGAGCGCAAGCGAGGCGCTTAGAACATCGCGGTGGTGGGCCTGTTGGCCTTGAACGTCGTCTTCTGCGTGCGGCTGCTCGGGCGGATCAGCTTGAACGACAGAGGGAAGCGGATCTTGGAGTCGAGGAACTGCAGCGTGTTGGCGCGCTTGCACGCGGACGCGGGCACGGTCGCGGTCTTGATGATCTGGATGCACGAGAAGCGGCAGCGGTGGCGGGAGCCGAGCTCGTGGTACATCTGGTCGATCGCACCGTTGAGCGTCGTGTCGCGGTACTCTGTGTGATTGGCGTTGGTGTTGTGCGTGTGAATATGTGTGTGTGTGTGTGTGTGTGGATTGATGTGTTTTGTTTGTGGAGCTGGGGCAGGTGTCATCATCAAGGCGGTATGTTTGGGTTGAGAGGTTTGTGCAAACAAGTGCAGCTGTGTCGCGGTACTTGGTGATCGGCGTACGTGCGTGCGTGTGGTGTGTGGTGGTGGTGTGCGTGTGTGTGTGGGGGGGGCAGAAGGGAGGAGGTGCTCGCCATCATCAGGGAGAAGGTAAGTGCTTTTGCTTGCACAGAGTGCTTGCATTTTTTCCTCGGGGTGGGTGGGTGGGACGCGACTTTGCTCTGGGTCACCAGTTTGCACTGGTTCAGGTTTGCAGGTTTGTGCAAACAAGAGCAGCACTCTGTTTGTGGTCTGGAGAGAAGGCACACGGACGGAGGGTAGGAGGCTCCAGGCTAGGAGGGGGACATCACCGCCGTTACCCACCCTTGTACATGTTGTGGTAGCCAGTGCGCGACTGGTAGCGCACCCACACACCGAAGTTCTTGATCGTGGTAGGGTGCTTCTCGAAGATCTGTGCGCGCGCGTGTGTGTGTGTGTGTAGATTTGTGTGGCGCTGGGTGTGTCCATGCCATCCATGCATGCGCATGCGCGTGTGCACACGCATGCATGGGTTGCCTGGCTGCAGGGGTAAGGGCGTGTGTCGTTGGGTGCGCTTGGGTACACAGGGCGCCGTGGGTAGGGGCGTGCATGCTATGGCATGCGTGCTCGTGGGCACCAGCCGGCGTCGCCCGATCCGCATGCAGCCCCCATGCTGCCGTCCCCATGCATGCTGGAGAGGGAAGGCAGGCCTTCTCCATTCCACCCTCCCGGCATGCACTGCCGGGCTGTTCACGGTGCGGCTGGCGTGCTTTTGTGAGCCAGGAACGGCATGCAGTCCCGCATGTGCATGCCGCCTGGTCGCCCATGCTGGGCATCTCTCCCCGCTGCTGCTGCTGTGCTCCTCCTCGCACGACCGAGCCGCGCTGCAAACACCACAGCCGCCATGCGCCATGCCTCCGCTTCCCGCGCTGCGCTGCTGCGGGACACCCAATGCGGCGTGGCCGCCGCCCCGACTTGCTGCGCTTCCGCCTGCGCGATCGCACCTCGTTGGTGGCGAGAACCTGACCGTTTGCCTTCTTCACGCGCTTCAGCTTCTTCAGGAAGTACCTGCGTGAGCCGGAGAGTGCCAAATCAACGTCGTCATCTCTACTCGAACCACACGCGCAGCCGCCGCCCTCCGCCTTGCCGCCCAGCCAATCGCTTCCTAAAGGGTCCCTGCGTGTTAATGCGCGACGCACGCCCCCCCCTTGAGGCCAGCGCACTCACCAGAACTTGGACTCGGCCTTCACCTTGTCCTCAGCCCAGACCTTCATGCGGTACACGCTGGGGACGGGTGTCCTCTCAGTGGGCATGTGCCTGCCCACCACCTGGTACTGGTGCCACTTGAAGCTGCCCTGCGTGGTGGAGGCGGGGGTGGACGTCGGCGCCGCACACGCAGCCCACATGGGGCATGCATCGGAGCACGACGCGGGATAGGGACGGGGATGCACAGCACCATCGCTGACGGCAGCTCTGCAGCCTCTGAGCGTCGTGGTCGCCCAGAGGCGGGCAAACTGCATGCTGCCGTGTGCGGCCGCTCCTGCGCACCTGCACCGTCTTGCGGCCATGCGTGTGGGCGGGCATCTTGGATGCTCGCTTGGAGAGGCGAGAGAGGCAGGGCAACGACCCTGGCTGGGGGATGGTGCGGAGAGAAAAAGCGTGGACGCGCAGTGTGTGAATAAGTGCGCCGTCCCTTCGAGGCCCGCATGCGCGTGCAATGCACACAAATAAGCATGCAAATACATTTTGGAGGTGTGTGTGTGAGGAGGGGAGAGGGGCATGAGGGACATGGCACACATTGCGCATGCTCATGCTTTTACTTGTACTGAGCGCCGCATGCCCGGACACCCCATGCCAACCCATGCTGTAACAAACCGGCCTTGAATTAATTCAGTTTTTTTTTTTCTACCCGGAGACAGAGTAAGGTTGCGACGAGCCCCCCCCCCCCCCCCCCCGGGGCGAGAAGACGCGTCCACCAGCGGGTTTACAAATTGGGGGCATCATGGGGTGTGTATGCAATTGGGCCTCCCCTGGGGTTGTGTAAATTTGCTCATTGGGGGCACCTTGCAGGAACCTTGGGGTTTGGAAGTTGGGGGCAGCGCTGGCAGCCTTGGTTCTGCGCCACGCATCGCGGGCACCATCGTGCAGATGACTCTTCCGACTCTTCAACTCCTCCCCTTTTGGCTGTATGTGTATGTGTGTGTGTGTGTGTTGCAGGGGAGGCGGCACCACCCGCGCATGGATGGCTGGTGCGGTGTGGTCGCTGGGTAGAGTGTTGCGGCGGGTGTGTTACCAACCCCGTCTAAGTGCTTAGGGGGATGGACTTTGGTCCCCTTACGGGTTTGATGCCTCGGGCCTCCTGCAGAGGAGGCCCAAGGGTTTGCTGTGGTGCCTGGATTGTGGTGCTGCTTGCTTGGCGCCCACCACCTCGTGTGGGTGGCGCTACCGTGGGCTACTTGTGTAGCTGAACCTTTTGGTGGGCCCCGTGCCTGCTGTCTCAGTCCCGCGGGAGCTTTGGAACTGATCGTGACCGCCGGCAGTCGATTGTAGACTACCTCTCCTCGGTCGGATCGCAGCATCTCACACCAGCTTTCGCACACAACGGAGCTGACAAGTGGTGTGGGAGACAAGCCTGGACATGCTCTCGTTTGTGACCTCCACTGTCTCCAGG
>VFSX01000172.1:265000-285000 GCA_016618255.1 Chlamydomonas sp. UWO 241
TGGACCCCAGCGCGTATGGTGCGATGCGTCCGCCCGCCGCGAGCACCCTCGCCGCTTCCGGCAGGAGCTCCGGCTTGTGATCGTTGGAGAGCTCGAGGGCGAAGATGCCAGGGAGGGCGGTGCGGTCGAGGCGGCCGAGCACGCATCTGGGCGGCAGGGGGGAGTTGGGAGGGAGGGGAAGGGTGTTCGGCAGGAGCACGCACCTGGTAAGTCGGGGGGAGGTGGGAGGTGGGAGGGCAGAGATGCCAGGGGGGGCGGTGCGGTCGAGGCAGCCGAACAAGCATCAATGAGGCAAGGGGGAGGTGGTGTGAAGGTCGGGGCGATCTAGACGGTCAGCGGGGAGAGGTGGAGATGGGGGAGGGAGGTGGGGATGGTGAAGGTTGGGGGGGGGGGAGTAAGGCACCTGTTTGTTGAAGCTCCTCTGGCAGTCTCCAAGTTAAGCCACGGAAAGGCGCATGGCCGCTGATTGAACCACAGGGCGCCGTGGGCGATGATGGTGGCGATGATGGTCAAAAGTGGGTGGGTGTTACTGTCTGTTCAACTCTGCTCAAGCCCTGGAAGAGTGTGCTCACCTGGAGTCCCCCAGGTTTGCGACCACATGGCGCATGGCCGCTGATCGACTCACACGACAATTTTGGTGACGGCGCGCTGTGTCCAGGGTTCGTTGTGTGCTGCGGTGTGCTGTGCCCAGGGTGTGTTGTGTGTAGGGTGCTGCCTGTTGAAGCCTTATCTGGAGTCCCCCAGGCTGGCAACCACGCGGCGCATGGCCGCTGATCGAGTCACAGGGTGATAATGGTGATGGATGGTGGCGGCGATGTGCTGTGTCCAGGGTGTGCTAGGTATGTGCAGGGCCTGTCTGGAAAGCCTCTGGGAGAGTGTGCCCACCTGGAGCCCCCCAGGTTCACGACCCCGTGGTGCATGGCTGCTGATTGAGTCACAGGGTGATGATGGTGATGGTGGTGGTGGCGGTATACTGTGTCCAGGGTGTGCTGTGGTGTGCTGTGTGCAGGGTGTTGCCTTTTGAAGCCTGAGAGAGTGCTCACCTTGAGTCCCCCAGATTCGCGACGACCAGGCGGTGTGCGTCGAGCATCGCGACGACGGCGGTGGAGCCGGACAGACACAGGTCGAGGGTCGCGATGCGGGAGAGCAGCGAGCTTGTCTCGGAGAACGCGTACGCGAGCACGTCTGAGTTGGAGGGCAGCGGGGCCGGGGGCGCGCGGGCGTCCTGGTCCTCCTGTGAGCGTGAGCGTGGACGTGGGCATGTGTGTGTGTGTGTGTGTGTGTGTGTGTGTGCAGCCTGTCAGGCGCGTGTGTTGGCGTATTGTTGTACCTCGTTCGTGTGTGTGTTTGGGGCACGTGTGTCCTGGTCCTGTGAGCGTGAGCACGGGTGCGGGCATGTGCGTGTGTGTGTGTAGGGTGAGTCTTGGTCCTCCTGTGCGGTGCACATGTGTGTGCGTGTGTGTGTATGTGTGAGTGGTGGTGGTGGTGGGGTACTGACTGTCAGGCGCCTGTTTGGGCTTGCAAGATCTCGGGCGTGTGTGTGGGGGGGGCGTTTAAGTCTTCCTGTGCGGTGCGCGTGGGTGCCAACGTGAAATGGGTTTTGCAGTCTTTCAGACGCCTGTGCTGACTTCGGGCGCGGGCGTCGGCGTGTGCGTGTGTGGGGGGGGGGGGCAGGGGCAGGGGGGCGCTCTCCGTGCGCACACACACACCACAGCACGCACAATTCTGGAGTCGCCTTGATGCCACATGCACGAGCTCTCCAGTTGCAGCTTTAGCACGCTGCTGTGTCTGCTGCCGCTGCTGCTGCTACCGCTGCCGCTGCTACAGCACGGCCCGGCCCCGCCACTGCCGCTGCCACAGATGCAGCACAGCCTCGCGCCGCCACGACCACCGCAGCACGGCGCGCTCGCCCACTCACCCACGGCTCCAGCGCCCTCTCGACGATCTTGGGCATCGCCATCGCGACGACGCTCGACACCGTCTGCCCCGCCTCGCCGTGCCCGTCAAACACGCCGAGCAGCACCGTCTGGCTCCCGCCCACGTGCTCCCTGACCACCCACGAATCCTGGTTGTCCTTGGCCTTGCCGTTGCTTAGGCCAGCTTGCGTGCAGCACGCGTATGAGAGGTTGAGCCGCCCCACGGAGCTCGGGGGTATGTGGTGGGCGTCTGGCGGGGGGTCGTCGACGTCGCCATCCGTGCCCTTTGGTGTTGGTGCGCTGCTGGTTGCGCTGATGGTGGCGGTCACGGGCGCGTGCCGCGCACTGCTGTGCCCTGAGTGCATGCCTGCAGAGTGGCGTATGCGTGCCGTGTGTGCGTGCATGCGCATGGTGCTCCTCGGAGGGTGAGTGTGCGTGCGGGGAAAAGCAGCAGCAGCAGATTCATCCACACTCGGGTCGCATGCAGTGCGTGCTCTCTCCCAATCCAATGCGCCCCCCTGGCTCACAGACGCACCGTGCGACCCACCACCTTCCAGGGCCCCCCCTCGCACGCGGAGAACGTCTGTCACCACTGTGTTGGGATTGCGTGCATCGCGAAAATAGGGAGGCGATTGAGGAGGTCGCGCGTGCGGTGGGGGGACAGAGGTAAGGAGGAGAGGCAGTGTGCCCCCTCGCCATGCGGTAGGCGTGCGGGCGTGCTCACCTGGCGAACGGCACCTGAAATCAAAGTTAAGGACTACCTGGCACTGCTGGCATGAAGACGCGCTGCTTTTCTTGCACCGGTAGAGGCACGAGCGGAGGGAGAAGAATCACACTTTTGTTATTTGGATTGTTGCAGTTGAGGGAGATTGGATTCGGCTGCTTGTACTCGTATCGCTAGCCCGTACAGGAGCCCGCTGGCGGCGAGTGGGAACGAGTCAAATTTGTTACGCGCATCACACATGCATCGCAACAGGCACTCTCTGTTCATCCATCGTCCAGCGTCCTCCTCCTGAACACTCGCGAAAAACATGGGTTGCTTTTCGAGTAGCCCGGCAGACAACTACGCACCAACGCAGGGCAAGGTCGCTGCCCAAACAGGACATGTCGATGTGATCTTCTTGTGAGCTTGCATCATCATAGCCTCAATTGATCAATCCCGATTGAGACACTGTTATGGGCTCGGCTCGGCTGTTATGGAGGGTGGGGGTGGGGGGTTATGCGTGCATGCATGCACCACCGACTCCCATGCACTAACACACACACACACACACACACACACCACACACACGCCCCCACACACCACACCACACCACACTCACATACGAACACACACACTGACACGCCCCCCCACACACACACTCCGGCACACACATTCACACACGCACACACACACACACACACACACACACACGCACACACACACACACACACACGCACACACAGCCCCGAGCCGTCGGGCAAGATGCCGTGCCACAACGCATCGAAGCCGGGCGGCTGCCGCCGCCAGAACTGCCAGTTTGAGCATGGGCCAACGCTCATAAGTCGGTTCCTGCAGGTGTGTGCGTGTGCGTGTGTGCGTGTGCGTGTGTGTGTACGTGTGTGTGTGTGTGCGCGTGTGCGCGTGTGCGCATGTGTGCGTGTGTGCGTGTGTCCTATGCGTGCATGAGTACACGTACAGTGTGATGGCCGGAGCACCCCCACACAGCCGTGAACAGCTGCGAGCTGGTTCTTCACACCCGCCACCCTGTTGATCGACACCAGCAACACACGACACCCCACCCGCCCACTTGCCCGCCCACCCGCCACCAGTGTTGTTTTTTTCTGCGTTTGGGGCCGGATGTGGGAGCCATGGAGCCGGATTTTCAGTAAAATGGTTTCAGAAGATCTTCTAAAACTATTGTGCTGAAATCCAGCCATCTCTGTGCCATCTTTGGGTTCAGAAAAGAAATTAAAAGTCCTGAAAACAAAATAACTGCCCCGCACCACACGCGCAGTACCTGAACTCTGCGCGCCACACGCTCGTCGCCAGCAACGCCCGCCAGCAACACCCGCCAGCAACACACAACACTCACGCGCACCCCACGCCCCACGTGCAGTACCTGAACTCCGCGTGCCACACACAGCCGTGAACAGCTGCGAGCTGGTCCTCGTGATTGTCACCAGCTGGCTGTGCGACAAACACCCGCCAGCAACACGCAACACGCACGCGCACCCCACGCCACACATGCAGTACCTGAGCTCCGCGCGCCACACGCTCGACGTCGCCAGCAACGCCCGCCAGCAACACCCGCCAGCAACACCTGCCGGTAGCACACAAAACTCACGCGCACCACTTCACGCCACACGTGCAGTACCTGAACTCTGCACGCCACACGCTCGACGTCGCCAGCAACGCCCGCCAGCAACACCCGCCAGCAACACCCGCCGGCAACACACAAAACTCACGCGCACCCCACGCCACACGTGCAGTACCTGAACTCTGCACGCCACACGCTCGACGTCGCCAGCAACACCCGCCAGCAACACACAAAACTCACGCGCACCACCCCACGCCACCCGCACCACCCCACGCCACACGTGCAGTACCTGAGCTCCGCGCGCCACACGCTCGGCGTCGCCAGCAACGCCCGCCAGCAACACCCGCCAGCAACACCCGCCAGCAACACACAACACTCACGCGCACCACCCCAGGCCACACGTGCAGTACCTGAACTCTGCACGCCACACGCTCGACGTCGCCAGCAACACCCACCAGCAACACACAAAACTCACACGCACCACCCCACGCCACCCGCACCATCCCACGCCACACGAGCAGTCCCTGAACTCCGCACGCCACACGCTGGACGCGCCAGCTGGCTGTGCAACAAAAACCCGCAAGCAGCAACACACAAGACCCACCCGCACCCATCCAACATACTTTCAGGGAGTGCGGCGCAAACAACAAAACAAAAAAGCTGGGTGGATTCATGCCCTACAGCTTGAAATCGAATTCACAAGCCCCCTTTTATCCTTGTCCATACCTACCACACACCACGCGTGCAGTACCTGAACTCTGCGCACCATACGCTCGACGTCTGCGTGTTCACGGTCACGTGCAACGAGATCGCAAAATGCGTGATGGACCTGACTCTGCCTGTTGATTGGCGCGAGCAACACCCGCTAAAAGCCCCCACCCATGCGCAGTACCTGAACTCCGCACGCCACACGCACAGCCGTGAACAGCTGCAAAGCTGGTCGTTCACACCCGCCATCCTGATGGAGCCGGATTTTCAGTCAAATGGCTTCAGGAAATCAATTGAAATTCCAATTTAACTTTAAAAAAAATGTCCGCCACACGCTCGAAGTCGCCAGCAACACTCAACACGCACGCGCACCACCCCACGCCACGCGTGCAGTACCTGAACTCCGCACACCACACGCTCGACGTCTGTGTGTTCACAATCACGTGCGACGAGATCGCAAACTGCGTGATGGACCTGCACAAGCGGGGCGTCAAGGTGTGTGGGGGAGGGCGCGTGCGATGCCTGCCCCACTTCGCCCTCGACACACACACACACACACACACAGAGAGAGAGAGAGGGAGAGAGAGAGAGGGAGAGAGAGAGGGAGAGATCGTTACAGAGAACTCTGAACGGCAGACCTAGATAGGCTGTTTCCGGTCACACACACACACACACACACAGCACAAGCGGGACGCCAAGGTGTGTGGGGGCCCGTGCGATGCCTGCCCCACTTCGCCCTTGACACACACACACACACAGAGAGAGAGAGGGAGAGAGAGAGAGAGAGAGAGAGAGATCGCTACAGAGAACTCTGAACGACAGACCTAGATAGGCTGTCTCTGGTACACACCTAGATAGGCTGTCTCTGGTACACACATGCATGCACACACGCACACATGCACACACACACAATCTGACCGTGTGCTACCTGCCCCCCCCCTCATCCATCCCCCTGGACCATCCCTGGGCAATCAACGTGGCCGCTGTGCTGTGCGGTGGCTGCCTGTCCCCCTGCCCCCCCCCCCCCACCATCCACCCACCCACAATCACTGCTGGTGCGATCCCTCACATGGTGCAGCTGCTGGGGCCTGGCTGCCCAGCTGCTGGGGCCTGGCTCTCCAGCTGGTTGTGCACTGCAACTGCAGCAGTGATCCCCCCGCACGCCGTGTACCGCTCCGGGCCGGATTTCCCATCCCCCAGAATACCACCCCACACTTGGTGGTAGAGCGCATGGAGGGGTGCGTCGGAAAGCTCTCGCCGAGAGCAGCGCAACGGCATGCGTTGCGTGAACACCCGCTATGTATTGCGCCTGGTATGAGCGGTCAAAGTTGCTTGAGCCGGGGAAAAACGATCACTCAAGTCCTTCCCAGGGGTCACTGAACTGCAGCAAGAGCGCATTGCAGCCTCGCTAAGAATGCCGAGAGTGCGGTCACTTGCGGTCACAGCTGTGACTGTCACAGCTGTGAGCTGTGACTGGCTCTGCCTGCCACATATTTACTTGAGGGCCCGCCCCAAGCCTCGATGCCATCATGGCTGGCCCCAACGCATGGCAACCTTGGGAGCTCCTCCTATGCCATGGCACTTCCTATGCCATGGCACCTCCTATGCCATGGCACCCTTAGGAGCTTCCATTATGCCATGGCACTCTTAGAAGCTCCTCCTATGCTATGACTGGCTTCTATGCTATGCCTGGCCCAGAGCGGTGTGAATCGGCCTTTACACCTTGCGACTGCACACCCGATGCACTCGCCGCGAGTCACAGAGACCCCAGACGCGACCAGCGTTTGTAGTCAACGCCAGATGTCGGGTTGGAGTCGGGTTTGACTGGGCTCCTTAACGGAACCACTGTGCCAGTGGCTCCTATGCTATGGCTGGCTCCAACACATAGCACCCTTAGGAGCTGCTATGCCATCTTCTGACTTGCCATGCGTGAAGACGGCTGTTACAGCAACACGCGGTGCCATCCCGTGAGCCCATCTCTGGAGCCCATCCCCCCACCCCTGGAGCCCATCCCTTGGAGCGCACTGGTGCAGGTGCTGTGGATCACCGAGGTGTGGCCGTGCGCTGACCTGTGCTGTGCTGTGCTGTGCTGTGCTGTGCTGTGCTGCCCCTCCCTGGCTGTGCTGTGTACAGGTCCGCGTCATCACCGACGATGACCAGTCGGACTCGCAGGGATCCGACATACAGAAGTTCAGGTGCGTGGACAGCGCGCATTGGTGATGATGG
The DNA here is from genome assembly GCA_016618255.1 of Chlamydomonas sp. UWO 241. Taxonomy (NCBI): domain Eukaryota; kingdom Viridiplantae; phylum Chlorophyta; class Chlorophyceae; order Chlamydomonadales; family Chlamydomonadaceae; genus Chlamydomonas; species Chlamydomonas priscui. The sequence goes on from VFSX01000172.1 coordinate 272,151, forward strand.
ATTTTACAGTCAGTGTGACACCAGTAACGATGTATGAGACCTGTGTTGGCGCTTGCGCCTGACATCTTAACTTAATTTCAGGCTGAAACTGGCTGGCTACCTGGTAGGGGTGAGAGTAAACCCCTAGTGCGCACGCCCTAGACCTAGTCAGGGCACTAGGCCCCCAGATCCACCCTTTACCACCCAGGTAGGTTGATAGAAACGCATTCCTCCGGGGAGGTAGGCGTGCACCTTGAATTGGTAGCTTTGTTTACCTGGGGATGTCGTCATCGGAAGCACAGCACAATGAGCGCGCCTGAACCTGGTCTAAACCCTGATTAAAACACTCGCTCGAAACTCGCTCAAAAAGGCTACTACAGCCAGCGAGGCGGAGGAACACATCAACCCCCCCAGCACAGCTTCCACGTTTGGGGATATCGAACACGAGGTTCGGCACGCCTTCGTGTAGCATGCTCATAGCTTCCGCAGAGGAGTGTCGCGGAAAGCCCCCCATGGTTAAGGGTTTAGGGTTTTCGGGTTTTGGGTTTAGGGGAGGAGTAGGGGTGGGGGAGGAGGTACAGTTACATCGACTTTCCAGCAAAGACTACCTCTAGTCCTAGTACCACCGCCTAGACCCAAGTCCAGTTCTGGCCCTAACAATTACTTGTGAGGGGCGGTAGCCACCAGCCGGCTGCCTGCCAACGTGTAGTCCCAGAGCAAAAAGGAGAGCTATTGTGCGACGCCTCCAAAATAGGTCCTAACTGCTTCTAGGGGATAGGGGGTCAAGTGGCGCTTGCCAATCTACTTGACCGCCGTGGTGGAGGGGCCGGCGCCTGAGGGGCAGCCGGACAGTACACCACGGCTCTCCACCCGACCCTATCCTGAGCACGCTCAAACGCCGTGTCCGAAAAAATCTTCCAATCATAACGAGTGCCACTAGTTTCGCCTACCTGCTGAATCAGTAGCTTAAGAAAATAGTGTCGGGAGGAGGCTGGAGGCGGGCCTTGCTGTCGAGCCACATCCATTGTGCAGTCAAAAGTCATACGAGGAAGACGAGAAGCCGGCATGCGCATCATGGGGGAGGAGGTACTTTGGGAAACCGCGTTGGCTTCGCGCGGGATCGGGGGGAGGGGGGGACAGCGCATGGGACCCCAGCTGGCGTCGTGTGCTCATGGTCAACGCGCTGTTCTACGACCTGACGAGGAAGGAGATGGGTACACACACACACACACACACACACTCTTGCAGGAACGTGGGCATCCCCGTCAAGGTCGACCACGCACGGACGCACATGCACCACAAGTTTGCGATCATCGACGGGAAGATCCTCATGAATGGGTCCTTCAACTGGACGCGCCAGGTGGGCATGAGTGTGTGGCTGTGTGCCTGTGCGAGCTCGATTTTACAGTCCATCGGAAGCCTTTCGTGACACATAAGACCCGTGTGTGTCTGTGTGGTGGTGTGTGGGGGGGGGGATGTGTTTCCGGGGTGTACTAGCTCATAGTGCTTGTCCAGGCATTGTTGGTGCATGCGGCTCACGCTTGGTTGGTTGTTGTGTGTATGTGAGGGGGGGAAGGGGGGGGGGGAGACACTGGTGCACCAGCAGTATCAGCAGCGTGTGGCCGTGTGGCTCACGTTACGGGGCTGCTCCCTGCCCCCTCCCCTCCCTGCCCCCTCTCCCACGCTCATGCTGCACAACACAACCCCCCTTCCCTCCTCTCCCCCTCTCCGCCGCGCACACACCAGGCGGTGCTGGGCAACCAGGAAAACGTCGTGGTGATCGAAAATGCGACGCTCGTGGCCGGGTTCCAGCAGCAGTTCGAGAAACTTTGGGCGCAATTCCGTGCGTGATGGTGAATCATCAGTGATTTCGTTTTCGGCGAGGTGCAGCCGAACCGGCGACTTTTGGTGATGCATGGTTATCACGGTGGCACATTCAAGGGCCCACACTTGAGGCTTAATGAACCTAGGACACCTCTGTTAAGCCCCACCTAGCCCACGTCCCGTGACAATGGTGATGCGACTCGAGGTCGAAGCCGCAGTTTGAGCAGCTGTTGTCCAGGTTCCGCACGTGATGGTAACGTAAAGAGGGAGAGAGGCCGTGGAAGCCTGTCACAGTGTGTTTTGCGCCGTTGATGCTTCACACCCCGGCACGTGACTCCCACCCCCTGCTGTGTGACGCAACAGAGATCCGGCAGGGGAGGCATGCAATGGCGAGGTGCAGAGCCAGGCCGCCCCTAGACCCACTCACGTCTCTCCTTGCCAGCAATGGCCGCTGTGGCATGCCCCACCAGATTTCGAGGCTGCACCTGAACATTGGTACATCTTGACCACACTATGCGCACGTGTTGTGCCAGCTGTGCACGAGCTGTGTGTGTGAAGAACATGAGCAGTGCTGGTGACGTGCATGCGTTTGCGGCCCAGGCATCTCTGCCGGGTGCACGCGTGGACTGGAACGTGGGGCAAGAGAGCGCTCGAGAAGCCTTTTACACAAGCTTTTGGCACGGGGAGGCGCAGCAGGGATGCAGCGGTGACCGGGCGCATGCGCACTCCCACCAGCCGCCACAAGCCCCCACCTGCCCGCCCCTAGTTTGCCCTCCCAGTAAACCTGGCAGCGCCGCGGTGCCTGCGCGGCACACACAAGACGTGCGCGCCACGCTGGTGCCCACTCCCCCGGCGGGTGTGTGCCCACCGCCTACGTTACGTCCTGCCTCAGCTGCCCTGGGCGCACTGCCTATCAGTGGGCTGCCTTGATGGGCAGCGGGATCTCCTTGCCCTCCTCGTTGAGCACCTTGGTCTCAGCGCTGATCACCTCGGCCTTGAATGCCTCCTCGAGGGTCCCCTGTGGTGTGTGTGTGCGTGTGTGCGCGAGAGTGTGTGTGTGTGACATCATCGGCGCTGATAACTCAAGATCCCATGTACGGCGCGTGTCGTGCGTCAGCGTGTGGTTGGTGCAGTGTGGGGTGCGTGGGTGTGACGAGAGAGAGAGGGAGAGAAGCGTGTGGTTGGTGCAGTGTGGTTGGTGCAGTGTGGGGTGCGTGGGTGTGACGAGAGAGAGAGAGGGAGAGAGGGAGAGAGAGAGGGAGGAAGAGGGAGAGAGATCAACCCGCAGACTGCGACAGTCACCATCCCCTCCCTCCAAGCCTGCTCGTCAAGGTCGTCGACAGTGTAGAGACTCGACCCCTCGACAGTGTTGAGACTTCACCCCTCGTCAGCCCCAGATATTTAGGCGATAACTCCCCTCCCCTCAGTCCCCCCAAACATATGCAATGCATACGCGATCTCTACGGCCATGTCCACGACCCGCACCCCAGCACCACCCTCACATCACCTTCACCACTAATCACCCACATCATCCACCCACCCCCACCTCCACTCGTGCAACCGAGCCTCAGCCTCACCCCTATCGTTGCCTGCTTCTGCATGCGAGAACCCCTCGAGCCTGCACTAGTCAATGCCCTCACGTCACGTCAGACCCGGTGACACCTATGCGATCTCCGCGGCCATCGCCACCACCCTCACTGCCTTGTACTCTACTAGGTCCCAACCCCAGAGTGAAGCTCTGGGCAGAAGCAAGATGTTATGGCTAGCGCTATAGCCGCGACTGATTTCCCCTGCCACCATACGCGTCACCTCCCTCACCTCGGACATCGCCGAGATCTCCACGATCTCCGCGGCCATCGCCTCGAGCGTTGGGATGTTCTTCAGGTCGATCGTCGCGGCCGCCTTCTTTCCGGACTCGACGTCCTTGCGCGCGGCGATGTCCTACGCAAGTAATAAGGTGCGATTGAGTAATAAGGTCAGTGTAGGGTTTGAGTGCCAGTATAGGACTCAAGGGGTTGAATTTTTCTTTCTTCCTTGGGAGAGAGAGAGTGTGAGAGAGGAGAGGAGAGAGGTTGGTGTGTAGCAGTCATCATCAGAGTGAGAGAGGTCTTTGCGCGCAGCAATGTCCAGCAGATGTGACATGGGGAGTGGGGGGTGAGGCCAGCGGGCACGTAGGGAGGGACGTCACAGTCCACGTAAGATACAGCGACACAGGCACTGAACAGCACAGATGCAGGAGAGAGAGGAGAGAGAGGAGACAGGGGCAGGGTTCGGGTTCAGACTTAGGGCTGTGTGGCGTTAGGTGAGGGTTTTAGGGTTCAAGGGATAGGGACCGTCTCGCATGACCCAACGTCATGATCGGAACCCAGGCATGCCGCAACCAACTCGCAGGCAAGCTCCTATTGACCTCGTCCAATGTTGCCGACTCGGCATGCAGAACGCCGTCCTATAATGCCACTGCCCAACCACAACTTAATGAACCCCCACCCCCTTAACCCCCACCCCCTGTAGGCATGCAGAACGCCGTCCTATAATGCCACTGCCCAACCACAACTTAATGAACCCCCACCCCCTCAAGGCATGCAGAACGCCGTCCTATAATGCCACTGCCCAACCACAACTTAATGAACCCCCACCCCCTCAACCCCCACCAACAGCCAGCCACCTCATTAGAGGTGCTCGGGCCCTACGCGCCGGGAAGGTTTTTTTTGCGCCTCTAGAGGTGTCCGTGACTGCAACATCCATCATCATCAACCTAATCAGCACACAGCAACCGAACCAAAACCCACCTTGGCCATCTTGTCGGCCTTCTCCTTGACCTCGTCAATGTCGCCGACCATGTAGAACGCCATCTCAGGCAGGTCATCGTACTTGCCCTCGAGGACGCCCTGTTCGGTGGTGGTGAGAATAAAGAGTGGTGAGTGGGCGAAAGTGGTGAGTGAGTTGTGTTTGAGGCAAGAGTGGTGCATGAAGGCGGCGCGTGGAGTGGTGAGTAAGGGCGGTGCAAGAGAGTGGTACGTGGGTGATGTGGTGTGCACAGTACTGTCGGCGGCGACACCGGTGGCCGCCACGCACACCGCTCCGCGTGCAGCTGCTTCCTTCACATGCGTCTGCGTTGGTCCTAGGCATCATCGCCAGCACATGCACGCCGCTCCTCATGCGGCTGCTGCAGCTGCACTGCCCCTGGGCATCATCGCAGCCTCATCAGGGCAGCCCAGTCAGTCTGTCCCTCTCTCACCCGCGATCGGCGCACCTGCTTGCCCCATGCCCTCGGGAAACACCCACCCACCCTCTACCACCTCTACCAACGCACCTTGAAGCCAGAGATCGACACTCTTGCTTAATCCATGACCCCAGGAAACACCCCCCCACCCGCTACCACCTCCGCCTCACAACGCACCTTGAAGCCAGAGATCGTGTTCTCGAGCGACACGTACTTGCCGGGCGTGCCCGTGAACACCTCGGCGACCTGGAACGGCTGCGACAGGAAGCGCTGGATCTTGCGCGCGCGCGCGACGGTCAGCTTGTCCTCCTCGGACAGCTCGTCCATGCCGAGAATGGCAATGATGTCCTGCAGGTTCTTGTAGTCCTGCAGCACCTTCTGCACGCCACGCGCGACGGCGTAGTGCTCCTGGCCGATGACCAGCGGGTTGAGCATGCGCGAGGTCGAGTCCAGCGGGTCGACGGCGGGGTAGATACCCAGCTCGGCGATCGAGCGCGACAGCACGGTGGTCGCGTCGAGATGGGCGAACGTCGTCGCGGGCGCGGGGTCCGTGAGGTCATCAGCGGGCACGTACACCGCCTGCACCGAGGTAATGGAGCCCTTGGTGGTGGTGGTGATGCGCTCCTGCAGGCCACCGAGGTCAGTCGCCAGCGTGGGCTGGTAGCCGACGGCAGAGGGGATGCGCCCGAGCAGAGCCGACACCTCAGAGTTGGCCTGCGTGAAGCGGAAGATGTTGTCCACGAACAGGAGCACGTCCTGGCCCTCCATGTCGCGGAAGTACTCGGCGACGGTCAGGCCGGTCAGCGCGACGCGCGCGCGAGCTCCCGGGGGCTCGTTCATCTGCCCGTACACGAGGGTCACCTTGGACTGCTCGCGCTCCGCGCCCACCTTGATGACGCCCTGTGTGCGGAGGTGGCAGTATGTGTTGAGTGAGTGTGAGTGCGTGTGTTTCCTGAGGGTGCGCAGCAAGCAAGCGCCGACCGCGCGAGATGAGGGGCTGCTGCTCTGCACCCACCGACACGATCATCTCGTGGTACAGATCGTTACCCTCACGGGTGCGCTCGCCGACGCCGGCGAACACGGAGAAGCCACCTGTGGAGCGCGAGGGTGAGGGAGTGGAGAGGGGAAGGAGCGGTGAGCGCGCGAGGTGCATGGCGTAGCGCATGGCCGCCGCCCCATGCAACGCCGCCCCGCAATGCCGCGCGCACCACCACCCGCCCGCCTCACCGTGCGCCTTGGCGACGTTGTTGATGAGCTCCATGATGAGCACGGTCTTGCCAACACCGGCACCTCCGAACAGTCCAATCTTGCCACCGCGCTGGTAAGGCGCCAGCAGGTCCACGACCTGCACAGGGAGGCCATGCATGGGGGAGAGGAGGTCAACAAAATGCGTCTAACCATGGCCCTCCCATCGCGTCTCTAATAACCCAGGCGGCTGTGTATGTGCCAGCGGGAGAGGCCCAGGGCGCGAGGCGGCGACCTGCTCGACACCGCGACTCCCGCCGTCGTTCACAGCGCATGCGGAGGCCACCGCATCGATCGTCAGGTCCCCGGCCCTGCTTCTATCTGCGCCCATGCGGCATCATGGGGCCTTGCGGCACGCAGCGCATCCCATACGCACCTTGATCCCGGTCACCAGGATTTCCTGGGCGGTGGACTGCTCCACGAACGGGGGCGCATCGCGGTGGATGGACCAGATGTCGGCGGCCTCTGCAACGCAGCATGCATGCGTTTAGAGGCGGTGGGGAGGGCGCGATGGAGCAAGCGGGGTGTGCACAATCACGCAGCAAAACTCACTAACTGGGCCCTGCTCGTCCACCGGCTCGCCGATGACGTTGAGGATGCGACCCAGGGTGCCGCGCCCGACGGGAACCTGCGACAGAGAGGGGGCATCGGCGTCAGAGAGCGCGTCGTGGCACCCACCATCACAACTAAAAACTCGCTTCTCCTGCCCACCTTGATGGGGCTGCCCGTGTTGGCGACCTTCTGGCCGCGCGTGAGACCGTCGGTCGAGTCCATGGCAATGGTGCGCACGGTGTTGTCACCGACGTGCTGTGAGACCTCGAGGACAAGGCGAATGTTGTGGTCCATCACCTCCAGCGCAGACAGGATCGAGGGCAGCTCGCCATCGAAGCGGACGTCAACCACCGGGCCGATGACCTGCGTGACATCGGCAAAGCAAGCAGGGGGCGCTGAGATCAAGCACCCAAGCACCCATGCATCCACCCCACCGCCGCGCCACCCCCGCCGCATGGCCCGATGCCGCCTTCCATTCCGAGCACTCACCTGGCTGACCACGCCATGGCTCGGGGCAGCCTCTGCGGCAAATGCGCGAGCGATTCCAAAGCGTGCTGAGCTTGAGTTGGCCGAAGTCACCCACTGAGCCAGCTTGGCCGCGCGGCGCATCGCCATCTTGTTGGTGCAGAGGAATCCGGACTCCGGACGACCTCTCTTTAGATGGGAAGGGAGGGGCGACTGTGCGACGTGTGATCATGCGAGTGTAAACAGTGTGAAGACGTTCATACAAAAACATAAATCCAACTTCTTGGATCGGCACAGTGCCCACGCTACCCCCCTCCCCCACTGACAGACCCCCACCCCACACGGATGATGTTGTCCCGTATCGCACAGTCGATGCTTTCTCGTAAAACCAAGACTAGTTGATAGCCAGGATCCACAGCTATCATTCCCGCGCGTTGCGGTGGGGCGGGCATGCCCGAGGGGCGCAGGAGGAGCCTTCTCCCGAGGTGTTTGCAATGACAGCTGAGTATCGGGCGTCTGCCCGCGCCGCTGGGTACCCCCCAGCCCCCATTTCAACCCCGATAGACTTGAGACAATTTTTAAAGCTCGTTCCTGGTCCTGGGGTGTCGGCGCAGCCGCGTTCGGGGGGTGCCAAAACTTGAATGTACATGGTGCCGAGGTGTCCATGGACCTGCTCCGAGGTCTCCCTCGAGCTGCAAATGTCTAGTGGGTGACCCTTAGCCATGCGTGCCCCCAATCAGAGGCTGGATGGCTCCTGGAGCATCTCGGGTGTGTGCTTCGTGTGGTGGTTCGGCAGGGTCATGCCCGCGGGCTCTGGATGTGCGCGAGGCAATGCAAGACGACATGCGATTATTGATGCCTACACTAGAGGGGTTTGCTGCGTCGTGGGTGTGCGTGCGGCCCCTGGGGCGTCGATCGTTGCCTGGGCATTCAACCCCCACAACATGCAACACGGCCACGTACCGTGGCCCAGGCGACCCATCCGCCGCGCTGGCTCGATGCTATGACACCCTCATGGAGCCTGATTGCCATTAGAGGGGTCCACGGGTGTGTTTAGTCCAACAACTGGGACCCTGTTAGTGATTTTCGGGCTGAGCGTCCAGAGCCACATCCGCGGGCGCCCTCGCGATTTTTTTTTGCATGACATCATTCTGACCATCACTTGGGACCTAGCCACGCGGCGGGTGGTCCGGGTGCGCTGTCCAGGGTGCCGATTCACGGCTGTGCATTTCAACGCTGAAAACGGCCGACACGCCGAGACAGGCACGCTGCGCATTCCCCGACCGACTGGGCATCATCCGAGGTGTACTGGGGACTCGACCATCGAGTTTATACGCGTGTTGGGCACAGGGAGGTGACCCTGGACTGAAATGTGTGGGTGTGGAACACCTTAACACGCAGAGCCAAATCTAGGGGGGGGGCCATTTTAGTTTTTGCATGCATCGATTGCGTATATTTAATGGGGCAGGGAGCCGTGATTTCGGGATTTTTGACGTTGGGGAACGACCTCGCATGGGGCGCCGCGTTTGGGCTGCATGGGGGCGGCACGCCCATGCAGCGGCGCCGACGCGCTCTGCGGCCCCAACCGACCGATTGGGCGCCATTGGGCATGCATGGGGGACGTGCCCAGCGAGTTTCGGCTCGGGGGGAGGCCGCCGAGGGGCACTTTGCGTTTTGACCCCCCTTTTTGCAAAGCCTCGCCCAGCTCCAAATCTAGGGGGGCCCCCATTTTGTTAGGGGCAGCAATGGCTTCGGAACATTGTAATTAGGACGCCTGTATAGTTTGGGGGCCGCCGACGACCGGGAATAGGGTGCGCTAACATCGTCCGTCCTGAAAATCGTTTTGTGAGGCGTGGGGACCGTGTTAGATCGGCCAATTTGTTTTAGTTGTTTTTATTTACCTTGCAGGCGCAAGGCAAACAAGGCCCGGGGCATCGCCAATTTTTTCGTCGCTTGCGTGGCTGCTGGGGGGGTGCTGCTTGACTGGCGTCCGCCCCCTCGGCGTTACCGTAAGCTACTTATGATGATGATGATGTTTGGTTATGATCCACTTCTGGCGGTCACACGTACGGTTCCAAAGCTCCAGTGGGACTTAGAGAAACAAGGCTCAAGGCCCACAAAAGGTCAAGCTACAAGTAGCCCACGGTAACGCCATCCACACTTGGTGGCGGGCGCCAAGCAAGCAGCACCACTGTGCAGGCTGCACACCCAGCCCTCAAATGGCCAGAGGGCGGACCCAAGGTATAAAACCATGAAGGGACCAAAAAGCCCTCCCCCAGACCACCGGAAGCGGGGCTAGTAGCACACCCGCCGCAGCACTCTACTCAGCGACCACACCGCACCCGCCACCGCACGCGTGTGGCGCCACCTCCCCTTCAAAAACACCCCCAGAGGGAATGCCAACTAGCAAGCAGGTGCAGGCACCCGCTCGCCGTCAACCACGAGGCGCGCGCGGTGGAACTGCGCCCGCTTGCCCGCAGCCTTGGCGGCGAGGAAAGCGGGCCACAGCGCCCGCTTATGTAGCCTGACCTTTTGGTGGGCCTCGTGTCTGCTGTCTGATAGTCCCACTGGCACTATTGAACTGATTGTGACCGCCGCAGGGTGTACATAACCCAAATTGAAGTTGGGGATACCCGCACGCGCCGCAGGGCACACGCAGCGATGGCGAGCCCCTCCAGGCCGTGGCCACATGATGATCGAGTTCACTTTAATCAGGCGATGCTCAACCGTCACGGCCTCTCGGTATTCATCATGTCGCTCGTGAGCAACGAGTTCCTTGACCTCGAGGCAAGCAGGGACAGCGCGAAAGCAAAGAAGCTTCGCGCTGCGGGAGAAGGCTGTGGCCATCCAACCGTGTCATCCAATCCGCCATTAGCGCGCTGCGTGCGATCTGCGCTCCTAGCAGTGGCACGGGTAACACCCGGGTCTCTTAGTGGGGGACTTCGACAACGCCAACACGGCAGGGTGGCACTGCTCTGCGACGCGCTAGGCGTGTTCTGCGACACAGACGCCGAGGCGTACATCGATGCCGTCAAGGAGGACTCCGGCCCCTAAGAGACCACGTTCCGCACCTCCGTACCCGGGCGACCTGCTCGAGGCGCGCATGATGGACTTGTACAGGTCGACCGCCACTCCCGCTGTTGAGCGCGCCGGCGTTGAGATTGAGCCGCCGCCGGAGCCAGCGCCACGTCGCGGGTCGACGGCGCTGCCCTTTGGACTGATGATGATGATGATGATGATGGATGTTGCAGTCAGGGACACCTCTGAAGGCGTATAAGATCGTGCTCGGCGCGTATGGCCTGAGCACCTTACTGAGATGGCTGGCTGTTGGTGGTAGGGAACCCCAACTCTGTAAAGAGCGTGGGCGCACCCCTAGGTCCCCTACCGCAGCGACAGCAAACGCTTGTTGAAGAACGCATGTGGGGAAACGGAAACGCGTGGCAGGTAAATCGCCAATTGCCAAGAAGGTGAGCCGGCAGGTGAACAGCTTTCAGGGTAGGGCACAGCACAGAACATGGTAAAGAACACAATAAGGGAACACGCAAACAAATTGGGAGAACACGGTGGAAAACGGTCAAAGCTTCAGGACGCTATAGTTTGACTGAATGTAGCGCCCACGCGAATCGGTCAAATAAGGTGATTCTGATGAATATGGAAAGTCCTTGACGAGTAGAATAATGTAGTACCTTTCAGCACTCGATTTGGCGTAAGTTTGTGGGTTTTAAGTCGGCCACACTTGCACCATTCTCCGTGCTCCTTATCGTGTTTCCGGCCGAGGTGTCGGGCAAAACTCTCGGGAGATGCCTATCAGGCCTATCTCTGGAGGCTGGAGGCTGTGTGTGTGAGTCATCAGGGCCAGCAAGAGTCGCACCATGTTCACACGGCACGGGGGACGCGCGCGCCCGACCGGAGACGCGACATGAGTGCGTGTCCCCCAAGCGAAGGTCGAGTTGACGGAGTAGCTCACAACATAACAGCAGAGCAATGTTGCTCTCCCGCCATCGTTACATGTCACATGCGGGGGGAGACCCGAGCCTGCCGCCTGCTACCGCGAGCACCCCAGCAGCACCGGCGCGATCGGCCGCTCCCAGTGCAGCGGCACGCACTGCCACATCGCGACGCCGCCCCCCTGCTGCCCCCCGCCGCCGCCGCCGCTGCCGCTCACGGGGGGCCACGCCGGCGGGTCCGCCACGCACGCGGCCGCGACGTGGTCGGCGCTCGGGCGGAACAGAACGAACTTCCAGCGCGACGACGGAACAAAGGCCGAACCATCACCACCGCTGGCACTCGCCCCAGCGTCTTGGGCACTGCCTAGACTCGTCGCAAGAGCAGCGCCGAGCGCGGCCCCGCCCCGCAGCTCCAGCGTGACCTCCACTGGCGCGTCATCACCGAGCGGCAGGCCGCACAGGGCCTCCAGCCCGTCGTCCAGCAGCAGCGGGCGCTGCAGCCCTGCGCGCAGGCGTGGGCGGTATCACGGTCGCGTCAATGGTGGTTGCTTCTGAAATCTATTGGACGCCTCTTCAAAGAGGCGTCCAATGGCACTAAATGGGCGTGTTAGACTTCAGCACAAGGAGGCCGACCCTCTTCCCCTCCAAGGCCCGTCGTTCAGCAGCTGCGGCCGCTGCAGCCCTGCGCCAGGCGGTGGGCGGCGTCATGGTCGTGTCAATGGTGGTCGATTATGCAATCTACCTACGCTAGGCCTAGCTGTGCCTGTCATTTCCTGCCTCCGGCCCGGGGACAGCCCGGGGACGGCAAGGCGACGCGGATCTCGGAATCGCGGACGCCTTTCCGCATTCCGCTGCAGGCAATCTCGAATCACTTGATTCCTCGGGAATTGGGCGCCTCTTTGGGCGTGTTGGACTTCAGCACAAGGGGGCCTTCTCTCTTCCCCTTATCAAGGCCCGTCGTCCAGCAACTGCGGCTGCCGCAGGCGTGCGCGTGGGCGTGGGCGGTGTCATGGTCGCGCAAATGGTGGTCGATTCTGCGATCTATTGGACGCCTCTTTGGACGTGTTGATACTTCCGCACAAGGGGCCGACTCTCTTCCCCTTCACGGCCCGTCGTCCAGCAGCCGGGGCCGCTGCAGGCCTGTGCGTGGGCGTGGGCGTGGGGCGAGTGTGTAAAGGATGTGTAAAGTAGAGGATGTGTACTGGGAGGACGAGGACGGATGCGCAGCGACGGCCTGATTTGAGCGGCTCTCAGCGACAGCGCCACTGCAACGGTTGCAAGGCTGGCGCTTGCGCGGCCTCGCGGGCTCTCCTAGTAGACCCCCCCCTAGACCTCCAGTCTAGGCCTAAATTCATGCCATGGGGTCTCCCACGCGCATACATGACAAGCCTGTAAACCCGTATTTTGTTTTGAGGGCCACCGACTGCGATGACACACTAGGGTTGCGAAGAGGATTTGCGCCATGTGGCGTAGACACCGTTGCGGACGGAGAGCGCAATCGCATCAGACGGGCCAAAGAAGGTGTGTTAAGAGCAAGGGACTGCGGGTCACCCACCGACTGCGAAGCCTCGCAGCCCCGGGGGCGCGCTGATGCCAGTGCCCCGGCGCTTGACGA
>VFSX01000172.1:290000-347500 GCA_016618255.1 Chlamydomonas sp. UWO 241
GTGTGTGCTGCGACTCACGCCGTGCACCTGTGTCCCATGTTGGTAGCGCGTCAACAGATCCACAGTGATCTGTGTGTGTGCTTGGGGTGGGGTCGGCGGGCAAAAACGTTCACTGGCAGCCCTTGGCTCACTCCAACAACTCAAACTGGCCTGAATGGGGCGAGCGCCTGGCTTCCTTCATACATCTCACACTTATGCATGGGCCATGGTCGGGGACTGAGAGGTGTGAGGCCCTTTCTCCTTCAAAGCCGCTTCAAAAATGGCGAGTAGCCCGGGGCGGTGCTTGTGCATGGGTGGGGAGAGGGGTGCGCGGCATCTTGCGGCGCGCAAGGCGGCGGCTTTGGACGCATGCACGCAGCGCCGGTGGCGTTCAGCTTGATGGCTGCCGTGGCTCGCAGCGCTGTTGGACGTGACGCATTCATGCGTCGGCCCTGCAGCCGTGGGGGTGATGCTGCGTGCGACGGAGAGCGTGTTGGGGATGCCGCCAGAGGCCTCGCTCCACTGGCGCCCCACCGTGCTCCAGCCAAGTGGTCTGGTGCGCCGTGGAACATACGTGGCTGACTTTGGGTGCCCGTCGGCGTCACCATGCGCAGGCCAAGCGTACCAAGAAGGTGGGCATCGTCGGCAAGTACGGCACGCGCTACGGCGCGTCGCTGAGGAAGATCATCAAGAAGATGGAGGTGTCTCAGCACTCCAAGTACTTCTGCAACTTCTGCGGGAAGGTGGGGCGCGAGGCGGACGGGAGCGGGGAGGAGGGGCAATCGAGGGTGCCAGCATGGGGCGATGGAGGGGTTCCAAGGGAAGGGGCGACGCCCGCGACTGCTGTGTGTTCGTTGAGTTGCTGGGGGGCGGCATGAGGGGTGGGGGGTGAGAGAGGGGGGCACTGGGGTGGGGGGTGGGGGGCATGCGCGGCGGCTGGCTGCATGGCGGCTCGTCGCATGGCGCGTGTGTGGCCGGCGCTCCTGGCCTCCTGCGCCACCCCAGCAAGCACGCACACACACGCACGCTACTGCATCCACTCCTACGCAGTTCGCTGTCAAGCGCACCGCCGTTGGCATCTGGAGCTGCAAGTCGTGCAACAAGACCTCCGCCGGTGGCGCGTACGTGCTCAAGTGAGTCCGGGGAACGCAGGCCGCACTGGGGGAACGCAGGCCGCACTGGGGGCACACTCCCCGTGACTGGAGGCTGGGGAGCAACAGGATGCAAGCTCCCCTGCACACGCACACTCGCACTTCCACACACGCACCAGGCATGCAGCGGCTGGATCGCCCCCCATGTGCTGCACCCAAAGCCGCGCCACGCCACTCCACTCCATTTGCGCACGCGCAAACCCACTCATGCGACGCACGCGCTGAGCTCCGACTGCTGACCTCCCGCGCACACCCTTCGCAGCACTGCCTCTGCCGTGACTGTGCGCTCGACCATCCGCCGCCTGCGCGAGGCCACCGAGGCGTAAGCTGCAGATCATGGGCTGTTCTGCTTTTGATCGCTCGAGGTCTAGTGTTAGTGATGTAAAGGTCGCCGCAAGCTTGGTGATGTCGGAGGTGCGACTGCCCACTGCCCTGCCGCCCCCGCCCAGCAGTTTCCACTGCCAGCATGTGTCACAAGTCCCTGTGCGCAATGGGGGCGTCGGGGGATGCGTGCGGGGCACTGAAGACCGCGGAAATGTCGAAAATGGCGGATAGCGGTGTGTACACCCAACCATCTTCCACCTAGGTGTCTGCCATCGCCACCACCGCGCGCTTGCCCTCGTAGATCGTGCCAGAGCTGCAGAGACTCCAGTGGTCGGTGGTGGCTCAAATTACATGAATTCGAATGCGGGGCGCCTTGCGCAGCCGGGCATGTTCCTGACTGTTCAGATAACGAGAGTCGAACTGTTCTGGAGGATTGCGATGAGGGGATCGTGACGTATTTACCACATACTCGCTTCCAGCGTACAGCCAGGGCTTCTTTCAGCCCTCAAATGAAGGGGTGCACGAGTACGGGTTCACAGGTGTTACTATTATTGGCACTACTGTTCACATGTACAGACCCCAGGGCGCGAAAGGGGGGTGGATCAGGTAGGGTCTCACATGAGGGGCTTATCTGTGTGTGGGTAAGAGAAAACATCGGTGTCAGAAACCTGCGGTGACAGCCTGCAATGAGTCGCTAGTCGCGTGGTCGCGCGCGCAGTGGGTGCGATTGCTGCGCAAGGGAAGTGCCCTGGGGTGGGGGTTAAGCTGGGTGGGAAGACAACTGCATTCGCGATCACTGTGTACGGGCACTGGAGGGGGGGGGCACTTAGGAAAACGACTCTCAGTCCCAAGGTTCTCATATCCCAGGCTATCCTGGGACAGTCCCGGGCCCCGCCTGCAATGCCAGGACAATCCCAGCCTGGGGCAGTGCTATTCTGGGATTGCCTGGCGAGGGGGAGGTGATCAAGGGGGGAGGGGGGGGGTCGAGCGGGGAAGAGCTGGGGAGGGAGGAAGAGCTGTGTGTGCGAGTGTGTGGGGGAGGTCACTCGCTTTCAGCGTTCATTGGGCGCGGCGGAGGCGCTTCTGTCCGGCGTACTGCTGCTGCTGCTGCACGACTGTCCCGCCCAGTCCCATCTCGGCGCGCAGCCTCCGGCCGGAGAAGGCGCTCGAGGGGTCGGGGATCGTGATCGTGCCGAAGGTGACGGTGCCGCAGGGGGGGGCCGCGGGGTTGGGCTTGGGGGTCGGGGTGGGGACGGGCTTCGGGGTAGGGGTCGGAGCTGGGGTGGTGGTGGGTGTTCCGGCTGTGCGGCACTCTGGGTTGAGGATCGTGATAACGCCGATGGTGATGAACGGCTGGCAGGGGGGCTGGATGGGCTGCGGGGTGGGCTTGGGGGCTGGCGGGTTGGGGCTCGGCTGGGCGAGCTTCCCGTCGATGAAGTTGTTGACGTCGTCGGGCAGGTTGTCGACTGAGGTGGAGCCGGTGGTCGAGCCGCCGCACACGACGGACGCGTCCTCGTTGTGGGTGCAGTCGGAGGGGAAGGCTGAGGCGCACTCCTGGAGCGTGCGCTCGGTCCCGGTGCACGCCACGTTGTCCATGGCGATGGTCAACTGCTCGTTGGGCCCAAAGACGGCATAGCCCATGGGGTACGCTGCCGTCCAAGGCAGGCCGAGCTGCCTGCGAGCGTGCGTGCGGGGTGCGTGGGCGAGTGCAAGAGAGAGGGTGTGCGCGTGAAAGTGCGCGCGTGCGTGCGTGTGTGTGTGCGTGTCTGTGCGTGTGTGTGTGTGTGTGCGCGTGTGTGTGTGTGTGCGCGCGCGTGTGTGCATGTGTGTGCGTGCGTGTGTATGCGTGTGCGCGTGTGTGTGTGTGTGTGTGTGTGAAAGCGACCGCAACTAAGAGAGATGCAGCGCTGCGAGGGACGAAGCCCACCCACCTGCAGACGACGCGCGCCTCGGCAAACCCAAAGTAGTCATCACAGACCTGCGCGTGCATGCACGAGGGGGCACGGGATGGCAGGCACAGGCGTCAGCAGCAGCGACAGCAGCAGCAGCAGCGACAGCAGCAGCAGCGACAGCAGCAGCGACAGCAGCAGCGACAGCAGCAGCAGCAGCACCATCAGCAACAACAGCAGGCAGCAGCAGCACCAACAGAAGCAGCAAAGAGGTTCCATGCGGGATCGCCCTACTACCCACCGTTCCCCAGCGTCCGTTCTTGAACACCTCGACGCGCCCAGCCCACGTGCGCGGACCAACGAGGCGGATGGAGACGGTCGTGGAGGGGGTGGGCACCGGCGTCGGCGTCGGCGTGGGCGTGGGCCTTGGCGTGGGCGTAGGCGTGGGCGTGGGCGTGGGTGTCGGCGTGGGCGTGGGTGTCGCGCCGGTCCGCGCGGCGAGCAGTGCCTTGTATATGTTGAGCCGTCCGCCGGTCGTGCACAGCCCGGACAGCTCCGGCACGCGGTCGACGTTGTCCAGCAGCAGGCGCTTGACGTCGGACGCGGAGAGCTGGGGCGCGTACGACCAGAGGAGGGCGGCGGCGCCTGAACGTGCGTGTGCAGGGTGGGAAGTCAGGGGGGTGCAGGGTGGGGTGCGGGTTGGGAAGGGGCAAATGATCGCAGACACACAGGATCAGGGGTGGGAAGCGGCACCTGCACGTGCGTGTGCAATGAGGGAAGACAGGGGGGCCGCAGGATGGGGTGTGGATTGGGGGGGGGCCAGATGAGCGCAGGCACGTAGGATCAGGGGTGGGCACCTGCACATGCATGTGCGCACATGGTGTGTGTGTGTGTGTGTGTGTGTGTGAAGCTGGGGGTTTACGGGTTGGGGTACGGATTTGCGGAGGGCCAGATGAGCGCAGGCGCGTACGACCAGAGGAGAGCACTGCGGCACTTGCACATGTGTGTGCGCACAGGGGCGGGGGTGTTGGGGAGCAGTTGAGTGTTGCTGGCGTGTCGCCGGGCATAGGCTGTTTGCTGGAAATACTTTCAGGGATGGCGAAACGCCATCCCCAGGCTACAAGCAGCTGAGCCGCCTGTGGCTATCTCGTGGTCCGCTAAAGAAGCACCTCCACCTGCTGGCCACTTTGTCCGGGGGGATATTAAAGGCTGGAGGAGGAATCCTAACCAAGATAATAAGTATCTTGGTGAGCTAAAGAACCAGCTACAAACCCCAAGGACTAAGTCCGTGGGTAGCCAGCTGGTTCTTTTCAAGCAGGCGGAGCCGGGCTTGACACACATCGCGCCGTCGCATGCACTGACAACACCGGCAGTCATGAACGCCGCGTGGGCAAGCTCAGGGTAGGCCTCCCCAGAGTCGACCTGGGGAGGCCTCAGGGTAGGTCCGGCCTCCCCAGGTTAGACCACCTATCAGTGGTCCCCCTAGAGCACCACACCCCTTTCTATACACTGTGTATATGGGTCATGATCCATGTCCAGGCAAGGGTATCATAGGATCCCTACAGGGGCAGGGTGCCTAAGCGGAGCGCCACTGCCACCCACCCGCGACGTGGGGGCACGCCATCGACGTGCCGCTCATCCTGCCGTAGCCAGTTCCCACGATGGTGGAGAAGATGTTGGTGCCCGGGGCAAAGAGGTCGACGTTGGTTGCGCCGTAGTTGCTGCAAGGGGGTGGGTGCGTGCATGTGTTGGTGGGCGTGCATGTGTGGGTGGGCGTGCATGTGTTGGTGGGCGTGCATGCGTTGGTGGCCGAGGCAGCAGGGTCGGGCTGTGTGGGAGGGGAGGGGATGGGGGACGTGGTCGACGCTGGTTGCGCCGTAGTTGCTGCAATGGGGTGGGTGCGTGCATGTTTTGCCGGCGTGAGGCAGCGGGGTCAGGTTTGCCGTGTGGGAGGGGAGCGGATGGGGGACATCATTTGAGGTCGACGCTGGTTGCGCCGTAGTTGCTGCAAGGGGGTCGGTGCATGTGTCCGGTTGGAGGTGAGGCAGTTGTCGGGTTTGGTGGTGAGGGAGGCGAAGGGCAGACGTGGACTTGGGTGCAGGCGGTGGTACTAGGACTAGAAGATGTCTTTGCTACTGACCCGATGTCAGTGTTACTAAGGGGAGGGGGCGTGGGACATCACCAGCTGGCGTGGGGAAGGCCCTGACCAACACGGACAGGGCAGTGAGAGGAAGGGTTGGGGTGGGATCAGCTGGGGCGTGGCACACACGGGCACATGCACACACACACACACGAGCACACGCGCGCATGCGAGCACGCACGCACACACGCACATGCACACACACGCACGCTCACGCACGCGCACAGACACACACACCTGAAGGACGCCGGCTGGTCGTTGGTCGACCAGGTCGCGCCGACGGTGATCACAGAGGCGAGGCTGTACGAGGCGGGGTAGTCTGGATTGGTGTCGATGTTCACGCCGTCGTTTCCGGAGGCTGTGATGAAGAGGTGGCCTGTGGGCGGAGGTTGTTAGTTGGAGGTTGTTAGTTGGAGGTTGTTTGTTGGAGGTTGCTTTTTGGTGTGTGCAAGTTGTGGTTATGAGTGACTGGACTCGATATTCACGCTGTCGTTGCCGGAGGCTGTGACGAAGAGGTGGCCTGCGGGTGGTTGGAGGTTGGAGGTTGTTGGTCGGCTGTGTGTGTTTTATTGTGGTTGCGAGTGGCTGGACTCGATGCTCGTGCCTTCGTTGCCCGAGGCTGTGATGAACAGGCGGCCTGTGTAGGTTACTGATGGACGCGGGCCACAAGGTTGAGAGGACACCCACACAGCCATCCACGGAGAACGGGGTGTCCCCTAGCGTTGGGACCCAAACACGCACCGGCTGTGTTAGCTTGTGTTGGCCCAAACAACGGCTGTGTTCGCCCAGACAACGGCTATGTTGACCCAAACACGCACCGGCAGAGCGGGGTGTCCCTTGTGTTGGGACCCAGACACGCACCGGCTCCCTGCGGAGATGCATGCAATCTGTCCCCCAAAGTTGGGCCACAAACCGCCCACGTACTAAACTGTGCATGGCAGTGACACTGTCCCACTGTCCCACTTGTGCACTCTGCCAGAGAGGTCCCTCCGTGCCTTTAAATATGCCCAGAACACAGGTTCGACCCACCGGCTCTCTCACTGAGGCTCATCTCATCGAAGAGTGAGCGGCTGGGGCCGCCGCCCCCCCACGAATTGGACGTGATCTTGGCACCCTGCACGCGCGCGCGTGTGTGCATGCGCATGGTCGATTTTACAGTCCGTTTGGCGCCTTTGATGGGGTATTTAACCCATGCACGTGTGTGTGTGTGTGTGTGTGTGTGTGCGTGTGTGCACGTGTGTGTGTGTGTGTGTGTGTGTGTGTGTGCATGCATGGCTTTGCATGTGGGGGGGGAGGGGTGGCTGCGGTCAAGGATGGGAGGGAGAGGTGTGCATGTTTGTGTGTGTGTGTGTGGAAGCCAGCAGGCACACACAGACGCAGGAGAGAGAGAGAGAAAGAGGGAAAGAGGGATAAAGAGGGGGAGGGAGGGGGAGAGAGAGGGAGAGAGAGATGTGGAGAGAGAGGGGAGAGAGAAAGGGAGAATGGGAGAGAGACAGACAGAGAGAGACAGGGAAAGAGAGAAAGAGAGAGAGAGAAAGGGAGAGAAAGAGAAAGAAGCCTAGCTAGGAGATGCAGGAGCGCGCATGGCACGTCAAGTGTCATCGCACCTGGTTGCGGCACCACCGCACGCACTCGATCGCATTGGATGTTGTGCCTACGCCATCCGAGCCCAGAAACTTGCAGCCCAGCATCTTGACGTTCCACGACACGCCCGCGACGCCCAGGCCGTTGTTGCCCACGCCACCAATGGTGCCTGCCATGTGTGCGTGTTGGTTTGTGGGTGGGTGAGGGGGGTGACTGTGTGTGTGTTTGAGGGGAGGGGAGTGCAGGCAGTGCAGGCAGTGCAGGCAGGCAGGCAGGCAGGCAGGCAGACAGGCAGACAGGCAGACAGGCGGGCGGGCGGGCGGGCGCACTAGGGGTGGGTGGGGGCACACGAAGGTCTGAGAGGCAGCATGTGGTGCTGACCTGCAAAGTGTCAGCCATACATGTGTGGTGCCTGTCAAGTGTGCGTGTTGGTTTGTGGGTGGGTGAGTGTGATGAGGGGGTGGTGGTCGTGCCTGCGCGCGTGTTGGGAGGGGGGGCAGGCAAGCAGGCAGGCACGAGGGCAGGGTGGGGTTGCATGCAGACCTCGAGCTGCAGCGTACGTTGACCTGCACTGTGTCAGCCATGCATGTGTGGTGGGTGGGAGAGGGACCAGGGCACGCAGGAACAGAGGAACAGATGTAACCTGTGGTGGAAGGACAGGGGTTGCATGCAGACCTTGAGCTGCAGCGTGCACTGACCTGCACGGTGTCAGCCATGCATGTGTGTTGGGTGGGAGAGGGACTAGGGCATGCAGGAACTGATGCAACCTTTGCTGGAAGGACAGGGAGAACCAAAGACGACCGTGCACCGGTCACAGCATTGCGGCAGCCACGCACCGCCACCCTCCTCTTCCCGCCCCTTCGTCCCCTCCCACTGGCAACTTCCCCTCCCGCCCTTCCCCCTCCTCAAGATCCGCCTTGCTGGTGGCTATCACCGTTCATGCGAGTGTGCTCACCCGCGATGTGGGACCCGTGCGAGTTGTCGTCGTTGTCCGCCGACCCCTTCCAGCAAAGACTACCTTCTAGTCCTGGTACCACCGCCTAGACCCAGGTCCAGTTATGGCCCTAACAATTTCACTTGTGAGGGGCGGTAGCCACCAGCCAGCTGCCTGGCAACGTGAGGCAACGTTGACGCACGCAACGGGCGGGGCCGGGGCAGCTGGAGTGGGGCAGTTGGAGCGGAGCGGGGCGAGGCGGGGCGGGGCGGGGCGGGAGCTGTTGGGATCCGATCGCGGGGAGGGGCCCAGGACTCTGTGTAACGGGGACCAACCATCCCACGCACCCACTGCCCCCAGGGCACACACACACTCACAGTTACGCACACCCCACACCCACACCCACACACTTTCTCTCTCAAACACTCTCTCTGACACACGCGCAGGCCGGCTCCTTCGCATGGCTGATGGGCCTGGTCACCATCGAGCCCACCCACCTACACACACACACACTGCCCCCGGAGCATGCTCTCTCTCTCTCTCACTCTCTCTCACACACACACACACTCTCACACACGCACACACACACACACACACACACACACACACACACGCGCAGGCTGGCTCCGTCGCACCACCCGCAAACCATCACCACGCACCTGCGATGTGGGACCCGTGCGAGTTGTCGTCGTTGACCGCCGACCCCTGCCTGTTTGCGATCGCGTTGTACCCGAGCGCCCCACCCCCCACCCCCCAGCACCCACCTTCCCCCCCATATTCCAACGCCCACCACCCGCAAACCATCACCACGCACCTGCGATGTGGGACCCGTGCGAGTTGTCGTCGTTGACCGCCGACCCCTGCCTGTTTGTGATCGCGTTGTACCCGAGCGTCGGGTGGATGTTGGCGACTAGGTCGGGGTGGCCGATGTTGATGCCACTGTCGATGATGCACACAATCGGCCCGCTGCTGCCGCTGCCAGTGTGCAGGTCCCAGGCCTGCATGGGGGGATTGTTTGTGTGTGTGTGTGTGTGCACGTGTGTGTGTGTGTGTGTGTGTGTGTGTTCGATTGTACAGTCAATTGGGCGCCTTTGATGGCGCATTATTGTGTGTGTGTGTGTGGTTTTACAGGATTTACACGTACGCGCCCGGAGGACCCCGGGGCGTCAGTTCAGGCCTACACTACACGTCTAGGGGGGCTCTACTAGGAGAGCCCGCAAGGCCATGCAGCACGCCAGCCTACCAGGTGTGTGTGTGTGTGTGTGTGCGCGCGTGCGTGTGGTCGGTTTCACAGTCCGTTGGGCGCCTTTGCTGGCGCATTAGTGTGCGCGCGCATGTGTGTGTGTGTGTATGTGTGTGTGTGTGTATGTGTATGTGTGTGTGTGTGTGCGCGCGCACAAACTCGAGCGTGTATTACCTGGCGCGCCTGGATCCTGTCCATCGCTGCGACGACCCCGGCGAAATAGGAGTCGTTGGGCGTGTTGTTGATCGTGATGATCCAGTCGTACTCGACGTCATAGCCTGCATGGCGGTTGACGGTTGGCAGTTGGAGGTTGGCAGTTGGAGGTTGGCAGTTGGAGGTTGGAGGTTGCGGGAGGGTGTGCGTGTGTGCGTGTGTGCGTGCGTGTTGTTGTTGATCGTGATGATCCAGTCGTACTCGACGTCATAGCCTGCATGGCAGTTAGCAGTTGGAGGTTGACGGTTGGCAGTTGGAGGTTGGAGGTTACAGGAGGGTGTGCGTGTGTGTGAGTGTGTGTGTGCGTGTTGTTGTTTATCGTGATGATCCAATCCTACTCGACGATATTCTGCACGGCGGTTGAGGGTTGGCGGTTGGCAGTTGGCGGTTTGAGGTTGCAGGAGTGTGTGTGTGTGTGTTGTTTTGTGTGTGTTGTTTTGTGTGGTGCAGTGTGTGATGCAAGCAAGAGCCGGCACGCCCACCCACTCACCCTGCGCCCCTACACACGTGTGTGCACACCCACCCACCCTACCACATTCCCAACGCCTGAGGCGGCGCCTCAAGCGGCGCATTTACTTGCTCGGATCAGGCGGCGCCTCAGGCGCGCCGACCGCCCGAGGCGCCGCCTGAGGCTCACCCCCGATCGCCTCCGGTGCTGCAGGCGTCATTCCGACCGCACTAGGCACAACCCCGACCGCCTTAGGTGCCCACCTCCGCCTGAGGCGCACCCCCGACTGCCGCAGGCGTTGTGACCGCATTCACTTGCGCGGGTCAGAAGATGGGGCTGTGGTAGGGCCACTCACCCTGCGCCTCAAGCATCGCGACTGTCTGCGGCATCTCTGCGTTGCTGATCGACAGCCTGCGCCATCCCGCGCTGCCGCAGCTGCCCACGTCGTGCGCCTGCGGCAGTAGCAGAACAAGGAGGAGTTGAAGGAGCAGGAGTTTACAAGAGGATGCGGAGCTCAAAGGGGGAGGAGGAGGTGGAGGAGACGTTAAGAAGTTGCCTCTTTACAAAGAAAAATCCACAGATTCGATGAGTAATGCTCCTAATGCTCATTTGAGTATACCGTACCTGCCTTTGCGAATACATATTGTTTCTGAGCCCCCCGCGAATGCCCCGCGGAGCTGGAGACAATTGAAAATCGCCGAGTTAACGCGTTTTTTCATCACATCATCATCACAACGAAATTCATCACAAAGAAAAACGACGAAAAACGAGGTCGCGGAGCGATTAAACAATGACCCCCCCCTTGCGAAGGCTCAGGCCCCGTACGGAAGGTGATACTGTTTACCCCTCTATGTGTGACGGCAATGTGACTGGGTGCTATGTTGATCAAGGTTCCCCCGCTCCACAGACGCCGCATTTTTGTGCGTCGCCCACGCCACGACAAGAACGCCCCACCATCCTTAGCACACCCGCACACACGCGCACACACACACACACACACACGCCCCCCTCCCTCCCGCACACACACACACACCGACCTTGAGCGAGGAGCTCGTGATGGCCGCGTCGTCTGTGTTGTTGGCGACCGAGCGCTGGCGCACGATGAGGCGGTCGTGGCGCGCTTGCTGCGTTTACACGGAGTGTGTGGGTGCGTGGGGGGTCTTGCGTGTGTGCGCTGTGTGTGTGTGATGTGTGTGTGTTGTGTGTGTGTGCTGTGTGTGTGTTGTGTGTGTGTGTGTGTGTGTGTGCTGTGTGCGTGTTGTGTGTGCTGTGTGTGGCTGTCACTGGCGTCCGACTCACGTAGGTGAAAAGTGGGTCGCGTGGTGCACGGGTCAGTCGCTGGAGAGGTGCTGCGCGAGGTATGTGGGTGCCTCGTGCATGCTGGTGTTCTGTTTCCGGCAGACTGGGTCGTAGCCTGCATGTATGTATGCCACTTTTAGGCCAGCACACCAGCCTTAAGTAAGTACCTGGACGTTGTGCGCACAGCACTCCACCACGCACAGCACCAGAATCGTGAGGCTGGATGCCGTCGTGGGTAGCGATGGGCTCCGCGCCATTAGGGAAGCTCAGTCGGCAACACCAAGGGCGTTTGGACGCTGCACAAAGCTCCTTTAGCACAAGGTTAGCTCCAGACTCTCTTGCTCACTATAAATGGGCTATATGTTGCTACTGCTTCTTCGGACTTGAATTGTGGTGGTGTAAGGACTTCACACTAAGGTTGTAGCCGGGTCCCTGGAGTGTGCGGTCATGCCCAGAAGCCGCACATGTTGCCTTTATGGTAGTGCCGACCTTGATGCCAGGCAGTACTAACAACGGCACAACAACGGCGTTGTTGTTGGCACATAGATCTGGATAGCGACAGCTGCTGCAGCTGCTTTTTGAGGCGCAAGGTGCCTGTCAAGAATTCGACCGATTGCAACACAGTTATTGCCATCCGAGCAGGCTGCTATGGCTATGGCCGCCCCCGCCTCGATTATATGCTGCGGGCGCTGTTCAAAAACACTGACCGCCGCCCGTTTGTGCCGTCCGATTGTGCGTGCCGCCACGCTGGGGCGCACGCTGGGGCGCACGCTGGGGCGCACGCAGCGCGTGCTGCGGGCCAGCACCCCGGGTGCAGCCTGGCTGGCCGACACCTTGCCTAAGCCCAGCTGCACAGTCACACGTGTGCGGAATGGGCGCTTGCCAGCCCGCGTGCCCACAACGCACGTCGCATGTATGCGGCGTGTGGAGCGCACCCTTTGGCGGCCACACGCACAGGGGGGGAGGATGGACGGGCAGTCGGCCATTACTGCGCTGCGCCTCTCCCTCCTCCCGTTCGCCCGCCCCGGCCGCCGCCTCCATCGCCCCGACCGCCACCCCGGCCGCCGCCCCCCTCGCCTCTGCCTCCACCTTCCCTGCCCATGCCCCCACGCCCGCGCCCGCGCCCTGCCGCAGGCCTCCGGTCTGCGCACAAGTGGCAGGCGGTGTGCGTTAGTGTGTGTGCATGTGCCAGACTCAAGGGTGGACAACATTGCCGTGCTGTGATGCACGAGCAAATGCACAGGCACGCGGAATGCGTGTGCGTTGTGTGTGTGAGTGCGTGTGTGTGTGCGAGTGCACGTGAGTGCGTGTGTGTTTATGTGTGTGTGCGTGTGGTCGGTAGGTGGGGTGGCAGAGCCGGTTTGGGGAGGAAGGTGGTAGCGAGCGCAGCACACAGGGAGTGGCGAGCACGCAGTGGAGCTTGCAGCGAGCGGGGCTAGCTCTGCGGGGGTGTGGGCGTGTGTGCGCGTGCACATGTGCCTCACCGTCCCGCCTAGTGCTCTCCTCCTTAACCTTCTCCATGACCTCCTCTGGCACCCGGATGTACTTGATCGTGTTGCCGCGGATGTAGGCCTCCGGCATGCGATAGAACTTGTCCGCGTCCTGCGGCCGCAAGCGCGCGTCGGCGGTACAAGCACGCCGCGTTGGTTTTCAGTGGCGCATGTGTTTGTGTGTGTGTGTGCATGGACCATTGCACCATGGGGAGGGGGGCCACGCATGCACGCGGCGCGTGGCAGCCAATGCATGCATGCCGGCCAATGCATGCATGCCGACTGGCGGCCCCATGCGGCGCACATGGATCGCATGGAGCGCATGCGGCCGTTCCTGTGCCTGCGGCCTTAATGACACCCCCTGTGTGCTCGCCTTGGACGTGCAGATGACCTCGCGCATGTGGATGTTCATCCACGTGTCACACAGCACCAGGTGCCCGTTGTACGTCTCCCCGTTCTTGAGCTCCACCAGCTGCGCGTGGCATGCATGGCATGCGGGTCAGGCGAGGGCCCTCTGCACAATGCTTGGCTGTGACGCGGTCAGCCGTCACCATCGTGGCCGCGCGGCTGTCATGCACATCGATGACTGCTCGCTCCATGCGCACGCACCACAGGGTGGCCCTGCGCCGTTTTCAACAGCGAAAGCGGTAGCATGGTGATCAACGCCTTGCCACGGCCAGTGCGTTAGGAAGCAGCAGAGATCGTTGCGCAAAAACCAACTGGCTGCCTCAGCAGCGCCCTAGGGGCGATGTGCCCGAGTGAGCTTCGAGAGTGCGGAAACTAGGGACAGCGAGGCTTTAGCTTGGGACGCGGCCAGTCTTTGGTGTTGTTGAAAGTGTTGAGCCCACACTTGTGTTGTAATTTTGATTTAGATTATTATTAGCACTCAGACCTGCACTCGGACAAGAGAAAAACATGATGACATGATGAGTAATCAAGAATCCACTCCACTACACCCTCACTCACCCCACACCGACTTTTAGCTGACTTCACAAACGGGTTTCTGATGATTTCAGTGGGAGTTTTACAATGATGACGTTATTTACAATCCACTGCCGGCGGTAACACGTTCGGTTCCAAAGCTCCAGCGACACTTAGAAAGCAGGCACAAGGCCCACCAAAAAAGGTCGAGCTACAAAAGTAGCCCATGGTAGCGTCCACACTTGATGGCGGGCACCAAGCACCACCACAGTGCATGCTCCACAACCAACCCCTCCAGTGGCCGGAGGACGGGCCCAAGATAGAAAACTACGAAGGGACCAAAGAAGTCCTCCCCCAAACCACTGGAAGCGGGGCTGGTAGCACACCCGCCGCAGCACTCTACTCAGCGACGACACCGCACCCGCCACTGCAGGCGTGCGGCGAAACCTCCCCTTCAACACCCCCCAAGAGGGGGTGCGACTAGCAAACAGGTGCAGCCACCCGCTCGCCATCAACCACGAGGCGCGCGTGGTGGAACTGCGCACGCTTCCCCGCAGCCTTGGCGGAGAGGATAGCGGGCCACGTCACCAGCGCCTGGTGACGCGCCTCCTCGCCTCCTTACATGCAGCACTATCTGAGGGCCGCCGATCACTGCCTGCATCGTGGCCGAGCGTGCACTCCTGCGGCGCGCTATCCAGCGCTCCGAGCGCTGGGTCTCGACACCGACCGACGCCGTATGCTCATTTCCCGAGCTTCAGCGCGTCCATCACCTCGTCGACCAGCCAGTACAGCGCCCCCGGGCCGCGGGAAGCTCGGCCATCCAAGACCGCGAGTAGCTCGGCAGTGTCGCAGCACGGCACGCCGTCCGCGTGCCACTCCAGCAGCGCGCGCGTGACCTGTGCGTGGGGGCGTGGTTCCGTGTTTCTGTTAGCCGACCCGCGACCGGCAACCCGCAAACCTGCGACAGCGGGTTGTTGGGCCGCGGGCTGAAACTGCGCGAATTCCGACCCGAAAGGTGTGAAAATGAAACTTTCACACTATTCCCGCAAAAAAACGCCTCCGGCGCGTTGAGATTGAGGAAGTGAGCTGGGAGGCCCGGGTTGAGCCGCCATTTCCCCAAGATCCTCAGCGGAACCACTGGCGTGGTTAGGGCGAGTGAGGTGGGTGGGGTGGGGGGTCATGCATGCCGCAGGCCCACCCAGCCTCGGCAGCAGCAGGAGTTTTTCAAGGGGTTG
This sequence comes from Chlamydomonas sp. UWO 241, assembly GCA_016618255.1. Taxonomy (NCBI): domain Eukaryota; kingdom Viridiplantae; phylum Chlorophyta; class Chlorophyceae; order Chlamydomonadales; family Chlamydomonadaceae; genus Chlamydomonas; species Chlamydomonas priscui. Next base: position 304,851 of record VFSX01000172.1, read on the forward strand.
TTGAGCGTGCCATGCCCGGCCCAAGAGCAGCCCAGCCCTACCACAGCCCCGACGTCTGAGACGCGCAAGTCAAAGGCAGTCATAACGCCCGAGGCGGTCGGGGTGCGCCTCAGGCGGTGGGCGCCTAAGGTGGCGCCCGAGGCGCCGCCTCAGGCGGTCGGGTGTCTGCCTCAGGCGGTCGGGGGTGCGCCTCGGGCGGTCTTGGCGCGCCCGAGGCGCCGCTTGATCCGCGCAAGCGAACGCGCCGCCTGAGGCCCACCTGGGGCGTTGAGAATGTGGTATCATCATTGCTAAACAACAAAAAAGTAAAATTGCATTTTCACCCTGCTTGCTGAAAGCAGCATTAGTGGACAGACCTGCTGGTGCGGGACTGCCAGCCCAGGCAGTGATTTTGTTTTTGGGCTCTTCGGAGTCATTGGGAGCCATTTGGCTACTGACGACCCCATCAGATGGAGCTCAAACAACCGAGTTGCTTGATGGTCTGACAATCCCATCAGATAGATCTCGTCAAGAGCTTGACAATTACCCGTGTTTGATGGTCAACAGTCAACGCAAAGGCAGCGGTCAAAGCGGTCAACGGGACGTTTGTCCGTGCGCCGGCTCCCAGAAAGTAACTAAAAAGACTGAAAACAAAATCACTGAGCCCAGGGCAGTGGGAACTACGCCGGTGCGAGTGGACCTTACAAGGGGGGCACTCTTTTCGAGCTTCACACACGACTGAAGAATCCATCATCATCATCATTACTGGTGTCACACACAGATTGTAATATCCATTAGGGCAGCTCTTGCGCGCCCCCTGACCGCCCAACCGCCCACCTTGGCAGCGAACTCTGGCCGCGTTCGCTGGATGCGAGGGAACAGGCGCGCGTGGAGCATCCGGTCCTGCTGCTCGGGCGTCGCGCGCGCCAGCATCTCGAATGTCAAAGGGTTGCGAACAGCCTCCTGTGTGTGATGTAGGGGGGGGGCAGTGATTTCCTTTTCGGTGTTTTGAGCCGGATTCGGGAGCCATGGAGCCAGATTTTCGGTCAAATCGCTCCAGACAATCAATTAAAAATCATGTCAAGGAAATCACTGAGGGGAGGTATATAGGGAAGGGGGGGGGGGGCATAGGCACGCGCTGCACACGTCTCAGCAAACCCTTAACCCTAAATCCTAAACCTTCAACATACGTCTCAGCTAACCTTTAAACCCTCAACCCTAAATCCTAAACCCTAAACATGACCGCCGGCGCCCTGCGTGTACACGCGCCACCGCCGCCCCTCAATCTGCTCCCGCCACGCCGCGCCCCCTCCTTTGGAGTCCCTTTTCCCTCACTAGTTTGACTCCTTGTCTGTCCCAGCCTCGGCCTGTCCTTAATTTGTCACTCTGTCGCTCTGTCGCTCTGTCACTCTGTTGGGCTTACGTTAGGTGTAAAACATTCCTCCCCCCCTAAAAAAAAACTCCTTCTACTGCACCTGGACCGCCTCCGCATCCGCCTCGTTGTTGAATAACGCCTTGACATCAATTCCCTTGAGGACTTCGTCGATCGCCGCCAGAGCCGCCGGCAGCGCCGCGCGCGCCTTCTCGTTTGCAGCGACCTTCCACCGGTAGTGCTCACACATCAGAGGCCCTATGGGTGAGTGGGGGGGATTGGGTGTGTGGGGGGGGAATCACAGTCCCCACGCTTCGACTCCCTCCACCGAGTGTGGGGTCCCCCCACTGCTCCACAGAGCGCGGTCCCAAGGGCACCCCGGGAAACGCCCTCTTCACACACGCTCATACACATCCCCACCCACTAGGTGCGTGAGTTTGAGGGCGCGGGACAAAGCTGGGGGGCAGGCGGCGGGGGTGGGTGGGTGTGGGTGTGGGGGGCTTGACGCGTGTGCTGAGCGTGCTTGCGTTACGGCGACACAACGCACACACACATGCGACACCGCATTGCATGCGACACCATGCGTGCCAACGGCAGCATTCGTAACCGCGTCGGGTTCACACACACAATGGACGTGAGCAAACAACCTTTAGAAACCCGCCACACCAAGTGTCCTACACCCACCACACCGAGCGTCTCACCATGGATGACCCAGTGTGCGCACTGGCACTCCTTGCTGCAATACCGAACCTGTTCCAGTGTATTTTCAGAGCGAGGGGGGGGGGGGGGGGGGGGAGCATTCTGGCAGTGAGTGTTTCGGGGTCGGAGCGAGTCGCATCCGCACAACCCAGAGTGCAGGATTGGTGGCTGCTCTCTACTGGACAGCGGAAACTGCGACAGCTGGCCCACAGCGCCATCGACACACGCCGAGCGCCCCGAAAATTGTCCCGAGCGTAAGGTTTGTGCTACCAAAAAACATGCCCAGGACAGCGCCTCCGTGCCCTGCCGCCGCGTGCCCTTCAGAGGGTAGCCCTATCTTTCTGCAGCACAAGCGGTATTGGGCGGGGTGGGTACCTAGACTTAAGTGATTTTCCCCCCAGGATTTTTAATTAATTCTTCCACAGCCGGATTTGGCTTTAACCGCGTTGACTGTTGACCTCCCGTTGACCGTTTGTCCTCATACATACGTCACTTGAAAGCTCTAGACGAGCCCTGTCTGGCGGGCTCGACAGACTCCCAATCCACTGAATGGGTTGAGCTATGCTCAAGGTCAAAGTTCAGCCGGAAACAGCCAAATGGCTGTGGAGAGCCCAAAAGGAAATCACTGGTAAACTCACCGCGTTGCACTTGCCACACTTCTTGAACTCGAGTGTGAGCCCCGACGCAGCGGTGGGCGCGATGGCGCAGCAGTTCGCGCAGGCCCTGGGTCCCTCGCCTGTTGTGTTGTGCCCGACGTTGCTGTCCACCCGCCGCGGCTCGAGGCCTTCGAACACCTCGCACAGCTTTGGGCGGCGTGGCGCTTGCGCCTGCAGCTGCGCCAGCGGCGCAATGCCGGCGCACTCAGCAGCGGGCATGGCGGTCGACCTGTACAAGTCCATCATGCGCTCCTCGAGCAGCCTGCCCAGCCCGGGTACGGAGTTGCGGAACGCGGTCCTTGTCGGGGCCGGGGGCTGTCTGCCCTCCTTGACGGCATCGATGTATGCCTCGGAGTCTGCGTCGCAGAACACGCCCAACGCAACGCAGAGCAGGTGCCGCCATGCCGTGTTGGCATTGTCGAAGTCAGAGGCGCGGAGGGCGAACAGGTTGGTACCCGCGGCGGATGACGAGAAGAGACCGCTGCCGCGCGGGTCTGCTGGTGCCACGAGCGCGTGCTCCGCCTGCAATTTGTGAAAGGCTGCTAGGATGGCGCGGCTGTCGGTCACAGCCTTATCCCGCAGTGCGCGCAGCTTCTGCGCTTTTGCGCGGTCCCTGCGCGCCTCAAGGTCCAGGAACTCGTCGGTCACGAGCGACACCATCAGGAGAGCAGATCCGTCTCGATGAAAGGCCTCCGCGTGGCCGCCTTCACCACAGAAGACGCGGTCATCGTGCCGCAGCGTGGACGTCGAGGAGCTGCTCGCCATCACTGCGCGCCCTGCCCTGCGGCGCGTGCGTATGTGGACCCACGCTTGTGTGTGCATCGCGTGTGTGTTGCGTGTGTGTTGTGCTGCGTGTGTGTGTGCTGCGTCCGTGTTGTGTGTGTTGTGCGTGTGTGGCGTGTGGCGTCAGCATGCATGCGCGCGCTCATGGCATGCATGATGCACACACGCGAAGGCGTCGCTGCATCGCGTCTGCATTGGGGCCTTGATGGCACACACACACACACACACACACACACACACACACACACACACACACACACACACACACACACACACACACACAAACACACACACACACACACACACACACACACACGCGCGCACGCGACCACAGCGCTGAGTAAGCCAGTAATGTAGCCAGTCATGAATGCTCACCACTCCCCCCCTAAAACGGCGGGTAACGGCCGTGTACAAACAGTAGTGCGCGTGGTTAGTACATAGCCTGCCACGTTGTGTGAGGTGTGGGGGCGAAGCCCGTGTGGCTCAGCGCGAGTGTGCGTGTGGGGGCCCCAGGTGGACAGCCACTTAGAGGGCACCAGACACAGCCCACGCTCCCAATACGATGGCGCAATAAGAGGAGGCGGCCTAGGAGGAGGCGACCGCATTGGCGCGCTGCCAACAATGGCCCATGGCGTGGAGGATGGCGGGGGGGCCGCGAGCGGGCCCGCCACGCACCCATTTACGCTGTCGTTCGTGAAGCCGGGTGAGTGGAGTGCTGGTGGAGGGTGGACACGCTTGCATGAGTGGGCACAGGGCTGTGTGGTGTGCATGCTCCCCAACAGCGCCCCAACAGCGCCCAGCCACGCACTGCAGGGCCCACGCGCTGCAGGGCGTGCATCCCCAGCATGTAGTGGCGTTGCGCATGCATGCGCAAGACGCTGGGGAGGGTCAGCACTCACGCATGCTGCTTTTTCCCCTGCCACAGAGCTGGAAAGCGAATATTTAGGCAAGGAGGCTCGCTCCCGGTGGCCCGTACTCGTCTGCATCTTTGTCTTCGACATCGCGTGCTTCCTCTTCCGCTTCTGCGCGAGGTTCGCGGGCCTCTACATCACGATAGGTGAGTGGGGTCAATAACCATAAAGCTCATTACACGCAACGCTACGCGGCGCGCCACTACTCTGCCTTAACGCGCCAGAATCGCGTGTCTTCTAATTGCTGATGCGATGGCATGGTGCATGCGTGCGCGCAGGCGGCGATGCGGCGTCTACGCTGCTCGTGGTCATCAGGGAGATGGGTCCGCAGCTGTGCACGATGCTCCTGCTACACGCCTTCATCCAGATGTTCAACCGGCGGAGCCGAAAGCTGGGCGACTCGGCAGTGCGGCAGGTGGGCACACGTTGTGTGCTGGCCGCGCCACGCATGGCACGCATGGCATGGCGTGCTGTCCATGCACACACACGCACCCTCTGCAAGTGCACACACCCCGGCCGCCCACCCTCACATACGCGCTGCACCCCGGTCTGGGTATTTACTCTGCTGCTGTCGCAGGAGGAGCTACTGCTGTCGATGTGCATGGCGCTCGCAATCTGCAGCCTGCTGGCGACTGTGACAAAAGAGAACGCCAGCGATTACGTGTACGCCGGCTACTTCCTCATCTGCACGTCCTCGTTCCTGAAGATTCGCTGGTGGCTCGGCGCGCTCGTGCTGAGCGTGCCCACGGTGCTCGCCAACGTGTGGCACATGCGCGTCGGCGCACCGAGCATCCTGCCGCGCGACGCGCTCGTGCACATCTTTGTCGCGTGGGCGGTCGGTGCGCTCATGGCGTATCTCGCAGAATGGTACCGCCGCCAGATGTTTGCGAGCCAGAAGATGGCGAGCCAGGTGGGTGGGACGACGACATGGCCCCCTCCAAAAAGCAAAAGGTTACACGGGGTTTCCAGCTTAGCAGGACTGCTACTCTTCTACTACTAGAGATCACCCGCCGATACTCCAGCCCACTTAAGTGTACGCGAGAACCGCCGGCTCCCGGCCGATAGACTACCGCTCCTGCCGGCTAGGCTACCCCAAACAGCGGCTCCCTCCACCCCGAAACAACTATGCCTGTTGTGAGGAATCAACGGGGCCGCCAACCTCGCGCTGATAACCCGAGCCCAGCCAATGGACGGAACGCATGCGCCCCCTACAGCAAAACCTCCCCTAACCCAGGACTCCCACACGTGCCCTGTTTGACCGCGACCCCCACAGGCGCACAGCATGGAGCTGCTCGAGGCGCAGGCACGCATCAACGCGCAGCGGCAGCTCGCGGCTGCCCAGGCGCAGGCAGCGCACCGAGCGCTGTCAGTCGCACGGGAGAAGGCGTCCAACGAGGCCAAGTCTGACTTCATGTCGCTCATGTGCCACGAGGTGCGTGTGTGTGTGTGTATTGTGGTACCTATGCGTGTAGGTGTGTGTGTGGATTTTACAGTTTGTCGGATGCCTTTGGTGACGTATTAGACTTGTACTTGCGCACTCAATGACTTGCATTCTCCCTCTCAACGCAGGTCCGCATGCCCCTCAACGGCTGCCTCGCGTCCGCCGAGACGCTGCTCGCATCACCCGCTCGCTCGTTGCCCGACTTGCATTCTCCCTCTCAACGCAGGTCCGCACGCCCCTCCGCGTCTGCCTCGCGTCCGCCGAGACGCTGCTCGCATCAGCCGCTCACTCATTGCCCGACCCACATTCTCCCCACACCCACACCCCAGCGCCTCACATTCCCACGCCCTTCGCGCCACCAACCAACACCACACGCAGGTCCGCACGCCCCTCAACGGCTGCCTCACGTCGGCCGAGATGCTGCCTGAGACTGCGCTCACTCGTTGCCTGACCCACATTCTCCCCGCACCCACACCCCAGCGCCTCACATTCCCACGCCCGTCGCGCCACCAACCAAAACCACACGCAGGTCCGCACGCCCCTCAACGGCTGCCTCGCGTCGGCCGAGATGCTGCTTGAAACTGCACTCGAGGATGAGCAGCGCGAGCTCGCCAAGACGATCTGCGTAAGCGGGTCCATCCTGCTCTCAACCGTCTCCAACTTCCTCGACTTCTTCAAGCTCGAGGTGGGGGCCCCTGTTGGTTTGGGTTCAGGGTCTAGGGGTTCTGTCTCCAACTCTTGACTTCTTCAAGCTCGAGGTGGGGGCCTGGTGTTGGTGGGTGGTTGGAGTTGGGTGGTTGGGTGGAGAAAGACCTGAGGGAAGGTGGGTGGGTGGGTGGGTAGGTGGAGTTGAAAGACCTGCGGGCAGGTCTCTCTGGTAGCTAGGGGCAAAGCGATGTGTGCGTGAGCAGGGCGGTCCTTGCTCGTCGCGTGCGCACCACGGTCAACCTGTGCAGCCTCACCACCTTCGACCCACTGCTCCCACCCCTCCTCTCCTTCGACCCACTCCACCCGCTGACCCACTGCCCTGCTGTGATTTCCTTTTCGGCTCTCCACAGCCATTTGGCTCCGTGCCGACTGTACTTTGACCTTGCACACAGCTCAACCCATCCAGTGGATTGTAATTCTGACAAGCTCGCCAGACAGAGCACGTCAACAGCTTTCGAATGAACTACGTATGAGGAAAAGCGGTCAACGGGAGGTCAACGGTCAACGCGGTCAAAGCAAAATCCGGCTGTGGAACAATTAATTAAAATTCCTGAAAAGCAAATCACTGCTGCCCTGCGTCCTTTTTGCCAACACCACCTCGCAACAACCCAACCACCCAACAAACGCCCCCCCCCCAAAAAAAACTCACAAACCAACAAACAATCCCCGCAGACTGGCAAGGGCCTCAACGTCGTGCGCACCGAGGTCAACCTGCACAGCCTCACAGCCTCTCAACTCACTCCACGTGCATGCACACACAAACAAACTCTCACACACACACTGCCCACACGCCCATCCATACCAGGCCGGCAAGGGCCTCGACGTCGTGCGCACCGAGGTCAACCTGCGCAGCCTCGTGTCGGACGTGCACTGCATCATCGAGGCGATGATCGGGCGCGACAGCGAGGTGCGAGCGGGTGTGATGATGATGGTGATTTCTACAGTCGTGTGTGACGCACCTATTGGCAGCGTTTTCGACTACAGACGGGTGCCTAGCTGGAAACCCCGTGTAACTGTAACTGTTACGGGTGCCTGGCTACCGGTGGTGGGGGGCTAGTGGGTCGGGGCTGGACCTAGACAGGGCACTCGGCCCCCAGATCTGACTCCTCCCCGTGGGGGCACGGCCACGGGGTCACAGGTGTAGGGATTTGGCACGGGGGGGGGGGGGGGGGGGGGCAGTATTCACCTTACTGTTGGGGTTGCAGTGTTAACCTAACATGGGGGGAGCAGTGGTGGCGTTGTTGGAGTTCGAGATTGGTGAAATGAGCGAAGGAAATGTAGGGGGTGGCGAAGGAGGGGTTCCCCACAACAGGGAACGACAGTGTCGGACGCGCACTGCATCATCGAGGCGATGATCGCGCGCGACAGCGAGGTGAGTGTGGCTTGACCAGGCCTCAGCATGCAGGGGCTGCCGACAGCCTGCCCTGGTGGGTGCAATGACCGGGCCCTCGCAGAGTCTTGCCACCTGATCATCGAGGCGATGATCGGGGCGCGGCAGCGAGGTGCGTGCGGGTGTAGGGATTTGGCACGGGGGGGGGGGGGGGGCAGTACCCATTCACACGCCCTTCTTACACCTTACTGGTGCCACACAGACCGTAATATCCATCATCATCATCGCACCACCCCGCACACCCTGCCAACACTTAACGCCCTACTGATACTACCGCAGGTCAAGCTGCTCGAGCCAGCGATGAACGGCACAATTTTAACAGACAGGCAGGCAGGCAGACAGACAGAACACTAACACCCTACTTACTACCGCAGGTCAAGCTGCTCGAGCCAGCGATGGACGGCACGACGCTCGACGTGCTCTGCGACCCCGACCGCGTGCGCGGCATCCTCCTCAACCTCTACACCAACGCCGCCAAGTTCACAAAGGGCGGGCACATCGGTCTGAGGGCGAGTTGGGGCATCCGGGGGGAGGGGGAGGGGCATGCGTGTTCGGGCGCTTGCACCTGTGAGCGGCGCTGTGGGGTCCACTCCCTCCTCCCAACCCCGCACACCGGGTCACACCTCCCTCCCTCACACTCGGACCTCCTCACACAAACTCACACTCCTCACACACCTCATCACACTCCTCCTCACACACGTCACACCTCCCCACACCCTTTCACACCTCCCTCGCACGTTTTCACACCTCTTCTCACACCTCCCCACACCTCCTTACACCCTTTCACACCTCCCTCGCCCCTCCTCACACCTCTTCTCACACCTCCCCGCACCTCCCCACACCCTTTCACACCTCCCTCGCACCCCCTCACACCTCATCTCGCACCTCTTCTCACATTTTCCCACACCTCGTTCACCTTTCTCACACCTCCCTACACCCCCACTCATCACACCTTATCACACCTCATCTCACACCTCATCTCACCTCTTCTCACACCTCCCTACACCTCCCCACACCTCCCTCGCACCTCCTCACACATCTTCTCACACCTCTCCCCACACCTCCCCACACCTCCTTCACCTTTCTCACACCTCCTCACACCCCCCACTCTCCCCTACCCCACACACGGCGACTTCCAGCCAATTCCCCTCGAGAGCTACTCCTCAGCTCCTCACACCCCACACCCCACACCCTCACACGGCAGCTGTCGTGAGGTCAGCGGCAACTTCCTGCCGACTCCCCCCGACGGCTGCTTCTCACACCTCCTCACACCCCGCACATCCTCACACCCCACACATCCTCACATCTCCACACCCCACACCCTCACACGGCAGGTTTCTGAGGTCGGCGGCGACTTCCTGCCGACTCCCCCCGAGGGCTACTCCATGGTCATGGCAGCGCCAGCGTTCCAGCGGCTGCAGCAGCAGCACACGCACGCGCACGCGTCGGGGCACGTGCACATCGGGGAGGGGCGGGGGGCCGACGGCTCCGAGCGGCACTACCGGCAGCACGCGCGGCGCCGCATGTCGGTGGGAAGCACTGGTGAGCACACCCTCAGCGGCGCAACCTAGCACGCAAGCGTTGTTGCATGAACGTTTCACAAGCCGAATGCACCGGCAACGCCTGTACTAGCTTGCTAGCACGACAGGCTAGTACGCCCCAGCAAGTTCTAGTCTGACTCGTCTGTTGAATAGCGGGTGACCCACCAGCGCCTGGGCCCAGCGGCGCCCCACAAACGCACAGTCGCACACGCACAGTGTCGCAGACCGTGGGACTTTTTGCACGCCGCCGCGTCGCCAGCTGCCCGCCTCACTCTCGCTCACATGCACACACACTCACACACACTCTCTCACAATGATTTTCTTTTCGGCTCTAGACAGCCATGTGGCTGTATTCCGGCTGTACTTTGACCTTGAACACAACTCAACCCATTCAGTAGATGCATAGCCTGACAAGGCCGCCAGACAGAGCTCGTCAAGATCTTTCAAGTGACCTACTGGTACAGTAGACCTCAGACCGTTTACTGGCGTAAGTGTGAGGACAAACGGTCAACGGGAGGTCAACGGTCAACGCGGTCAAAGCAAAATCCGGCTGTGGAATTATTAATTAAAATTCCTGAAAAGGATAACACTGCTCACACACACATGCGCACGCGCTCCCAGGTGCACTCACGCCGGTCCGGGGCGCGATGGGCACCAAGCCTTTCCGTGCGTCGACACCAGCCGACCTTAGAGGAGTTGACGTGGGCGTTGTCCGCGGCGGCGAGGCGCCCACCGCAGGGGGCGCGTGCTCGTCCGCGTCGGGGACGCCGCGCGCGGCCGGCGGTGGCATGGCGTTTGACAGCGGCGCTGGCGAGTGCTGGGCAGCGAGCGACAGCAAGGCGTGCTGCTGCGCCACGTGCGCGCGCGCGCGCGCGCCGGGGGCGCGCGAGGGCGCGCTGACGCGCGGCCGCCCGCCGCGCCACCGCACGTCGCTGTCTACGATGTGGGCTGCGCCGCCCGCCGCGCGCCCCAGCGGCGGCGGCGGCGGCGCGGGGGACTGCTCCCCGAGCCTCGCGTCGCCGCGCGCGTCGTCGCGCCAGCGCTCCTCGTGCGACTCTGTGCACTCCCAGTCTGCGCCGCTGGGCGCGGGGCCGAGAGCAGACGGGTTCGACGCAGCAACCGAGGGGACAGCCTCTCTGTCCGAGGCGCTGCCGCGCGGGGGTGCGGCGGCGGCGGCAGAGAAGGGCAGCGCCTCACAAGGGGCGGCCGCGCAGGAGTCGGACGTCGCGTCCACGCGGTGGCTCCTGTTTGAGGTCATTGATACGGGAGTCGGGATCGGGCGTGACGGGCTCAAGGCGCTGTTCAAGGAGTACGTGCAGGTGAGATTCGGTCATTGGGAGACGCATGCACATGTCCCCTAATGCAGAGAGATGGATAGTGTGCAGCCCATCCAACTTGATGGGATAGGCAGGGCTTCAGCCAACGGCCTCGACTCCCCACTCGCTACGCGCGCAGGGCACGGACGACGAGATGAAGAAGCCTCGCTCTAAGGGCGGCACCGGCCTCGGCCTCTCGATCTGCTCCAAGCAGGTCGGCGTGCTCGGCGGGCGCATCGGCGCGTGCTCGCACCTCGGCAATGGCTCCGTGTTCTGGTTCACGATGCCGCTGCTGCCGGCCGACACGTCGCCGGGCGTGCGCGGCGGCGGCGGCGGCGAGAACGCGTCGTCCTCCGCAATCTTTGCGCTCTCCGACGCCCACCGGTCGCCGCTCCTGCAGCATGACCGCGTCCTGCACGTGCGCACGGGCGCGCCTGCGTCGGCGCCGGGGTCTGAGGCGTCGACGTCACAGCCGCAGCCCAGGCATCCCGAGGCGGCGGGAGTGGGGCTCGATGCCGCCGGCCGTCCGCTGATGCTCACAATCGGCGAGCTGCGCGGGGGGCGGGCAACGGATGGAGCAGGGGCAGTGGGCAGCAGCAGCGGCAGCTCTGATGACGACGGCGGCGGCAGCGCGTCAGGGTCGGCGCGGAGCGGGGCGAGGTCGGGGCGCGGCTCGCCCACGAGCACCTCGACGCCTCACAAGGCGGCAGCAAGCGCCGCGTGTGCTGGCGCGGGCGCGCCAGGCAGCAACCGCGGCGTGCTCTCACGAGACACCTCGGGCGAGGACGGCGCGAGCGGCTGCACGAGCGTCGCGGACGCGCCTGCGCCGTACCGGCAGCTGGCCCTCGGCGCGGTGGGAGGCGGGCAGCCGCTCGACCCCGGGCGGGTCATCGCGACGCTCGCGACTGACGCGCGCGTGGCGAATGCCGCGGCGGCGGGCCCGCGTCAGCGCGTCAGCAGCGCAGGCGCGGGCGGCGGTGAGCAGAGTCGGACCTGGCCGTCGATTGTGGGCGGGTGGCTCGATGCGCCCGATCCTGCGCAGCAGGACCCCTCCCACGCCCACGCAGCGACGGCGCCGCGCGTGGGGTTACTCGGCAGCGCTGGCGGCGGCGACGCGGCAGGGGCAGCCGGGCTGGCCGGGGGGGCGAGTAAAGGGGCCAGCGGGAGCGGCAGCAGCGCTCCGTACCCGTCGCCCGACGGGCACGGCAGCGGCGGCGACACGGCGTGCGGCAGCAGCAGCGGCGCGACGCAGGGCTCCCCGGCATCGCCCTGCGTCCGCGTGTCCGCCTCTGCCTACGCTCTGGCCTCTGCCTCCACCGGCCACGCCAACAATGGCATGGTCGGCGGCGGCGGCGGCGGCGCCAGCGGGGGGGGCATGGGCGGCGGGATGCTGTCGGGGCGCTACTCGCCGCGACGCTCGCTCCAGATCGTGTCTGTGCGCGGGCTGCGTGTGTTGCTGGTTGAGGACAACCTGATCAACCAGACGGTTGCACGCAAGGTGGGCAGGAGGAGTTCGCGGCGATGGGAGGGCCAGGATTGGCTGCCTGCGTTCTGTTGGGGGTTGGGGGGGGGGAAAGGGAGAGTCTGTGGGAAGCAGGGCGGGTGGATCGCGAGGCGGGCTGGTGTCGCGCCTCGCGTTACGTCACGCACGCTCGCGATGGTGGGCCCCTTGCTTTGGGGACACACCACACATACGCCTCGCTCGCCACCCGCAACAATTCTCATCCCCGCCCCCGCTTTCTCCCTGTGCATGCCCCCCCGCGTAGATGCCGCACAGCCTCGGCATGGTGTGGCGAGGTCACGGCCAAGTGCCTCGAGGCTGCCCGCCACCCGCAACAATTCTCACCCCAGCGTCCCCGCCCTCTGTCCCTATGCTCACCCCCCGCGCAGATGCTGCGCAGATGCTGCACAGCCTCGGCATGGTGTGCTGAACGGCCGCGAGGCTGCTCGCCACCCGCAACAAACCTCACCCCCGCGCCCCCGCCCTCCTTCCCCATGCTCCCCCGCGTAGATGCTGCACAGCCTCGGCATGGTGTGCCGAACGGCCTCGAGGCTGCTCGTAACCCGCAACAATCCTCACCCCTGTCCCCGCCCTCTGTCCCCGCGCAGATGCTGCACAGCCTCGGCATGGTCTGCGAGGTCACAGCCAACGGCCTCGAGGCCGTCAACGCCGTCGAGCGCACGCTGCTGGGCGCGCCCGAGCGCCCCGACGGCGTGCGCCCGCCGCCGTTTGATGTCGTGCTCATGGACATGTCGATGCCTGTGATGGGCGGCGTCGACGCGACGCGCGCGATCCGGCGGCTCGGGTGCCGCGTCCCGATCCTTGCGATGACCGCAAACGCGAGCGACAAGGACCGCGACGAGTGCCGGTCGAGCGGCATGGACGGCTTCCTGTCCAAGCCGGTGCTCAAAGACCGCCTGGCAGAGGCGATTGAGCAGGTCATGGTGCGCGACCAGCGGCGCTGATGGCTGTCTGCCCAAGCCGGTGCTCAAGGTCCGTCTGGCTGAGGCGATTGAGCAGGTCATGGTACGCGAGCAGCGGCGCTGACGTCTGCCTGTCGAAGCCGGTGCTCAAGGTCCGCCTGGCTGAGGCGGTTGAGCAGGTCATGGTGCGCGAGCAGCGGCGCTGACGCGACCATTTCCATGTCGCGAGAGAGAGAGAGAACTTGGCGCAGCTGGCGCGGCGGTGCGAGTGGTGGCGACGCCTGAGGCTGTCGCCGCACCCGCCACTGCCGCGCTGCGGCGCACGATCGCGAGAGTTAACGTGGCCCGGGGGGGCAGCAGCGGCGCAGATCATTGTCAGCGTCGCTGGCGCTGTCGGCGGGTGCTGTGGCGCGCGCGTGAGATTTTCACGCGCGCGCCACACCACACCCGCCTGCGGCGCGGCACCCGTGAGCCTGCCTGCCAGAAAAAAACACGAGTTGGCGCGGGGGGTCTGGTGACGCATGTTGATGTCACCACACCCGCCGCGGCCGCGACTCCACGAGCCTTCGCGCTGTGTAATAAGGGCGCGACGAGGCGCCGCCAGGCACGTGCCGGGCGCGCCGAGCTTTTATGCGGAGTTGAGTTTGTCGACAATGACAATAAAACCACGTTGGTTGAGCGCATCTGCTTGGAGAGAGATGCGCAGAGAGAGCTAGATCCTTCCATCGGGCTTCCCAACGTCATCACTAATCCGAAAAATCATATCAGAAGATGTACGGACAACCAGTTTCGCAGCAGAAGATGTACGGACAACCAGTCTCGCGTGTGATGAGGGCCTCTTCCTTCAATGTCGTTGTAAATCGAGGCTGGCGATGAGTTGCGTCGCCGCTGATGGACACATCGGAAGTGGAGCGAGGGGGCAGAGGCATGCACACCCACCCCCTCCCCCACTCTTCCATGGCCTGCGGTTTGGTCCACAACAGGGGGCGGGGCGGGGGGGGGGCACACGGCCAATCACTCGCGAGGGTTGCAACACAAGGGGCCAAAGAGCGGCAACTAAACGGTACCTAGCTAGGGACTACTCTACTCGCCCCCGGTGGCCACCGACTACGGCGCCATGGAGTCGTCATAACGGTCAACGGGAAGGCAGGGTCGGCGGCGGCAAGCTGCATTGCGCACACGCACGCGGCGCCCTTCCTTCATGTCAGGCGGTGACACCAGGTCGCATGCGGCGGTCGATCAGTCAGTCAGCTGGTGCGGCTCGGCGGCTATACAGTACTCGAGTGGTCAGATTTTGTGTTGTCAATCTAACAGGATACTGGCGCTGCGGGCGCTACGGTTGGCGCTGCGGGCGCTGCGGCTGGCACTGCTGGCGTTGCTGCTGGCGATGCCGTAGCGTCAATCTGGTGCTACCGCTCCACCTTGATCCCGATCATGAAGCTCTCCGTCTCGCGTCCGTCGTCGCCCTTGGTCGGGGGGTTCTCGATCATGACGACCTCTAACCCGGCCGCCGCCGCGCTGTTCACGCGCGCGCCGCCCGGCCCGTCTCTCCCCTGCAGGCTCCCGATCGTGGTGAGAAGGCTCGGGTTGGGCGCCACTGCCGGCGGGCGCCCCCCTCCGCCCGACGGCCCTGAACCGGACGGCCCCGCTGCCCCCGCGCCTGCGCCGGACGGCCCCGCCCCGCCTGCCGCCCGCTGCGCCGCTGTGATGTGGTTGCACACGGAGCACCGCACGGACGCAGCTGTCGAGGGGTACATCAGGCGGGTCCTGAGGCGACGGGGCGGGGTGGGGTGGTTAGCTTTAGGGTTGAGGGTTTTAGGGTTTAGGTTTAGGGTCAAGGGTTTTAGGGTTCAGGGTTTAGGCCCTTGGCAGCGGTGGGTTGCACGGGGTGTGAGGTTGCTGTGCGACTGCAGCATCGGGAGGCACGTTGCGCCGCTCCCTTCCCTCCCCCACTTCGCACCCGATGAGTGTGCAGAGCACAGCGGGTGGGAGGTGTGTGTGCGTGTGTGCGTGCGTGCGTGCGTGCGTGTGTAAGCTGGGGCGAAGCTGGCGCAGGTGATGGCGGTCAAGGAGGGGTCGGGCATGACGGGTGCACAAGTGATGGTGTCGCACGAGTGGTGTAAGAGAGACACGCGAGTGGTGCACGAGACAGACACAGGCACACGAGTGGTGCACGAGAAAGCCCGGGAAAGCCCGGGACAGCCCGGGACACACACACACACGCACGAGTGGTGCACAAGACAGACACACGAGTGGTGCACGTGCGACGGTCCGCGCCCATCAGACTCGATGCCCCCACCATGACGCCGCAGGCATGGAATCAAGGCATGGCCGCCTCGCTTGCTAGCTCCTACTTGGGCGAGCGTTTGCTGCCGCTGCGGTAATGGACCTGGGGGCGCGCCCGCGCTCTTTACAGGGTTGGGGTTCCCTACCACCAACAGCCAGCCATCTCATTAAGGTGCTCGGGCCATACGCGCCGAGCACGGTCTTATACTGTAACATCCATCATCACCATCATCAGCTCACCTGCACCCTCCGCACGTGACGTGCGCGTACCGCGGTACCTCCATGACGGTCGAGCACACCGCGCACCGCACCGACGGCGCGCCGCCAGGGTACGACAACAACAGTCGACACCCGGTGCACTGGATGCGCGAGGTCGTGTCGGCGCCCGCGGGCGGCGGGCGGTGCTGTTGCGGGCGCGGTTGCGGTTGCGGGTACGGCTGGTGCGCGTGGTGCGGCTGGTGCGGTACCTGCACGCGCGTCGTGTGGTTGCAGCGCTGGCACATGACCTGCGTGCGGTGGGGGGGAGAGCGTGTGTGTGTGCGTGCGTGCGTGTGTGCGCCGTTGGTGTGTGCGCCTCGCCACCACCATGCGGCTCGCATGGCCGTGCCAGAGCCGTTCGAGCACAGCACCAAGCGCCTCACTGATACAGCTTGCATGGGCTAGACATTGCAAGCACAGCCAAACTCACGGCATGCATGCGCCAACCAAGAGCATGCATGCGTGCGTGCAGGCGGCATGGTACTCTCACCTGGGTAGCGCCTGCTGGATACATGAGCAGAGTGCGACATCCCCCGCACACTATCTGCGCCGTGCCTTGCGGGCGCATGTTTGGCCTAAGCGCTTACGAAGCCCCTGTTGGTGGCACTCCTGGGGCCTCTGGTTCAGGTGCGTCCCAGCAGCAGCAAGGCCCCGTGAGCTTGTTGTCACGGGGATCTCGGGCGCGCCCTGAAGGTGAAGGTCGCAGATGCGGCTGCTCTGCGTGATTCCTGATTCAGCAGCAGCTGCTACTCAACCTCCTCTACGCAAGTACCGCCTCCTGCAGCCGTCGGCAGCGCTCAAGCACTTGGCTTCCAAGTACCTCGACAATAAATCGCCAAACAAAACGACGACATACGATGAAGAGAGTGTGGGGAGCTACCGACCAAAGCAGCAGGACCAAAGCAGCAGGCTGCCCCCTACTGCCATGCTGCTTAGCACCACACGGGTGCGTGCATGAGAGTGTTCCTGCCAGTCTGACATGCTGTGATGGAGCACCCCTAACCCGCCTGCATGCATGCATCCTACTCAGCGTGCATGAGAGGGTGCCTGCCAGTCTGTTTGTGTGTGTGTGTGTGTGTGTGTGCGTGCATGCGTACTTGAGCGCACGGCTCGCGCATTCACGTGCGTCCCCCCCCCCCCACGCCGTGCATGCAGCAGGCGATGTGCCGCTCGGCATCAGCGTTGCACCACCACCCAGCACGGATCTCGGTGGTGCGCCGGGCTGGTGCACCAGAGGTCGGCGACGCGGGCAGCAGCAGGGGGCTGTACACAGACCCACATGGTGCGTGCGTGTGTGGTGTGTGTGTGTGTGTGTGTGGTGTGTGTGTGTGTGTGTCACACCCTGCTATGTGTGTGCTGTGTGTGTATGTATGTGTGTGTTGTGTTGTGGTGTGTGTGTGTGTGCGTGCGCGCGTGCGTGTGTGGTGTGTGTGTGTGTGCATGGACCCGAGCACACAGCACCACCCCAATGTCCCTCGGGACACGTGTGTGATCATGCACAGTTTGTGTGTGTGTGTGTGTGTGTGTGGTTGTGTGAGTGCGTGTGTGTGTGCGCATGGGTGTGCATGGGCGTGTGTGTGTGTGTGTGTGCATGCGTGTGTGTGCGCGTGCCAGTGGCGACGGCCCCACCACAGTTCATAACGTGGTAGCAAACATGACCTCGGCGCTTTGTGTGTACATACCGTACTGATACATGTACTTCACGTCAGGGTGACGTGAACTGTAACGTGAAGCAGGGTAAGACCTGGCGGCCGGCGTGAACTCCGTAATTTCGGAGACATGTGTGACAAGTGTGCGGGGCCAACTCAGTCCCCTGCCCCGTTGTTGCCTAGGCCTGATTCCTTTGATCAAACACGACCGAGTCTACATGTATGTGTGTGTGTGTGCGCGCGCGTGTGTGTGCATGCATGCATGCGTGTGTGCATGCGTGCAGCGCCTCGGGACGCCAAGGTACCGTGCCGCTCAATGTAGTACCTCACGTTTGATGTAGTTCACGGCGGTCAAAATGGCAATTCCCAGCTTCCTAAATCCCCAGAGTTCACGGCGCCCCCGGGGCCCCAAACCCCCTCGCGCCACGGCACAGCTCACGGCGCCCTGAACCGTGAATCGTGCCGAAGTGAACTCTGGGGCTTTAGAAAGCTGGGAATTGCCATTTTGACCGCCGTTACAGTTACAGTTACAGTTACATGGCATTCCAGCTAAGACAACACTAGTCCTAGTGCCACCGCCCTGTGAAGGACGATAGCCACCAGCCGGTTACCTGCCGTCTAGACTACCGCTCCCGCCGGCTAGTTTAGACCCAAACAAGTCCCTGAGGGACATGTCTGGCAAGGAGCGTATAGGAAAGGACCGTCCTCCTCCTGGCCTTTGAGGCCAACCACGCCGGCTGTGCCGACTGGCGGCGCTGAAGCAGAAAAGTCCCCGCCTGGCATGGTGCATGGTTGTCCAACTCCATGCATGGGGCTCTGCCTGCGCCCCATGCGTCATGCATGGCCAGGTCCCACCCTCCAGGGGGGCCTGGGCAAACAGAGTCGTCATGGCAGGCTGCCTGAAGACCAATGCCGACGCCAGTCACCGGCAGACGAGTGCCCCCGAGGGTGAGCGCGGTGACAAACGCTGCGATGGTGAAGCGGATAAACTCTGTTGTTGCCTCGGCGGTCACCACCGCTGAAGCCCTGATGGTAGCTCGCCCCCACGAGCAGCCATCTTGACCGATGTCCAGCATGCATTGACGGGCGCCAGCTCCTCCGCTCGTCGATCAACTCGTCGAGATCGGTGCCGCATGGCGTCCTGCATGGGAGGAGGATAAGGGCCGTCTCCCAGCACGGGTCGCGGCAGCGCCGCGGCTACTCGCCAATCCATGACAGCGCCGGGCAAGCCGCTCCTGTAGTTTCCACCGAGGGACAGTCTAGCAGGAGCCAGGCCAGGTACAGGTATTTTATCCCGCTCGTCAGCGGCACGGAGATTCTAGTCACCAGCAGCGCCGCATTGCTGGGTCCAGGGCTCGGCGACGAGAACGCGCCTCCGTTAATCGAGCCCCGCCTCCCCGCCGCCCCCCACCGCCGTGAACTACATCAAACGTGAGGTACTACATTGAGCGGCACGGTACCTTGGCGCCCTAAGGCGCTGCGCGCATGCACACACAAGTGGAGTACATTCAGTGATTTTGTTTTCAGTTTTTCAAGGTTACTTTCTGGAAGCCGGCACGCGGACCAACGTCCCGTTGACCGCCTTGACTGCTGTCTTAACGTTGACCATTGACCGTCGAATTTATGTCATTTTCAAGCTCGTGACGAGCTCCACCTGATGGGATTGTCAGACCAACAAGCAACCTGGTTGGTTGAGCTCTATCTGATGGGATCGTTGGGAGCCAAATGGCTCCCAATGGCGCCCAGGAGCCCAAAACAGAATCACTGAGTGCATTGAGCGGTACGGTGTGCATGCGTGTGTGACTGTGCGCAGCGCTTCAGGACGCCAAGGCACTGTACCGCTCAATGTAGTACCTCACGTTTCATGTAGCTCACAGCGGCCCAAACAACCATTCCCAGCTTTCCAAAGCCCCAGAGTTCACGGCGCCCCCGAGGCCCCAAACCCCCTCGCGTCACGGCACAGAGCTCACGGCACCCTGAACCGTGAACCGTGCCAAGTGAAGTACATTGAGCTGTACGGTGTGCCTGCGTGTGTGACTGTGCGCGCAGCGCTTCAGGACGCGAAGGTCCGCACCGTCGCGAAGCAGCTGCGCGTCCACGACCCGGGCAGGCACATCTTCCTGTGCTGCGATCAGGTGTGACCCCACTGATGGATGCTACAGTCAGGGACACCTCTAAAGGCGTATGAGACCGTGCTCGGCGCACGCGTATGGCCCGAGCACCTTGATGAGATGGCTGGCTGTTTGTGGAACCCACTCTAAACCCTAGTGTTCGTTCGTTGTCTGATTTCGATGCGACCGGCCCTGTCGTCTTCCCCTTGGAGGATTATGCCGACCCCTAGGAAGACCCCCAGGACCCTGAAGAACACCATAAGGGGGCCAAAGTTGAAGGACCAGACACCACACCATTGGGGGGGATGCCGGAGGGGGGGGGGGCGGGGAGACTGGCGTTTGCACATTTGCTTTGCGATTGCGCGTGTTCGAGCTAGGGGAGGGATGGCATGCGACGGGTCCCAGGGTCGCCCCCCAGGGTCTCTGCTTGTGGAGACGCGAAGCAGCTGCGCGTCCACGGCCCAGGCAGGCACATATTCCTCTGCTGCGATGAGGTAAGCCACCGGGGGGCCATCGTGGGAAAAGATGTGCCATTGGGGCTCATGGGAGGTTGGGGGGAGGGGGGAGGGGGGCCAGGGATTTTCTGGTTTGACTGAAAATCTGGCTGCAAGGCTCCAAAAATCCGGCTGCACACGCCGAAAAGGAAATCACTTGGGGGGGCGTTTGCAAACGTGAATGCGGGTTCCCTAGCTAGCTAGGGGAGGGATGGGATGGGCTCCTGGGTTAGGGTTTAGGGTAAAGGGGTCACCCCTGGGCAGGGGTCCAGGGTGTAGCACACGCACACGCACACGCACACGCACGCACACGCACACGCACGCACATACGCAGACCAAGGCCAAGTGTTGCTCGAGGGAGGCGGGCCTCGAGTCGTGGGCCTACCTCAAGGGGCGTATCAAGGTGGCATGGTTGTGGGTGGTTGTGAGTGGTTCTAGGTGGTTCGAGGTGGTTGTGGGCGGTTGAAGGGATGGTTGTGGGTGGTTGTGGGGATGGTTGTGGGCAGTTTTGGGTGGTTATGGGTGGTTATGGGTGGCTGTGAGTGGCTGTGGGTGGTTGTGGGTGGGTGTTTTGGGCTGGCTGTGGGTGGTTGTGGATGGCTGTGAGGGTGGCTGTGGGTGGTTGTGGGTGGCTGTGGGTGGTGGTGGGTGGCTGTGGGTGGCTGTGGGTGGTGGTGGGTGGTTGCGGGTGGGTGTGTGGGTTGTTGACCCTCATATGACGATCGAGGTCACCCCACCCACCCCACCCACACACGCCCGCACCTGGGGAGACCTCTGCGCAGGAGTTGGGCCTGGAAGTGCGTGGGCAGTGATTTCCTTTTCAGTTTTTATTTATTAATTATCCCACAGTCGTTTTTTGCTTTGACCGCGTTGACCGTTGACCTCCCGTTGACCGTTTGTCCTCATACCTACATAGGTCATTTGAAAGCTGTTGACGTGCTCTATCTGGCGGGCTTGTCAGACTTACAATCCACTGGATGGGTGGGGCTGTGTGCAAGGTCAAAGTTCAGCCGGAATATAGCCAAATGGCTGTGTAGAGCCGAAAAGGAAACCACTGTGCGTGGGCCCCGCAATGTAGGGCACACCACGCCTCTGTGCCACCAACCACGTGCACAAAGCGCGCACACGCACACACGCACACACACGCGCGCGCGCACACACATACACACACACGCACGCACGTGCACACAGAAGTGCACCCTACCTCTCCCAGCGACCGCGTCGTGTCCATTCCCGGCGGTGCGGACGCCGACCAACACATTTTGTCGGCTGCTTGTCTATTCAACCCCCACCACCAGCACAAGCCCAAAAGCCCTCATGATGATGACGGATTTTACAGTCTTTGTGACACCACTGATCATGTGCGAGACGCGAGGCCCGACACCTGAATGAAACTGGCTGGCGGACTACCTATCTGGTCGGTCGAGACCACGCCCCCCGGCCCCCACCCACACCCACACACAAACAAACGCACGCAATAGGCGCCAACATAGGCGTCTGACAGACTGTGAAATCGACCACGCGCACACGCCCGCACGGGAAAACCTCTGCGCAGGAGCTGGGACTGGAGAAGCAGCGCGAGGCACCCGCGGTGTGGCGCACCAAGGCCAACTGCCTGCGGCTGTGCGCCAAGGGGCCGATCGCAGTCGTGTACCCCGACCAGGTGTGGCTGGGTGCGGTTGGCGTTGGCTGGCTGCAGGAGGGGGGGGGGGCAGTTATTACAGGAACGGCTGTGTTGCTTGGATTTGGCCCCGCGGTGTGGCACACCATGGCCAACTGCCTGCGGCTGTGCGCCAAGGGGTCGATCGCAGTCGTGCACCCCGACCAGGTGTGATTTGGTTGGATGACCATGCTTGGCCCGACGAGTTGTGGCCAGCCGTACCGCAACCATCCCCACGGCTTGTCGGTGGCTCCATGGCAGCAGCACGACACAGCACACACACACACACACACACACACACACACACCAGCACACACGCGCACACTCACGCGCGCGCGCGTGCCCATGTGTTGTTGCCCCCCACGCCCAGGTCTACTACCACTCGTGTACGCCCGCCGTGCTGGAGAGGGTGCTGCAGGAGCACCTCATCGGGGGGGTGCCTGTCGAGGAGTTTGTGGTGCCGCGGCCGCCATGATTGCCTCTCCTCGCCTGGGACGCCGAGCCTGCACATGTTGTGCTTTCCTTTAGGTAGACGCTGCTGGCTTGACTAAGCCATCTCTGACCGAGCCATCTCTCAGCGGGTGCTGCTGTCACTGGCCGTGCCCGGATGGGGTGAGGCCGCGGAGAGTGATCGGGGATGATGATGAGAGTTTTACAATCCACTTCTGGCGGTCACACGTACGGTTCCAAAGCTCCAGTGGGACTTAGAGAAACAAGGCTCAAGGCCCACAAAAGGTCAAGCTACAAGTAGCCCACGGTAACGCCATCCACACTTGGTGGCGGGCGCCAAGCAAGCAGCACCACTGTGCAGGCTGCACACCCAGCCCCTCAAATGGCCAGAGGGCGGACCCAAGGTATAAAACCATGAAGGGACCAAAAAGCCCTCCCCCAGACCACCGGAAGCGGGGCTAGTAGCACACCCGCCGCAGCACTCTACTCAGCGACCACACCGCACCCGCCACCGCACGCGTGTGGCGCCACCTCCCCTTCAAAAACACCCCCAGAGGAAATGCCATCTAGCAAGCAGGTGCAGGCACCCGCTCGCCGTCAACGACGAGGCGCGCGCGGTGGAACTGCGCCCGCTTCCCCGCAACCTTGGCGGCGAGGAAAGCGGGCCACAGCGCCTGGTGCTGCGCCTCATCGCGGGGAGGGGGGGGGCCTGTCGAGGAGTGTGCGGTGCCGCGGCTGCCGTGAGTGCTCATGATACGGCTCATCGGAATTCAAGCATGGGTTAGGCTGAAGTAGGTAGTGGAAATGAGGAAATGTGGTTACAAAAAGCGCGGTTAGCTGTCCTGTCAGTAAAGCATGTGAGTGCTGCCCGTATGCACAATGCGGACGCACCCCTTGGAACGAAGGGGTGGCGGAGTACTGATCGGTTGTGTTTGTGAGAAACGCCACCTCCTCGCAGCAGCCTTGAACTGCAGAGGAAGTTCATCGGTGTCGCAACACCAATGTGGGAACGAGTGTGGGATCCGCGGACCGCGTCTTTAGTCTGTGCGCATTGGTGCCTCATTCAACGACAGGCATCGGCTGCAAGGCGGCTGCAAGCAAGCGAGTCGCTGGACTCAACAACTGCAGCGCAACAGGCAACTCGACTTACACCTCCGGACATGACTCCAAGCTTCCCCACAAGGGGGATCGTGGTCGCGGTATTCTGCGCTATCTGCGCCTGCGTCTCTGCGCAGCACCCGCAAGCAAGGGGACAACCTGGGGCCAAACCGCATAGCCAGACAGTGACAGCGACAGGAAGGAGGGACAGGAAGGAGGAGTCCACGTGTCCGCGCCGCAGCACACACACACACACACACACACACACACATGCACACACACTCCACCCGCGCAGCAAGCTCGCCACGACCGCCTGATCGTGCGCCCACGCACGGACACCAACGAGGACGCGGGCATGCTGAAGAGCCTGGACATGAAGGCGTACGACGTGGGCAGCGTGGGCAGCGCCGGCTGGCGCCGGCTGGCGATCAGCAACAACGACATGGCGCCGACGGTCTCGACGCTCGAGGCGCAGGGTGGGTTCGCGTTGGGTGGGGCAGTGCCGACACCTGTGCAGGGTGCGTGTGTGTTCACGCGTGCGTGCGTGTACGCACGCACACTTGTGCGTGCGCGTACGTGAGCGTGTGGGGGATTGCTCAGCCATTCTCGCCCCCTGCACACGCACCCAACACGCACAAAGACAGACACCACACGGCACACACAGCACACACGCACCCACGCTCCTCCAACCGCCGTGCAGGCTGGAGCATCACATTGACACAGCCATTGCGCACAACACAATACTCACACGCACATCCTTCTGCAACCTCCAACCTCCAACCTCCAACCTCCAACCTCCAACCACCAACCGCCAACCGCCAACCGCCGTGCAGGCTATGACGTCGAGTACAACTGGGTCATTTCGGTCGACCGCACGCCCAATGACTCTGCATTCAGTTCGATCTCCGCAGCGTTGGGCAAGATTCAGGCGCAGCAGGTAAACACACACACACACACACACAAACAAACACGCGCGCGCACACACACACACACACACACACACACACACGCGCGCACACGCGCCGCTGCTCGTGGGCATCGTCCCCAGGCAGGTGTGGCATAGACACGTACACAAGCACGCATGCACACGTGCACGTGCATCACTTTCACCCTGATGCTCTTCACCACCATGCTGAACCAAGGGCACACACACACACATGTGCACACACACACACACTCCCCCCCCCCATGCAGGCCTGGGACCTCCACACTGGCAGCGGCAGCAGCGGCCCGATTGTGTGCATCATCGACAGCGGCATCAACATCGGCCACCCCGACCTGGTCGCCAACATCCACCCGACGCTCGGGTACAACGCGATCACAAACGTGCAGGGGGCGGCGGTCGTTGACGACAACTCGCACGGGTCCCACTGTGCAGGTGAGCGCACTCGCATGGTTCTCCCTGTCCTGCCACCACACAGCACCCCCGCCCCACACTTGTCACCCCTCAAGATTCATAGTGATACACATCACGGGAGGAATCTGGTCCCTTGGGAAGCTACCCTGGCCCGCCCGCATCACCCCCCTCGTGATCCCAACACACACGCGTGACTCACACAGTGCAGGTCAGCGCACGCTGCAGCTCGAGTTCTGCATGCAACCCCACCCTATCCTAGTGCCTGCCTGCTTGCATGCCTGCCCCCCCTCCCAACACGCACGCAGGCACGACCACCCCCCCCTCACCCCACTCACCCACCCACAAACTAACACGCACACATGACAGGCACCATCGGCGGCGCGGGCAACAATGGCCAGGGCGTGGCGGGTGTGTCGTGGAACGTCAAGATGCTGGGCTGCAAGTTTCTGGCCTCGGAAGGTGCGGGCTACACGTCCGATGCGATCGAGTGCGTGCGGTGGTGCTGCAACCAGGTGCGATGCTACTTGCGTACGCTCTGTGCGCGCGCTCCTGCATCTGTAGGCCTCTCTCTCTCCCTCCCTTTCTATCTCTCTTTCTCTCTCCCTCTCTCTTTCTCTCTCCATCTCTCTCTCCTGCAGTGCGGGTGCCACTGTATGAATAGGGGCGAACCTCCGCGCCATGCCCCCCCCCCACACACATGCAGAGGCACACACTCTCTCCCTGACCGTGGTGCTCCCTGCCCATATGTACTGCTGGCGGCAACACACACGCACACACGCACACACACACACACACACATGCACGCACAGGGCGCCAAGATCACATCCAACTCGTGGGGCGGCGGCGGTTACAGCCGCGCGCTCTACGATGAGGTGGGGATCAGCGAGGCAGCCGGTCACCTCTTCATCGCTGCCGCCGGCAATGATGGAGTGAACATCGATACCAGGCCGTGCTACCCCGCTGCATACGACCTCGACTCTGTGATCACCGTCGGCGCGAGCTCTCTGTCCAATGACGCACCGATGTCCTTCAGGTGTGTGCGTGTGCACATGCGTGAGTGGGCGTGTCTGCGTGCATGGGTGTGGGTGTGTATATCTGCGTGCGTGTGTGTGTGTGTGTGTGTGCATCTTTGTGCGTTTGTGTGCGTGTGGCGGGGGTTCTTCGAGACGGGGCCGGTTCCACGGGGCCTGCGTAGGCATGGCAGGCAAGACGCAGTGCCCTTCAGGTGCACCACAGCGCCCGTCCAGCTAGCCCAGAGCCTCTCGTTGATCTGGCAGCTCCAGAGGCGGGGTGGGTGGCGTGGGCGGTGGCAGCACCTAGCCACCAGGTGCTGATCTGACCCCCTGCCTTCCCATTACTCTGGTAGGCTGCTGCGCTGCGTGGCCTTGCAGGCTCTCTTAGTAGAGCTCCCCTAGACGTGAAGTCTAGGCCTTAAATCATGCCCCGGGGTCCTCCGGGTGCATACGTGTAAAACCTGTTAAACCTTCCCCTTACTGCCCCGACTGTTGTGACACCACGCCAGCTGATGATGTCCCCCCCAGTAACAGTAACATCGTCTCTCCATCAAAGACATCTTCTAGTCCTAGTACCACCGCCTAGACCCAAGTTCAGCTCCCTTGCCTCCCTCACCACCAGACCCGACCCAGATTCCTCATCGCCAACACATGCACCCACCCGACTCCCGTGCAACATTGGTGCAACCAACGTCGACAGTCCCCTCCCCTCCAAAACCCAACCCAGCTGCCTCGGCCACCAACACATGCGCGCACGCCAACCCACCCACCCACTTGCAGCAACTACGGCGCAACCAACGTCGACCTCTTTGCCCCCGGTACCAGCATCTACTCCACCGTCCTGGGGAACAGCTACGGCAGTATGAGCGGCACGTCGATGGCGTGCCCTCACGTCGCGGGTGGGTGGCAGTGTCGCTCCGGCACCCAGACACCCTGCCATTGCAGGGATTCTATGATGCCCTACCTGGACATGCATTCAGACTCCTTATTTATGGTGCATGGATAGCGTGGGGTAACAGTAACAGTAACACGGGGTTTCCAGCTTAGCAGGCTACTCTTCTACTAGAGGCACCCGCCGATACTCCAGCAAACTTAAGTACTAGAGTACTGCCGGCTCCCGGCCGATAGACTACCGCTCCCGCCGGCTAGACTACCCCAAACAGCGGTCTCTGAGAGACATGTCTGGCAAGGAGCATATAGGAGCGTGGGGTGCTTTAGTGAAATCACTGGTAGCAGCTTGCACACGCGGCGTTCGTGGCTGCCTGTTGTCAGTGCTGATCTGGACATGTATACACTGTCTGTCTGTAGACCTTTAGACTCCTTATAAAGGTCGTATAGGCAGGGGGTGGTTGAGCGGCGCCATTGTCAGTGCATGCGACGTCGCGTGAGTGGGTGCCCAGCAAACAGCCTATGCCTGGCGATACGCCAGCGACACTCAACTGATGATGGATTTTACAGTTGTGTGTGACGCGCCTACCGGCTAGCGTATTCGACCTTGCTCGGCGTATAACGCCCGAGCGCTACAGACGGGTGGCTGGCTACTGGTGGTGGGGAGCTAGTGGGTCGGGGCTAGTGGGTCGGGGCAACTGCTCCCAAACACCTGTGCGTCCACACACAAGTGCAATGGCAGTGCTCATCTGGCCATACGTGCTTCATCTGGCCTCCCCAACCCGCATCCCACCCTGCACCCCCCTAACTTCCCACCCTGCACACGCACATGCAGGTGCCGTCGTCCTCCCCTGATCCTACGCGTCATGTAGCGCCCCCCCAACCCGCTTCCCACACTGCACCCCCTTGACTTCCCACCCTGCACACGCACGTGCAGGCGCCGCCGCCCTTCTCTGGTCGTACGCGCCCCAGCTCTCCGCGTCAGACGTCAAGCGCCTGCTGCTGGAAAACGTCGACAGCGTGCCGTCGCTGTCCGGGCTGTGCAGGACCGGCGGACGGCTCAACATAAACAGGGCGATGCTCGCTGCGCGGCCCGGCGCGACACCCACGCCCACGCCCGCGCCTACGCCCATGCGCACGCCCACGCCCACGCCCATGCCCACGCCGACACCCACGCCTGTGTTTGTTTGGCCCGTGAGGCCGACGCCCGTTCCGACGCCCGTCCCCGTGCCCCGCCCCGTTCCAACGCCGACGCCGGTGCCCGTGCCCGTGCCCCGTCCTACGCCGCGGCCGACGCCCGTTCCGACGCCCGTTCCAAGGCTCACGCCCGCCCCGACGCCCGTTCCGAGGCCGACGCCGATGCCTGTTCCGGTCGTCTCTCCGAGCGCAACCATCCGTCTGGTCGGCCCGCTCACGTGGGCTGGGCGCGTTGAGGTGTTCAAGGACGGACGATGGGGCACGGTGGGTAGTGAGCAGCCGTTTGCGTATGTATGTTTCCCTTCGATGCTGCTGCTGCTGCTACTGGCTGCTGCTGCTGCTGCTGCTGCTGCTGCTGTTGTAGCTGCTGCTGCTGTCGCTGGTGCTGGTGCTGATGATGCTGACGGCGTGCCTGCCATCTCATGCCCCTCATCACAGGTGTGTGATGACTACTTTGGATTTGCCGAGGCACGCGTCATCTGCAGGTGGGTGGGCTGCGCCCCTCGCTGCGCTGCATCTCTCTGACTCGCGACCTCTCTTGCAAACACGCACACATGCATGCACACACACGCGTGCACTCTCTCACATGCTTACACACACACAAAACTTCAAAGTGGTGTCAAAATCGTCGGGGGCTCCCGCCTCGACGCCGCCAATGGCGGACCAATTGGGCTGACAGGGTGCTGCTGCAGCGTGAGCGACTCTGAGTTTTGGAAAATCGGCTATGTCGCCGATTTGCCCTGATCCAGAGCGCTAGTGGCTGTTTGAGGCACGGCGTCATACGGCAGGCAACTGCGAGGCATGCGGGGACGGAGGGCGGGCTGCTGGCAGGAGTCGGCGCCGCCATCGTCGGTACCCCCATGCAGCCACGGGCACCGGCACCGGGCAGAGGCTGCAGCTACGCTACAGCCAGGGCACCGGCTATGGGCATCGGCTATTGATTGACATCGGCTATTGATTGACATCGGCTATTTTCACAGTCCAACACACCGCTTCTACGTTCTACTAGTGCGCTCGGGGGGGTGGCAACCCCCCGGGCGCACTGCGATCCAGGTGTCGACGACGCGAGTCCGATGACCCTGTAGCGTAGAGCCAACCCAAGGAGGGCATACCGGCCCGGCATCACAGACGGCCAAGGACGCCTCGCGGACTTGAGCTGGCTGGCCGCGGATGCGAGCAAAGGGGAAACAAGGCACCCCATGCATGCAGCCTTTTCCTGCCCAGTCCCCGCGTGTAGCGGGGCACGCCTGGCGACGCGTCCAAGTCGTCAATCAGAACACCAGAGTGGCTACGTTCAACGTGCGGACATGTCCTGCAGAGGACGAGGGACTGGTCAAACTGGCGAGTCTGGTGCAAGATTGCGCCAAGCTTAGCGTCGGTGTTGCAGCGCTTCAGGAGCTGCGCAGGACCGGCTCCGGGGAGACGCAAGTGGCTACGGGCGACACGTCGTGGACGCTGCTATGGTCGGGTGGGGAGCACCGGCAGCGTGGGGTGGGCTTGCTGTTGTCCCCTGCATGGGCATCGGCACTCATCTCCTGGGAGGCGGTGTCCGACCGCCTCATCCAGGCCCGCTTTGCAGCGGACCGTGGGCAGATGATCACCATCGTCAGCGCCTACAGTCCAACGGAGGCAGCGAGCGACGAGGAGGCTGGCGACTTCTACCTTCGAGTAGCGGCGCTCGCGGACAAGGCCAACGACAAGCGCGATCTGCTCATCGTGGCAGGTGATTTCAATGCAGCAGTGGGGAGGGATTCGGTGTCCGACCACGAATGCGTTGGCAAGCACCTGCCCCTCACGGAGCCAGCGGTGGCCAGCAGGAACGGTCGCCTGCTCCTTGACACTGCCACTGCTTGCAGCCTGCGCGCTGCCAACACTCTCTACCCCCACAGGCCTGAGCACCAGTACACCCACATCAGCCCCATGGCTGTTGCACAGAGCAGACGGCATGCATGCTCTGTGCGCCGCCTGCACAGCGTCAAGGACTACATCCTGGTCGCGCGCCGCCGCATGCATGCGGTGACAGACTGTAGGGTGCGTAGGAGCCCAACCTGGGACAGCGATCACTGCATGGTGGTACTGTCCATGCGCCTCCGCATGCGAGCCTCCCGCCATGCAGGCGGCTCTCAGCGGCGCGCATGGGACTCTTCACAACTGCGGCGCCCGGCTGTCCGTCGTGAGTTCAACCTCCAGCTGTCCGATCGCTTTGGGCTGCTGGAGGCCGTGCCGCCCGAGGGCGCTGATGCCCAGGCGGAGTACGACGCGATGGCTGCTGCCATTCGCGAGGTGGCCACCAACCACCTCGCTCCACGCGGCAGCCGCCGGCGGCGCGGCTGGCAGTTCACTCTGTCGCAGCGCACCCTCCGGCTCATGGACGCCCGGCAGCGCGCGCACACGGCATGGCTCAGGAGCAAGTCTGCTGCTGCCAAACGAGAGCGCAACCGCGCCAACCGCGCGGCCGACGCAGCTGTGCAGAGAGACAGGGAGAGGTGGATCGGCCAGCAGGTGGCGGAGGCGCAAGACATGCTACGCAAGAAGAATCTGCGCCAGTTTGCGCGCGCGTGCGACAGGCTGGCGGGCCGCAGCCGCAGCCATCAGGTCCCACCTGCCATGCGGGACGTCTCGGGCGCGCTGCACAACGGTCCAGACGGGGTGCTGAAGGCCATGACAGAGTCATTCGGCAAGCTATATGGCGGGGAGACCAAGCTCAGCGACGAGACCCTGAACCAGCTGGAGAACGATGTAGCGGCGTTTGAGCTCACACGCGCCACAGAGGTGGACGAGGCGCACGGGCGCCCCCCTGACCTGGCTGAGACGGAGGCGTGTGTGCGAGCGTTGCGCTCGGCCGCCGCTCCGGGCGGTGACCAGCTGGACGCCATGCTGTTGCGGTGCCCACCTGCCATCGCATGGCTCCACCGGGTCATCATCGCCGTATGGCGGTCGGGGAGAGCCCCGAGGGAATGGAAAACTGCTATTATCACACCGTTATATAAGGGGAAGGGTCCGCGTGACTCCCCTGGTAACTACCGCGGTATAAGCCTTCTCTCTATTGCCGGGAAAGTGTACGCTGCCATACTTCTGCACCGCGTCTCCACGCAGGTTGATGGTCAGTTGCATGAGGCTCAGTGTGGTTTCAGAAAAAGCAGAGGCACTGTTGATGCGATTTTTACTCTGCGCTCGCTGAGCGCGGCACATGCCGAGTACAAACAATGCATGGCTGTGGCATTTGTCGACTATTCTAAAGCTTACGATTGCATAAACCGTGCGGCACTGTGGAGAGTCCTTAGATTATATAGTGTTCATCCGCACATTATTGATCTGTTGGAGGATCTTCACACCAACACCGCAGCTGCCGTGCGGCTGGCTGGGAAAATCGGGCACGAATTCCCCGTGTCGTCTGGTGTGCGACAGGGGTGCGTCATTGCTCCTGTGTTGTTCAATGTTTTTATTGACCACATAGTGAAAAAGGCGCTAGACATGATGCCAGAGGGGGCTGGCGTGTCAGTCGTGACCCGAGCCGGCGGCTCTGTGTTGTCGTCGTCGGTTGAGCGCATAGTAATGCTGATGTATGCCGACGATTTATGTTTGTTCTCGCATGACCCAGCTCAGTTGGCGCTTATGCTGAAAATCCTTGACAAAGTGTCCTCTAGCTTTGGCATGCAAATCAACGCCGCCAAGAC
This sequence comes from Chlamydomonas sp. UWO 241, assembly GCA_016618255.1. Lineage (NCBI taxonomy): Eukaryota > Viridiplantae > Chlorophyta > Chlorophyceae > Chlamydomonadales > Chlamydomonadaceae > Chlamydomonas > Chlamydomonas priscui. The sequence continues at coordinate 336,209 of VFSX01000172.1, forward strand.
AGAAGTGATGATTTTGCCAGCAGATTTTGTCGCGGATCTGCCCACGTTTGCGCTGACTGGTGGTGAAGTGAAGACCGTCTCTGCATTTAAGTATCTAGGGAGTTGGATAACCCAGAGTGGTGGTGTGGAAAAGGAGATCGGTGTGCGTGTCGGTCGCGCGCTGGGCGTGTTTGCGTCTTTTGATAAGATTTGGGCCAGCAAGAAGATGCAAGTGCAGTCTAAGATGCGGGTTTACAACACTTTCGTGCTGCCCCACTTTCTGTACGGCTGCGAAACATGGGCCCCTACTAAAACACAACTGACTCGATTGGAGGTTGCCCACTCTAACTGCCTTCGTCGCATTCTGGGTGTGCGCCTGGTCGACCGGCACAGATTAACTTATATTCGGCAGGCGTGCGACACTGAGCCAATTGAGAGCCTTGTGGCAAAGCGATCAATGCAGTGGCTAGGCCATGTGATGCGCATGCCGGCTTCTCGTCTTCCTCGTACGACTTTTGACTGCACAATGGATGTGGCTCGGCAGCAAGGCCGGCCTCCAGCCTCCTCCCGACACTATTTTCTTAAGCTACTGATTCAGCAGCTAGGCGAAACTAGTGGCACTCGTTCTGATTGGAAGACTTTTTCGGACACGGCGTTTGAGCGTGCTCAGGATAGGGTCGGGTGGAGAGCCGTGGTGTACGGTCCGGCTGCCCCTCAGGCGCCGGCCCCTCCACCACGGCGGTCAAGTAGATTGGCAAGCGCCACTTGACCCCCTATCCCCTAGAAGCAGTTAGGACCTATTTTGGAGGCGTCGCACAATAGCTCTCCTTTTTGCTCTGGGACTACACGTTGGCAGGCAGCCGGCTGGTGGCTACCGCCCCTCACAAGTAATTGTTAGGGCCAGAACTGGACTTGGGTCTAGGCGGTGATACTAGGACTAGAGGTAGTCTTTGCTGGAAAGCCGATGTAACTGTAACTGTAAGGCTTCGGCTATGGCTAGGGACATCCTGCATCTGCACTCACATCGCATAGGCTACACGTCCGCCCTCAGGGCATCTGCATCGGCCACGGCCACTTACATCGGCTGCGACGACGGCTTCGGCCTACGGACTGCAGCTACGGCACGAATCGCGGGGCACTTCAGTGACCTGCATGGAGGGTCTCCATGCAGGGCGAATCTTACTTGCATGAGACACATGACGACGGAGGTCCACTGGCAGCAAGCGCCCTCGCAGCGCAAGCGCCATGCATGGAGGCAGGCGGCATGTCGGGCGTGCGCCACATGATGAACGGAGGAGGAGGAGGGTGGCCAGGCTGGCTGCCCGAACTGGGACGCATGGCGCGACCAAATGTGTACTAGAGCTAGTGGGATGGACACAGTCAATGTGTATCCACTGAGTGAACTAGTGTGGGTGAAAGGCGTCCAACAAGACTGTAAAATCGACCACCACACACACACACACACACACACGTGCACTCTCACACACACGCATGCACACACACGAATGCACTCTCACACACGCCCACGCCCATGCACCGCACGCCCGCAGGCAGCTGGGCCTGCCGTGGACTTCAGCGTTCCCGATGGGCTACGCATTCTTTGGCCCCAACCCTTGGGTCCCCATCGCCATGGACAACGTGGCCTGCAGCGGGGACGAGGCCAGCCTCCAGGAGTGCGCCTCGACCTTTCCGTCCGACTGCAGCCACTCTGAGGACGCTGGCGTGATCTGTCAGGGCTCCTCCATCTCTGCAACTTCTTCCGGCGACGACGTGCCCACCGACTTCGACAATTTTGATGGAAACAAGCCCTTGGACGTCCAGCCAGACCAGCCCGCTTGCAACCTATACATCACCGTCGCCATGATCACCATCCCAAACCCCGCGTGCCCGCCGTAAAAAAGAACGTGCAGCGCGACTGGTTGCAGCGCGACGATTCGCCACAAAGATGGGTCTGAGCTGACCCCTGCACGCCGAGCGCAAGAAGTGCAGGCGCCGTGGAGGATCAGGGCGCCTGCCACGCCCGCCCTGTGGGCGCCGAAAACGCGCTCCCTACCCAATAACAATGCGATCCTCGCCCTGGTGAGATGCGCTGGCTAACCCGGCCACTGACTTTTCTTTGAATCGACAAACAAAGTTGGCCGTGCAATGGACCGACCTTACCACACCGCTGCGACACAAGACACAGCCCCCCTTGAGTGGGCTGCAAGAAAGCCCCTGCTGTTTAGAGGCTAAAAACAAAAAGGGGAAAAAGTAAATAACCACGACCCCGATCTGTCTGTGCCTCATTCCTGAAACAACTTCCTCAGAACATTGCCGGCTGCAAGGCGCCGATGCATTCGTTTATATTTGAGGCCTGCGCACACGAGTCTCTGCAGCTGCCTGTCACACGTACAACCCTCGGTTGGGATGACTAGCACTGCGCATCGACTCAAGCGGTCAAAGGCCCCTGCTGCGGCTTACGTCTCGGTGGCCACACACAGGCGGTGGATGGTTGAGCGCACGGACAGGGGAATTGCTGAGGGGCAGGGAGGTCAACGGTGGGAAATGCGGCTTTCAAGCTCGGCATGTCGGCAGTGGGAGACCCAGCAGACCCGGGGCGCCGCGACACACGGAATGAAGAGTTCACGGACCAGTTCAAGACATGGCTCGCGTTGCAGAGCTGAGTGTGCGCATATTACTTGATGGCGGCGACCAAGCGGCGACACGCAGCCAGACCGCGGTGGATTACAAAAGCTTGCTAAAAGTCTCTATGAGAAGCTCTACGTCGTAGTGTAGTAGTGGTAGTAGGCGGCGGGAACTCGCATAAGGCACACCTACGGCCTGCGCAGTCACATAGTATAAATTCAAGGTGCACACCTATTTGGCGATTGGCGATTTACCTGCCTCGCGTATCTGTTTCCCCACATGCGTTCAACATGCGTTTGCTGCCGCTGCGGTAGGGGACCTAGGGGTGCGCCCACGCTCTTACAGAGTTGGGGTTCCCTACCACCAACAGCCAGCCATCTCAGTAAGGTGCTCGGGCCATATGCGCCGAGCACGGTCTTATACGCCTTTAGAGGTGTCCCTGACTGTAACATTCATCATCATCATCATCAGTTGTGTACAGATCGCGTGAAGAACATGGCCCCTTTTGTAGCTCCCCCACCCCGTCCTTGTCACACCCCTCAAGAGTCATAGTGATACACATCAAGGGAGGAATCTGGCCCGTTTAGAAGCTCCCCCGGCCCACCCACATCACCCCCCAAAGAATCATAGTGATACAGATCACGGGTAGCTCCCCCGCCCCGCCCCCTTGCGTCAGCCCCTCCTCCCCTCCCGTCCCCGCGCGCACCGACGTGTGCCGTTGCTGCGCCTGCTCGCATGCCCATGCGTCCTACAGCTCCAGCTGCAGCATCGCCGGCACCGGCGCCAGCAGCACCGGCATTGGCGCCGGCAGCACCGGGCCCGCGAGCTGCATGATCGCCGGTGCCTCTGCCAGCCGGATCGCCGGTGCCTGCGCCAGCTGTGGCACCTGCGGCGTCGCCTCCAGCATCTGCGCCTGCTCCAGCTGCAGCAGCTGCGCCTGCTGCAGCATCTCGATCACCGCCTCGTCGCGGCGCAGCGTGGCGCAGTGGAGCGCGCAGCTGGTGCGGGACGACACGCGCGGCGGGTTGTGCGGCCACGCCAGCAGCAGGCGAACGACCGCCTGTGCGAGAGGGATGTCAATATACACAGAGAGATCAGTCGCACAGAGCTCTGGTTGTTGTACATCTTGACAAACGATGCCTGCCGTGCGTGTGTGCGTGTGTGCGTGCGCGTGTGCGTGTGTGTGTGTGTGTGTCCGGGTGGGAGGGGAGGAGGGGCTCAAGAGAGAGAGGGCGAGTGAGTGAGAGAGAGTGCACGAGTGGGTGAGAGAGTGAGAGAAAGAGAGAGGTCGCATGTGCAGCTGTTTGTTGCACATGTATCGACGCCTGCGTGTGTGCACAGGCGATGCGGGCCAGTGGAGTGGAGAGCGTCCCCCGCACTGGCACATGACTTGTGAATGTCAAACATGGATGCTGCACCCTGGAGGACCCTTTCGTCTAATCCCTAATCTACCTGGGTGGTTTAGGGTGGATCTGGGGGCCTAGTGCCCTGTCTACACCCAGTGCGCCCGCGCATGTGGGGGTTTACCCTCACCCCTACCAGGTAGCAAACCAGCTTCAGCCTGGAACTGAGTTAAGGTGCCGGGCGCTAGAGCCGACACAGGTCTCATACATCATGACTGGTGCCACACAAACTGTAATATCCATCATCAATCGCCGTCGCCCCACCTCGTGTCCGTGCATCGCTGCGAGCACGAGCGTGATGCCGTCGTTGTGGTCGGCGCGCGGCGCGTGCAGAGGGGAGCTCAGCAGCAGGTGCACGACTTCAGCGTGGCCGTAGAGGGCGGCGGCCTGCGGGGAGGGGCGGAAGGGGGAGCGGCCACGGTGTGTGCCTGGTGCACGCGCGCGCGCGCACGCGCACGCGCACGCACCATCACCCCGGGCACACGCATATGCGCACCCACAGCCGCGTGAACACAAACACACACGTACCTGCAGCGCCATCGCGTCCTGCGGGGAGGGGCAGAGGGGGGAGCGGCCACGGTGTGAGTGTGCCTGGCTGTGTGCCTGGTGCACGCGTGCGCGCACGCAAACGCACCACCACCTCGGGCACACGCAAACGCGCACCCGCACCCGCACGCACGCACGCACCTGGCAGTCCGCGTGCGGCGCGTGCTCGGGCCACGCCAGCAGCATGCGCACAACGGACGCGTGGCCCTCGCGCGCTGCCTCCACCATGGGAGACCGACCGTACGGGTCGCAGCTGTCGGCGTGGGTCTCGCTCGCGGGGTCCACGCGCGTGGGAGGCGGCGGCATCTCCAGCAGGCGGCGCGCCACTGCGCAGTGTGCGCGTGTGCGTGCATGCGTACGTGCGTGCACGCGTGCACCCCTGCACAAGCACCCAACGTGCACAAAGACAGACAGCACACGACATACACAGCACACACGCACACACCCTCCTCCAACCGCCGTGCAGGCTGGAACCTCACATCGACACACAAACTGCACACAAAACAACACGCACACGCACACCCTTCTGCAACCTCCAACCTGCGCAGTGGCCCGTCTTGCATGCGCTCACGAGGGCAGCAGTGACATTGCCACTGTGCGCCGCGAGCAGCAGGTGCGCCTGGTGCCTGTGGTGGAGGTGCAGGGGAGGTCATACGTATGTTGTTTGGGGGCGTTTGATTAACGTCCAAGGCAGCGTGGACGGCACATCAGAGTGGTCTTGCCATGCTGCTGGCATGCACGCCGGCATGCAGCTGGCATGCATGACACATGTGCATCGACCGCTACCTGGACGTGAGCTCCAGCCACTTGCGGCACACGGCCGACGCCTCAGGTAACGTTGGCAGCTCAAGCGTGCGCGGCAGCCTCGGCGGTCTGGGGGCACCGGCTGCTGGCACAGGCAGCTTGTCCCAAACGCTCGGGCCGATCAGTATCAGTTCCAGTACGCCCTCGGGCAGCAGATCCAGGAAGGACACGCACTCGAACTCCATGGCGACATCCATCCGTCGATCAGAGTAAGCAGACTGGGGATCGAGTCTAGATTCTACATGCAGAGCATGTGTGGCAAAACGTCTGCCACACCCGCCCGCCCATGCTTCAGAGCCTTTGAGACGTGCCCTTTGATACCACATTCTCCTCACGAAACCTTCCCTCCACGTCGACGGGAGTCGGCTCGCTTGCGCCAATCTCCCGCAACCTCCCCATGGCCTCCCTCGACGCTTCCCTCTGCTGCCCCACCCCCTGCGCGGGTGAGCCTTTGCATGCACGCTGCCCAAGCTGCCTTGGGGACACAGGGGACACAGGGGAGGGGCGGGGGAGGCGGGCTGCTCGTGGCCCGCCCCTGTGTCGGGCCTGTAGCTTTAACTCTCCGCCCTCCTTACGACAATGCAGCGGAGCCTACGATGTTCGAAGCGCCGCAGCTGGTGGAGAGCGCGGAGCCGGCGCTGCTGCTGCCCGGGAAGCAGGTCATGGACAGCTCGCCATGCATCGAAGCTCTAATGGCTGCAAACGGAGACTCCGTCGTGGTTCTCACGGCAGGCTCCCTCTCTCTGAAATGCTCCAAGGGCGTTGCCATGCGCGCGTCGTGCCCCGTGTTCACGTCTGATGCACCCTCAGTGCCTTCGTACATGCGCGCCACAGCAGCCTCCAAGAAGCCCTCCACGGATGAGGTGAGGCCTGCATGTGTGCATGTGCATGTGCAAGCACACCAATGCATCGTGTGTGACGCTGCCTGGACAGTGGCATGGCAGCCACGACGCACCATGCTTCCGCCCCCCCGCCTGCGCCGACAGTCCAGCCGTCCGGATTCTGCCAGCACGCACGCACCCTCACCAAGCCCCCTCCTCCTGCTCCGTCCTCCCCCGCAGGAGGAGCCCAAGGTCAAGACTGTCGCTCCCGTGAAGAAGGGGAAGTACGCCAACGTGGCGTCCAGGGTCACCGCGCCGACCGCCTCCGCGCTCGCCCGCTTGTCCGGCAAGAGCGTCGCGCGCGAGCTGCCGTCTGCCACGGAGCGCTCCCAGGCGCTGCGCCAGAGCATGGCTGCCGCGGTGCTTGCATCGCCGATCGGCCAGCGCGCCACCAAGGCGGCGCCGTTTGCGCTGCGATCCGATGCCCGCTCGCGCCCGGCCGGCCCGGCGCTCACGACCGAGGAAGCGGCCGATGCAGAGGCACGCAAGCACCAGTTCAAGCCTAACACGGTGCCCAAGGCGTTGTACTCTGAGCCGCGCCCGCTCGCCGGCTTCGCGCGCGCCCCCGGCACGCCCAAGCGCCCGGACGAGGTATTTGAGGAGTTCAAGCTTGACTCCCTCAAGCGCCACGAGGCCGCCAAGGCGGCGGCGCAGGAGCAGGTGCAGTCGGCGCAGAAGGCCGAGGCCACCGCGCACCTGTTCAGGGCATCGCCGCTGGCCAAGATGCGCGCGGGGCTCGCGAAGCAGCACACGCCCGCCAAGCCGGACGCCGCCCCCGTCACGCGCGCGTCCGCTCCGGCGCTCAACGCAAACGCGCGCGTGAGCTCGTCCACGCGCCACGCCACAGCCATGGCTGCGCGCGCTGCCCAGGTCGCAGCCGAGGTTGCTGTGCACGCGGCTGAGGTTGCTGCCGCACGCGAGGAGGCCCGCGTTTCGGCCGCGTTCGAGGCGATGGATGTGGCCGCGCTGCGCGCGAGCATGAGCGCCTTCAAGGGGCGCGCGATGCCGGCGTTCGACGCGCCGTTCACGCCGGTCAGGGACGGCAAGGCGACCGCGGTGGCCGAGTTCACGATGGCGACCGACGCGCGGTTCGGGCGCCCAGTCTCAGCGCGCGACCGCCACGACGCGGCCGCGCCGGCACTAGGCTGCTTTGAGGCGAGCCTCAGGGCATCGACTGTGCTCAAGGCGGCACCCAAGTCCAAGACGGCGGCCATCTGATGAGCGCGCAGCCATCTGATGACCCGTGTGGCTGACCTGAACCTGTTTGTGACCTGTTTGCATCGTGTGGGCCGTGTTGCACAACACCGGCGGCCCCCGAAACGTCCCTACCATTCGCTGTGATTTGCACCCCATTGTTTGTACTCTCTCCAGTCGGCACCATTTGCTACAGTTTAGCATAGTCAGTCTTGTCTTGCTCTTCTAGGACCCGAGGTTACCCGAGGGTGACTTGCACGTTCCATATCCCATGATACCCCATTGTAATTTCAGACAGATGCACGCGCAGAGAGACAAACAGGCAGCCCCCTCAGCTCTGCTGAATCACTCAGCAGATTCACCCCCGCGCCTAACCAACTGCTTTGCCACGGGGTAAAACAAGCCGTGAATCCCAAATTACATCCGTTTAAGAGCGCCCAGCGCCGCGTATGCCGCCCACGCCAGCGCAGCGAGATAGATCCCGAGCGGCACTGGCCAACAGTCCTCGCGGTGGGTCTGTGTGACCAGTGTTCAGTTTCTCGTCTGTGGCTCGTCTGGACACAAAGATTGACAACCTAAGACTGCGGCATCATCGCAGGGGTACCCGGCGGCACCATCCCCGTGGACGAACCTGACTCGCGGTTGCTTTATTTTACAATGTGCTAGGCAGTCGTCGCCTGCGCATGGCTCTCTCCTGGCAACAGAAGCAGGACGGCCGCAGCTCAAGACTGCGGCATCGCATGGCTGGCCGGCATAAGCCCAAAGATGACCCCTGTAAGAGCTTCCCCGGACGACCCCGCGGTGGCTCTATCAACTGAGTGTCGGAAGCTCTCGTCTGCAAAGCAGAAGCAGGACGGCCGCATCTCACGACTGCAGCATCGCGTGGCCGGCCGGCACCGGCCCGAAGTCTTGGATGACCTCGCGGTGGCACGACCACACGAGGCGGATCGCCTCGGGCGTGCCGATGCCCGCGCCGCGTGGGTCGCCGGCGGGGCCAAACCAGTGGTTCTGCGTGTGTGCGTACGTGCGTGATTGAGAGAGAGAGGGTGCGGGTGCAGAGGGTGTACCGGTGGGGGCGGCCCACGGGGCCAAACCAGTGGTTCTGCGCGCGTGCGTGTGTGTCTGTGTGCATATGTGTGTGTCGATGATGATGGATTTGACAGTGATGTGTGACGCGCCTAACAGGCAGTTTGTGTGTGTGTGTGTGCGTGCGTGGGGGTGGGGGGACGGGGCGAGGAAGGGGGGGGGGGTTGAGGCCGTAAAGCCAAGCAAGTGGTGATGTGTGTGTGTATGCGAGTGTGTGGTTGTGAGGGTGCAGGCGCGGCGGACTGTGTCACATCAAACACACGCGCTGCACGCACCTGCGGCGCGCCCGTCGTGCGCGCGCGGATGCCGACGTACGTCGTGCCGTTGACCGTTGACCCGAGCATGCGCTGCACGAAGTTGACGTCGTTGGACACGAGCGCTGCGGTGGGGGGTTCAAATAAAGTGAGGGAGAGTGAGGGAGAGTGAGGGAGAGCAAGAGTGAGAGTGAGAGCGAGAGAGGCTGCACGAAGTTGACGTCGTTGGACACGAGCGCTGCGGTGAGATGGTGAGAGCGCGAGATGAAATAAGAGTGAGGGAGAGTGAGGGAGAGTGAGGGAGAGTGAGGGAGAGTGAGGGAGAGTGAGGGAGAGAGACTGAGAGAGGGAGTGAGATGCTGCACGTAGTTCAAGTCGTTGGACACGAGCGCTGCGGTGGGGTGGCGAGACAGAGCGAGAGATAAAATAAGAGTGTGGGGGAGTGAGGGAGAGTGAGGGAGAGTGAGGGAGAGTGAGGGAGAGTGAGGGAGAGTGAGGGAGAGTGAGGGAGAGAAGGAGAGAGAGCGTGAGTGAGAGGCTGCACGAAGTTGAAGTCGTTGGACAGGAGGCTGCGGTGGAGTGTGAGAGAGAGTGAGGGAGAGTGAGGATGAGAAAGAGTGAGAGAGGGAATGAGAGTGAGAGAGCGAGAGAGTGAGTGCGAGGCTGCACGAAGTTGACGATGTTGGACATACGCGCTGCGGTGGAAGGGTGAGAGAGTGAGACCGAGAGTGAGAGAGTGAGAGCGAGAAAGAAAGTGAGAGTGGGAGTGACAGAGAGTGAGAGAGAGAAAGAGGCGAGGCTGTGCTGTAAGATAAGGCTGTGGGAGAGAGAAAGCGAGGGAGAGGCTGTTTGAGAGAAAGTGAGAGAGGGGTAAGGCAGAGAGACAGAGACAGAGAGGTGAGGCTCAGGTGAGACTGTGCAAGAGATAAGACTGTGGGAGAGAGAAAGCGAGAGAGACTGGGGGAGAGAGAAAGCGAGAGAGGGGTAAGGCAGTGAGACAGAGTCAGAGAGAGAGAAACAGAGAAAGTGTGTGAGAGAGTGACAGTGAGTGAGAGTAAAAGTAAAGAGAGAGGCCAGACGGTGAGACAGAGAGAGAGTGAGTGAAAGAGAGAGAGAGAGTGAGACAGAGAGTGAACGAGAGTGAGAGAAACAAGTGAGGCCGTGAGAGACCAAGAGATACATAGAAAGAGAGAGAGGCAGAGAGATTCAGAGAGGAAGATAGAGAGGTGCGGCGGTGCGACACACACACACACACACACACGCTTAGATGAGAAAACAGGCTGCGTGCACGCACAAACGACACACACACACTTGCCACGGCCACACACACAGCCACCCACAAACACACACACCTGCGGTGAGGTGGTGCGACATGCGCTCGAGAGCGTCGAGTACGAGCGCCTCCTCGCCTTCGGCCCACTCGGTCACGACCTGCGTGTATGCGCGCGCGCGCGCGTATTTGTGTGTGTGTGTGTGTGTGCGTGTGTGTGCGTGTGTGTGAGTGTGTGTGTGTGTGCGTCAGATGGTGCGATAAGAGCGTCGAGCACGAGCGCTTCCACCCGCCTCGCCATCGACCCACTCGGTCACGACCTGCGTGTATGCGCGCGCGTGTGTGGTGTGTGTGGACCCTTGCGGTGTGTGCAGTCCATTCGGTCACGGTCTGTGCGAGTGTGGTTTGGTTGGTTGGTTGGGGGTTGGTTGGCTGCAGATTCAAAGTTTGTTTTGTCAGTTGGTGCAGTTTGAGAGCGTCGAGCAGGCCCTCCTCCTCGCCTTCGGCCCACTCGGTCACGACATGTGCGTGTGCCGTGCGGTGCAGAGCGGGTGGCCGAAGAGAGTCCATGCTGCTGTGCGTGTGCGCGCGTGCTTGTGTGTGCGTTTGCTTGTACGTACCTGTGTGTGCGAGCGCACACAGAGGCCCCCCCCCCTCCCCACACACAGGCCCACCTGGAACGGCCCAAACACCTCGGTCGTGCACGCCTCGAAGTTCTCCTCTTCTCTCCTTTCTTCCGCTCTTCTTCATTCTTTTCCCGCCTCGTTCTCCTAACCACCCACCCCAACAAACCATGTAGCCACCCCCACCTCATGCCCCCACACACCTGGAACGCCCGCCTCCAAACACCTCGGTCGTGCACGCCTCGAAGTTATCCGCTTCTCTCCGTCCTTCCGCTTTTCTTCATATTTCCTCGCCCCCCCCTCCTAACGGTGCACTCACCCCCACCCCATGCCCCCCCCACCTGGAACGGCCCAAACACCTTGGTCGTGCACGCCTCGAAGTTCTCCTCTTCTCTCCTTTCTTCCGCTCTTCTTCATTCTTTCCCGCCTCGTTCTCCTTGCGCCCCAAACTTCTTCTCTTCTCTCCTTTCTTCTGCTCTTTTTCATTCTTTTCCCGCCTCGTTCTCCTAACCACCCACCCCAACAATCCATGTAGCCACCCCCACCCCATGCCCCCACCTGGAAAGGCCCAAACACCTCGGTCGTGCACGCCTCAAAGTTCTCTGGCTTGAGGATCTCCTTGAGCGG
>VFSX01000172.1:357500-360000 GCA_016618255.1 Chlamydomonas sp. UWO 241
GTGTGTGTGTGTGTGTGTGTGTGTGTGTGTGTGTGTGTGTGTGTGTGTTTTCGTGTGTGTGCGTGCATCTCGGTCGCGAGGCGCGCGCTGAGATGACGCCGTACATGAAGTACCGTGAAGTACCATGAAGTACGTGTTGTGGCCAAGTTTGTGTGGCGGGAGCACACCAGATTTTGGTAACAACTGGGCGACTGCAGAAGTGCCATCCATCGGCCATCAATTGCCAGGTGGCAATGCACACACACCGCTTGGGGCGCTTGGCAATTGCATTGCATTGCTCATGCACCCCCACCCCCCATGCACGCTCAGCGCATGGGGGGCCATGCAGAGGGGGGGCCCATGCAACCTGAAGGCCCGCACCTCTCTGGGTTCTTGAACGGGTTGTGGACGCCTGACTTGGGCACGGCGCGCAGGGAGTCGATGAAGGCCTGCGTCTCGGACGGCTGCGTGTCGGGCACGTCCATAAACTTGGTACCAGTCATTGGGTCTGGTAGCGAGCGCATCTTGGCCGGCCTGCTCCACTCCCCGCCCACGATGTTGAGGGTGATCGCAGGGCTGGCCTCGGTCATCGCGCCCGGGTCGACTGTGGCCCAGGACGAGAGCAGCGCACGATGCGCATGACGGAGCGTACGCGCGGCTTGCAGCGCGCCACCAGTGGCACCAGGGAGCGCCAACACCCCCAGCAGGCTTCCCGCCGCAGATCGGAGCATAGTGGGGTGTGGTAGCGATTATCCAACGATGTGAAGTTGGCCTGTGTGGAGGTGTGGGCAGGAGATTCAGAAGATATGCAGCCGACCATTCCCGACCATTCTCCAGGCTGCCCTACAGTCCACACACAGGTGAGTGGATTGGTAATGCTGTGTGTTGTGGCAGACAGCATGTGTTGTGGAAGACAGCATGTGCTGGAGACCGACTGGCGCTTTTAAAGCCCATGCCCATGCTCGTGGGCGCCCAAGCATGCGGCAGGCCCGCTGAGGCAGTCGTGCTGAGCACTGCCGCAATCCCCCTCCTAGATGGCGATAAGGGGTCAGGGGCCCTTGATCTGCTCCTGCTGCCGGTCCTCCCATGCGCCCATGCGTGCATGTGTTGAATCGACGCAGACACGGGCGACCCGCCAGCACGCGCGCAGCAAGTACTCACCCACGACTCAACCGCCCCTGCCCAACACAGGATGTCCAAGCCCTATAAGCCTGTCATGTTTCCTGATGACGAAGGCTGCGGCCTGAACGCCTGTTTCAAGGAAGACCCGCGCACGTTTCAGCCTGTGCGGGATTCTAAGCTCGGAATCTACTTCTGCCCGTCGGGTCTGCCTTGGTCCGCCCGTCGGCAAGGACCTCGAACCCATGGAGGCAATGAAGCGCATGGCACGCCATGGCGTATGGGTGGCACCTGCGCTATGGCGTCACGCCGCGTATGCATTTGCTTTCGCTGCGGTAGGGGACCTGGGGGTGCACCCACGCTCCACAGAGTTGGGGTTCCCTACCACCAACAACCAGCCATCTCATCAAGGTGCTCGGGCCATACGCGCCGAGCACGGTCTTCTTCGCCTTTAGAGGTGTCCCTGACTGTTACATCCATCGTCGCGCGTGTAGTCAAGGCCTTAACTCACGCCCTGGGGTCCTCCGGGCGCGAACATGTAAAAACTGTAAAACGATTGTTGCGCGAATGTCACACACGCGTCTATGTGTCTTCGACCTGTAGGTGACGCCCAACCGCTGATTCGGGCACGTGCACCTCTGTAATGTAGCGTTCTGATTCCGACTGCCACGTTACAGTTGGACCGCCCAATCAATCTAGGTGGCCTCACACGCGGCCCTGTTAGGCCCCCTCCTACGCCTCCAGCACCCAGTCCTGCACCAGTGTCGACGGCACAAACGGCACATCGACCATCTCTAGCGGGTCGCCCAGCGCCAGCAGCACGCGGGCCGCCAGACTGGGAGGGCCCTGCCATGTGTCCTGCACAAAGTGTGTGTGTGTGTGTGTGAACAAACAAAACGTGGGTGTTGGTGGGTGTGTAAACAACCCATGTATACCCTTAACCCATGTAAACCCTAAACCCTGAACTCTAAATCCCTTGATCCTAAACCCCAAACTCTAAATCCTAAAACCTGAACCTTGAAACCTGAAACCCTACCCCTAGACTAACCTGAAAACCCAAACCAGCAACCCTGAAATATAAACCCCATCCCACCCCACCTCACCCCTGACCTCATCCCCGACCTGCAGCCATCCCAGGCACCTTCCTATTACCTTCCTACCACCTTCCCACCATCCTCCCGCCACCTTCGTACCAACTCCCCACCACCTTCCTACCACCTTCCCGCCACCTTCCCACCACCTCCCCAACGCCTTCCCACCACCTCTCCACCACCTCCCCACCACATTCCCGCCAACTCCTCACCAACTCCCCCACCACCTTCCTGCCACCTTCCCGCCACCTTCCCACCACCTCCCCAACACCTCCCCACCACCTTCCTGCCACCTTCCCACCAACTCCCCG
>VFSX01000172.1:365000-368182 GCA_016618255.1 Chlamydomonas sp. UWO 241
TGCCGCGGAAGTGGCCACTTCACACTGGACATAGAAGTTGAAGTTGAAGAAGGTTCTGCGTTGGGGCGTGGGGTGTGGTTGGGGCGGTGAGGGGCGTGCCGCTGAAGTGGCCACTTTCCACTGGCCATCGGAGTTGAACAGTTGAAGTCAGTGCTGCGTTGGGGCGTGGGGTGTGGTTGGGGCGGTGAGGGGCGTGCCGCGAGGACATTTTCCGCTGGACATTTAACAGTTGAAGCAAGTGCTGCGTTCGGGCGTGGGGTGTGGTTGGGGCGGTGTGGGGCTCGGTGTGTGGGCGGCAGGTTGAGAGAGGTGGCGGCGTGCCACAGAGGTGGCCACTTTCTACTGGGCGTAGGAGTTGAAAAGTTGAAGTAAGCACTGCGTTCGGGCGTGGGGTGTGGTTGGGGCGGTGTGGGGCTCAGTGTGTGGGCGGCAGGTTGAGAGAGGCGGCGGCGTGCCACAGAGGTGGCCACTTTCTACTGGGCGTAGGAGTTGAACTGTTGAAGTAGGTGCTGCGTTGGGGCGTGGGGTGTGGTTGGGGCGGTTTGGGGTGTGAGCGGCCGGTTGAGAGAGGCAGCGCCTTACGACAAAGGACGGAGAAGTGTGTGCTGTGTCGGTGGTGATGGCGCCAGAGCCAGTGTGTTGATGTGTGTGTTGATGTGTGTGTGTGTGTGTGTTTTGTTTGCTCGTGTGTGTGTTGGCGTGCGTGTGTGTGTTGGCGTGTGTGTGTGTGTGTGTGTGTGTGTTGTTTGTGTTTTGTTTGTTCGTGCATGTGTTGGCGTGCGTGCATGTGTGTGTGTGTTTGTGTGTGTGTTTGTGTTTGTGTGTGAGTGATTGATTGATTGTGTGAGGGAAGTTTGGGGGAGTGAGGCCCCCAGTCGTGGATCTGAACCCACTCAACAAGAGACAAGAGGCTTCACAATCTACACTGCCGGCGGCCACAATCAGTCCAAAGCTCCAGCGGGACTATGAGACAGGCAGGCACGAGGCCCACCAAAGAGTCGAGCTACAAAATTAGCCCACGGTAGCGCCATCCACACTCGGAGGCGACGCCAAGCAAGCAGCACCTCAATCCAGGCAACACACGCAACCAGCCAGAGGCAGACCCCAGGCTGCCCCACCAGAGCCCAAACGTCTGGTACGCGCAAGTGAAGGCGGTCATAACGCCCAAGGCGGTCGGGGTGCGCCTCAGGCGGTGGTGGGCGCCTACGGTGGCGCCTGAAGTGACGCCTCAGGCGGTCGGGGTTGCACCTCAGGCGGTCGGAAATGCGCCTCGGGCGGTCTCGGCGCGCCTGAGGCGCCGCCTGATCCGCGCAAGGGAAGGCGCCGCTTGAGGCGCCGCCTCAGGGGTTGAGGAATGTGGAAGGGCTGTAAACCGACTCACCGGTTGGACATGCCCCCGCTCATGTCGCTCAGGTCGGGCACACGCGGCAGCTTGTCCGTGTTTGCCTCGTAATAGTACCGGTACCTGTGTGTGGCGCAACGTGTGTGCGGGGTCGTGTGCGTGTGCGCGTGCGCGTGCGTGCATATGTGCGTGTATGCGCGTGCGCACGTGTGTGTGTGTGTGTGTGTGTGCGTGTGTGTGTGCGTTTGTGTGGTTGACGTGCGTGCGAGGTTGTGTGCGTGTGCGTGTGTGCGTCTGCGTGCAAGCATATGTGCATGTGTGTGCGTGCACACGTGTGTGTGTGTGTGTGTCCCCGCGCCCCCACCCCGCCCATTACCGCCTGCGCAACATTAAGTTAGGGCTACCCTTTAAAGGGCACGCGGCGGCAGGGCACGGAGGCGCTGCTCTGAGCATGTTTGTGTTAGCACAAATCATATGCTCGGGAACATTTCGTGTGCGTGTGTGTGTGTGTGTGTGCGCGCGCTCGCGCTTGCGTGCCCCGCGATGCCACCCTAACGCACTCTCTATCTCGCAGCTTGAAGATCTCGCGCTGCAGGTCTCGATCTTCAGCGAGGCCCAGCTCCAGCAGCGCGCTGTACAGAGCACCCGACAGCGCCGCCGCAAGCTCTCCCGACAGCCGGCTCGATGCGCAGGAGGCGTCGGCCACGGCTGCCGCAGGGGAACTGGGCGGGCGCTCGTCGAGGAGAGACGCGGCGTGTGCGTGTGTGGCCGCTGCAGGGCAGAGTGTGTGTGTGTGTGTGTGCTGAGCGCATGTGGCCGATGCAGCGCAGTGTGTGTGTGTGTGTGTGTGTATGTGTATGTGTGAGAGAGAGAGTGGGGGGTGGCGTGAGGGGGCGGGCTGCCGCAGCTGCATGGCACCCATGCGCGCACGCATGGCGTGTGTGGCGTGTGTGTTGCACAGCAGTGTGCGCTCACGTGCCGCGCCTCCCACGACGAATCCGAGTAGCAGCAGCGCGTCTCGTCGTCGCCGAGAGGAGGAGGAGGGGCCAGAGGGCTCGTCGTCGCGCAACCGATTGGTACACGCTGTGATGGATTGTACGCGAGATCGCGGAGTCCGAGTTGCTGCGCACGCATGCAGCTGGGTGGATGGCGAGCCCACGTGCACGCACGAGCGACACCGCATCATGACGCAGCGAGGCCAGGGTGTAGGGGGGTGACCCAGTCACTGAGTGTAGCGTGAGTACACACGCGCATACACACGTGCAGACACACGCACACACGCGCACTCACGCACACACACACACACAACAACAACAAAAATCTGCAAAGTACTACATACAGCCCTCCTGTTTTTGCACAGCTGCCACGCAGCATCAGAGGTCGGCCGCGTGATCAGTTCGGGTGCGCGCCCAGAGCCAGGGTTGCACAACGGCGGCCTTTTCCCCATTTTCCGTTTGTACAAAAAAACGGAACACATTTGTAAAACCAGGAACACAAGCGAGAGTGCGTGAGACCGAGGCACATGCGTGCGTGTCGAGTGAGCGTGTGCGTGTGCGTGTGCGTGTGCGTGTGCGTGTGCGTGTGCGTGTGCGTGTGCGTGTGCGTGTGCGTGTGCGTGTGCGTGTGCGTGTGCGTTGTGCGTGTGCGTGTGCGTGTGCGTGTGCGTGTGCGTGTGCGTGTGCGTGTGCGTGTGCGTGTGCGTGTGCGTGTGCGTGTGCGTGTGCGTGTGCGTGTGCGTGTGCGTGTGCGTGTGCGTGTGCGTGTGCGTGTGCGTGTGCGTGTGCGTGTGCGTGTGCGTGTGCGTGTGCGTCAGTGTGCGTGTGCGTGTGTGTATGTGCGT
>VFSX01000479.1:0-123796 GCA_016618255.1 Chlamydomonas sp. UWO 241
CTAGATAGCCCTTGTCATTAGCTTTTCAATGCAAGTCAAATTGTCAAAATCCATGCAGTTTCAAGGGAGATGGAGCCTTTACGCCTTTTACTTGCCGTCCGAAAATTGCTGTATGCGGTATACATCCCGCCGTATATGGTATTTATACCGTCACGGTATGCGTACGGTATATACGGTATACGTATACCGTGCCGCGCCCTGCACACACACACACACACACACACATGCACACGTACTTCCCCAGGTGATCATGGATGGCAACGCGCGTTGGGCGGCCGCACGAGGCCTCAACACCTTTGCCGGCCACACTGCGGGTGTGGAGGCATTCAAGGGCCTGGTCAGGCGATGCTCACACTGGGGAGTGCCTGCGCTCACGGTAGGTGGGCTTCTGTGTATCTCTCTCTCTTTCGCTCCCTGTCTTTCTCTTTCTCTGTCTCTCTCTCTCTCACTCTCTCTCTCTCTCTTACTCTCTCTCACTTCCTCTCTTTCTCACTCTCACTCTCTCACTCTCTCACTCTCTCACTCTCTCACTCTCTCACTCTCACTCTCTCACTCTCTCACTCTCTCACTCTCTCACTCTCTCACTCTCTGGCGGGGCCGCGGGTGTCGATGCATGCAAGCCAGAGCTGATGGCAATCTTCACACACACACACACATACACTAAAACTTCAAGTGGTGTCAAAATCGTCGGGGGCTCCCGCCCCGACGCCGCCAATGGCGGACCAACGGGGCTGACAGGGTGCTGCTGCAGCGTGAGCGACTCTGGGTTTTGGAGAATCGGCTATGTCGCCGATTTGCCCTGATCCAGAGCGCTAGTGGCTGTTTGAGACACGGCGTCATAAGGCAGGCAACTGCGAGGCATGCGGGGACGGAGGGCAGGCTGCTGGAAGAAGTCGGCGCCGCCATCGTCGGTACCCCCATGCAGCCACGGGCACCGGCACCGGGCAGAGGCTGCAGCTACGCTACAGCCAGGTCTCCGGCTATGGGCATCGGCTATTAATTGACATCGGCCAAGGCTTCGGCTACGGCCAGGGACACCCTGCATCTGCACTCACATCGCATCGGCTACACGTCCGCCCTCTGGGCATCTGAATCTGCATCGGCCACGGCTACGGCCACGGCTACTGACATCGGCTGCGGCGACGGCTTCGACCTACGGACTGCAGCTACGGCACGAATCGCGGGGCACTTCAGTGACCTGCATGGAGGGTCTCCATGCAGGGTGAATCTTACTTGCATGAGACACATGACGATGGAGATGCACTGGCAGCAAGCGCCCTCGCAGCGCAAGCGCCATGCATGGAGGCTGGCGGCATGTCGGGCGTGCGCCACATGAACGGAGGAGGAGGAGGGTGGCCAGGCTGGCTGCCCCAACTGAGACGCATGGCGCGACCAGATGTACTAGAGCTAGTGGGATGGACACAGTCAATGTGTATCCACTGAGTGGACTAGTGCGGGTGATCGTATCTGCCTGCCTCAGGGATTGAGTGCGCAAGCACAAGTCTAATACGCCATTTAAGGCGTCCAACAGACTGTAAAATACGACCACCACACATCCACACACACACACACCCACACACACGTACACACACACACACACACACACCACAACGCACACACACAACATAACACACACACACACATGCAACACACAACACACACACACACACACACAGCACCACACACGCTCACAACACACACACACACGTCACACACTCTCCAACAGTGTTTGATTACCAATCAGAGATGCTGCATGGGCAGACTATGAGGTCACTTGTTTCTTGTGTCAAGTCCTTCTGCACACACACACACACGCAAGCACACACACAAACCAACCAACCAACCAAGCGTTACAGGAGGCCGTCCGCATGCACCGGCAATGCCTGTACTACTAACAGCAATACACCCCGGCAATTGTTACGAAGTCTGACCCGTGCACTGGGATGTCTTTCGAATAGCAGGTGACCGACCAGCGCCTGAATCGAGTGGATAGTATCCTTGGTTTGGGGGGTCTGGGTGGAGCTGCCACTCTGGCCAACCAACTTCAACTAGGGTTGCCACTCTGGCCAACCAACTACAACTTGGGTTACCACTCTGGCCAACCAACTTCAACTTCAATCGCAGCGTATCATCTCCCCATGGGCCGATTAATTCCATGGGCGATAGTCGGGGTTGTCCGTCGTGCAATGTAAACGTCGCCGCAACTACTAGATCCGTTCGGCCGCGGCCTACTAGACTGAGTTTTCGTTGGGCAGGCCATGAGGACGTCGGATCAGCTCCTTGGACCGATGAACTCGATGCGCGACGGACGAAGGCAGGCGGGCCTGGGATAGGGGCTCGGTAGACGGGAAAGGGGGGTTTGGAAGGGGCGTGGGAGGGGTCAGATGAGGCATCGGGGGGGGGTCAGGTGAGGGTTCATCAGGGGTATCGGAGGAGACGTGGGAAGGATCAGGGGAGGCATGGGAGGGATCAGGGGGGGCGTGGGGGGATCAAAGGAGGCGTGGGAGGGATCGGACGAGG
The DNA here is from genome assembly GCA_016618255.1 of Chlamydomonas sp. UWO 241. Lineage (NCBI taxonomy): Eukaryota > Viridiplantae > Chlorophyta > Chlorophyceae > Chlamydomonadales > Chlamydomonadaceae > Chlamydomonas > Chlamydomonas priscui. Next base: position 2,521 of record VFSX01000479.1, read on the forward strand.
CGTGGGAGGCGAGGGGGGAGAGGGAGGGGGGTTGGGAGGGGTCGGAGGAGGCGTGGGAGGCTAGGGGGGAGTGCGCGTGCGCGTGTGCGCTCACGGATGGGGGGGGGGGGTGAGGAGGGATTGCCAGCCTGGATTGCCAGCATGGGGTCAGCGTGCGCGGGGGGGCTGGGGAGGTGCATGGGGCGGGGGTGCATGGGCCTGCATGGCGCGCACATGGGACGGCGAGCTCCATGTGGGGGTGAAAGCGTGGGTGGGTGGTCGACTGTGGGTGGGTGACGGTGGGAAAGAGTTGGACTGTGTAGTTTGGAGCGTGTCAGGGGGAGTGAAGGGTGCTGAAGGGGGGGATCATGGCAATGTGAGGTTCTCTGTGGTGCATGGTGTCGTGGCGCCGCAGTGGGTCGCGGCCAAGAATCTGCTCGGCGTCAGGCGGTGGCGGGGCGGTCCATGATGCGGTCGACAGTCTGCCGAGGAGCTGTTCGGCGCTGGCGAGGGCATGGGACTGGCTCTGCGACAGGATAAGGATTGGGACTGTGGAAGAGGTTGCTCGGCTCGCTGAGGCTGCCCCCTTCGGGCGGTGACGATGGTGGATAGTCCAGGGTGGGCCGCAGTACATAGGCGGCAGTCGACGGGGGGGGGCGGGGCGATGAGGGGGGATGGGCGACGGCGACTCACATGGGCCGACCGCCGTGACTCGCCCAGGGAGTGGGCCGCCCAGGGAGTGGGCCGCCCAGGGAGTGGGCCGCCCAGGGAGTGGGCCGCCCAGGGAGTGGGCCGCCCAGGGAGTGGGCCGCCCAGGGAGTGGGCCGCCCAGGGAGTGGGCCGCCCAGGGAGTGGGCCGCCCAGGGAGTGGGCCGCCCAGGGAGTGGGCCGCCCAGGGAGTGGGCCGCCCAGGGAGTGGGCCGCCCAGGGAGTGGGCCGCCCAGGGAGTGGGCCGCCCAGGGAGTGGGCCGCCCAGGGAGTGGGCCGCCCAGGGAGTGGGCCGCCCAGGGAGTGGGCCGCCCAGGGAGTGGGCCGCCCAGGGAGTGGGCCGCCAGGGAGTGGGCCGCCAGGGAGTGGGCCGCCCAGGGAGTGGGCCGCCCAGGGAGTGGGCCGCCCAGGGAGTGGGCCGCCCAGGGAGTGGGCCGCCCAGGGAGTGGGCCGCCCAGGGCGTGGGCCGCCCAGGGAGTGGGCCGCCCAGGGAGTGGGCCGCCCAGGGAGTGGCCCGCCCAGGGAGTGGGCCGCCCAGGGAGTGGGCCGCCCAGGGAGTGGGCCGCCCAGGGAGTGGGCCGCCCAGGGAGTGGGCCGCCCAGGGAGTGGGCCGCCCAGGGAGTGGGCCGCCCAGGGAGTGGGCCGCCCAGGGAGTGGGCCGCCCAGGGAGTGGGCCGCCCAGGGAGTGGGCCGCCCAGGGAGTGGGCCGCCCAGGGAGTGGGCCGCCCAGGGAGTGGGCCGCCCAGGGAGTGGGCCCAGGGAGTGGGCCGCCCAGGGAGTGGGCCGCCCAGGGAGTGGGCCGCCCAGGGAGTGGGCCGCCCAGGGAGTGGGCCGCCCAGGGAGTGGGCCGCCCAGGGAGTGGGCCGCCCAGGGAGTGGGCCGCCCAGGGAGTGGGCCGCCCAGGGAGTGGGCCGCCCAGGGAGTGGGCCGCCCAGGGAGTGGGCCGCCCAGGGAGTGGGCCGCCCAGGGAGTGGGCCGCCCAGGGAGTGGGCCGCCCAGGGAGTGGGCCGCCCAGGGAGTGGGCCGCCCAGGGAGTGGGCCGCCCAGGGAGTGGGCCGCCCAGGGAGTGGGCCGCCCAGGGAGTGGGCCGCCCAGGGAGTGGGCCGCCCAGGGAGTGGGCCGCCCAGGGAGTGGGCCGCCCAGGGAGTGGGCCGCCCAGGGAGTGGGCCGCCCAGGGAGTGGGCCGCCCAGGGAGTGGGCCGCCCAGGGAGTGGGCCGCCCAGGGAGTGGGCCGCCCAGGGAGTGGGCCGCCCAGGGAGTGGGCCGCCCAGGGAGTGGGCCGCCCAGGGAGTGGGCCGCCCAGGGAGTGGGCCGCCCAGGGAGTGGGCCGCCCAGGGAGTGGGCCGCCCAGGGAGTGGGCCGCCCAGGGAGTGGGCCGCCCAGGGAGTCACACAACACACACGCACACACGCCCAGGGAGTCACACAACACACACGCACACACGCCCACACACACACTCACAACCACACACGCACACAACACACACACACACACACAACCCCAGGAGGAGGTCGACTTCCTGCGCCAGCCGATGCAGGACCACACACACGTGGTGGCTGTCGAGACCACACACTCACACTCACACACACGCACACACAACCACAAACACACACGCACACACACACACACACACACACACACACGCACACACCCAAACACAACCCTAGGACGAGGTCGACTTCCTCCGGCAAAAATGCAAGACCTCATACACGTGGTGGCTGCTGATGTCACACACTCACACACACACACACACACCTGCACACAACACACACACACACATCCCCAGGAGGAGGTCGACTTCCTGCGCCAGCAGATGCAGGACCAACGCACATAGTGGCTCCCGAAGCCACACACACACACACACACACACACATAAACACACACGCACACACAACCACGCACACACATACACACACACAGAGAAAGACAATCGTTACTGACGACACACACACACACACACACACACAGGAGGAAGTGGACTTCCTACGCCAACAGATGCAGGACCACATGCACGCGGTGGCTACTGAGGCCGCCGCAGAGGTGCAGGCGGTGCTGCAGGGGGCGGCAGAGCAGGCGGCGACACATGCGCAGAGGCTGGCTGCGGCGGGGGTGGCCGAGGTGGGTTCTGGTGGAAGTGGGTGGGGTTGAGGGTTTAGGGAGTAGAGTTTGGGGGTTGTGGATCGGAGGGATAAGGGTTTGCGGCAGGCGGCAGCTCATCCATAGAAGCACGCTGCAGTGGGGCGACAAGAAATGGCTGGGCGCCAGTGGCTCCGCTGCGCATCTTGGGGCTAAGCATCAGTGATGGCAAAAAAGTGTGGAGATACATTTTCAACACTTTCGGGTCGAAATTCCTGCAATCTCAACCCGCAGCGCCTCCAGCCGCCACAAATTGGTCAATCTCACCCCGCAAATGCACTTTTGCGGGGTGCGGGGGGGCTTACAGAAACACTAGTGGGCGTTGCTGGCCCCTGACCACTCGCCCCCCTGGTCGTTCCATGCACGTACACACGACAGGTTTGGACACACGGTGCAGGTTGTCGATGAATTCCCTGCGCCCCGTGGCCACACTCCAGATGGAGGCTGCTGCACCGCAGTCGCGCCCCACACACATTGCACGCGAGAGAATTGATGGGCACACACATACACACACACACACACGCACACACACGCACACACACACACGCACGCACGCACCCGCACCACACCACACCAGGCCGCAGTCCCCCAGGAGGAGGCAGCTGCCGGCACCGCTCGGCCTCTGGTCACCTGTCACCCCATCTGATCCTTCACGCACTGATGCCTGAGAAATGCCCACGCTGGGTCTCACACGTGAAAGCTGCCTCAAAGATGACGACCTCAAAACGGAGTATGCAGAAGAAACATATTTATCCGCTATAACCGGGGGGGGCAAGCTTGCTCTCTAACCTTTTACCAAATCCCACACTGTTGGTCACTACTGACCGCCTTTTCCAGCCCCTTTTTAGGTAGTTAGGCTTAAGGATGTGCCCCTCACCGAGTCCTTCTGTGCCTCCCCCCTACAGCAGGGGGGGGGCCTGCGACACGTACAATGTCGTGCTCGGTGCAACAAGGGGTCAGCTTTTGCTCAGAGCCGGGTTAAGGGTAACAGGTTGAAAATCTTGTGAATGCTGGTTGAAATCCCAGTTAGAAAACCCCTAAACACGTTGCGGCCCGGCTTGATATCCTTTTTGGCCACGTCTTGGCCTCTCCCCACGGGAGGATGTCTCTTTTGGCGATTGGCGACGAACCTGCCTTGCATTTCCGTTTCCCAACATGCGCTCACCTACTTTAACAAGCGTTTGCTGCCGCTGCGGTAGGGGACCTAGGGGTGCGCCCACGCTCTTTGCAGAGTTGGGGTTCCCTACCACCAACAGCCAGCCATCTCAGGTGCTCGGGCCATACGCGCCGAGCACGGTCTTATACGCCTTTAGAGGTGTCCCTGACTGTATCATTCATCATCATCAATGCACCCCTCCACAATGCATGCGGCACCATTTGTTTTGATGTGCTGCCTGTTCTGCTGCACCAGGCTGCTCTGCACCAGGAGATGGAGGCCGCTGCCGACACCACAGATGCACGCCCCACACGCTGTGATCAGATCATTGCTCGACATGCAAACGCACATGCATAATCTATTAATCTATTAAAGCGTCCGACGGGCTGTAAAATCGACAACACGTGTGCACCCGCGCACCAGGCCGCTCTGCACCAGGAGATGGAGGCCGCTGCCGGCGCCGAAGCCACGCCTCACACACATTGCACGCGAGGGAATTCACACACACACACACACACACACACACATGAACACACACACAAACATGCACCCAACCGCACCACACCAGGCCGCACTGCACCAGGAGGTGGCGACCGCTGCGGGCACCGCAGCCAAGCCTCACACACATTGCACGTTAGATTATTCACGCACACACACACACACACACTCACACACACACGTGTATACACACACACACACACACATGCACGCGACCGCACCACAACAGGCCGCACTCCACCAGGACATGGAGGCAGCTGCCAGCACCGCAGCCGAGCCTCACACACATTGCACGTTAGATCATTCACGCACACACACACACACACACACGTGTGTACACACACACTCACACACACACACGTGTACACACACACACACACACACATGCACGCGACCGCAACACACCAGGCCGCACTCCACCAGGAGATGGAGGCAGCTGCCGGCACCGCAGCCGCGCGCGAGCTGCGGCTGAGGGCGGCTCTTGATGCTGCAGAGGAGAGGGTGCAGGCGGTGGAGGGCAGCGACGAGGAGGTGGCTACGCTGCGGGAGCAGGTGGGTGGCGGAGGGTAGGGGAGCAGAGGAGCAGGGGGCGGGCGGCGGAGGGAGGCCTAAGAGGAGATGACTTTGCTGTGGGGGCAGGTGGGTAGATGGGTGGCTGAGGGGAGGGGAGCAGAGGAGCAGAGGAGAGGGGGCGGGCGGCGGAGGGCGGCGGAGCGGAGGTGGCTTCGCTGCGGGGGCAGGTGGGTGGGTGGATGGCGAAGGGGATAGGGGCAGAGGAGCAGGGGGCGGGCGGCGGAGGGCAGTGGATATGAGGTGGCTACGCTGCCGGAGCAGGTGTGTTGCGGAGGGTAGGAAACAGGCAGAGGAGATGGGCGACGGGCGGTGGAGGGAGGCGGAGCTGAGATGGCTTCGCTGCGGGGGCAGGTGGGTGGCGGAGGGGATAGGAGCAGAGGAGCAGGGGGCGGGCGGCTAAGGGAGGCGGAGAGGAGGTAGCCACGCTGCGGGAGCAGGTGGGTGGGTGGTTGGAGGAGGGGAGGGTGGGCTTGGTGGTCGAGCGGAGGGGGGCAGGGCGGCAGAGATGGGTTGGGAGGTGGGTGGGTGGGTGAGCAGGTGGGTGGGTGGGTGACGGAGGAGGGGAGAGGAGAGGAGCGGCCAAGGAGATGGGGGGCGGCCGCTGGAGGGAAAGACACTCAAGGCGGCTACACTGCGGGGGCAGGTGTGTGGATGGGGGAGGGTGGAAGATGGGATGGCTGAGGAGATGGGCGGCGGGCGGTGGAGGGAGGGGCAAGTGTGTATGTGTGTGTGGGGAGGGGGCAGAGGAGAGGGGGCAGGATGATAGAGGAGATGGGGGGGGCGGCGGAGGGCGTCAATGTGGCTACGCTGCGGGAGCATGTGGGCGTGGTGGCAGGCTGGTCGCCACCGCGCACCCTCGCGCTCAACACCACACGCACACACGCAAGCATGCAGCTTGCAACGTGCTCATGCACACGCACGCTCTCTCTTTCTCTCTCTCTCTTTCTCTCTCCCTCTCTCTGTCTCTCTTTCTCTGTCCCTCTCTCTCTCTCCTCACCTCTCTCCCTCTCTCTCAGGTCGTACCTCTAACAGCCGCTGCCGCCAAAGCTTCTTCTGCACGCGACGCCTGTCTGAGCTGGATGCTGCCCACCTCGTGCCATGAGCTTACACAGTGGACACCGCACGCGCACACTCTCTCCGGTTGCTGCTGGCCGCCGCTGCCGAGACCTCTGAATGCACGACGCCCGCCTGTCAGAGCTGGCTGCCGCCCACCTCGACACCGCCCACGCACACTCTGTCTCAGGTCGCTGCCCTGCCCGCCGCCGCCGTCAAGGTCTTGAAGCGCAGGGCATCTGCCTGTCTGAGCCCTGCCACCCACTTCCCACCCACCTGCCATCCACCTCCTGCAGTGAACTCACACCATAGACACTGCCCACACTCACTCTCAGGTTGCCGCCCTGACGGCCGCCGCCGCCGATACCTCTGAAGTGCACGGCACCCGCCTGTTTGAGCTGGCTGCCGCCCATCTGCCGCCCAGCAGCAGCCCACCTGCCACACACCTCCTGCAGTGAGCTCACACCGTAGACACCGCCACACTCACTCTCAGGTTGTCGCCCTGATGGCCGCCGCCGCCGAGACATCTGCTCGCACATGACGCCCACCAGTCCAAGCTGGCCACCCACCTCCTGCAGTGAGCTCACACCATAAGACACCGCCCACATTCTCTCAGGTTGCCGCCCTGACGGCCACCGCCGCCGAGGCCTCGGCGGCGCACGACGCCCACCTGTCTGAGCTGGCGGCCGCTGCTGAGCTGGCGCATGAGGAGGCGCATGGCCTGAGGCAGCTGCTGGCAGCGGCGCAGGTCGGTAGGGAGGGAGGGAACGTGCTATCTGGTGCTATCTGCCCTCCCTTCCACCCTTCCATGACTGGTGCTGCCTGGTATAAGCTAGTGAGCTAGACACCCCTCCCATGATGCTACATGAGGACATGGCTGGGGGGGTTGCCGCTCTGCGCCTTGGACATGGCACATGAGGAGGTGCATGGCGTGAGGCAGCGTCTGGCCGAAGCGCAGGTTGGTGGGGCGGGGCGGGCAGGGGAGAGAGGCAGGGCTGACTGGCCAGCTACTTGTCGAGATACAGGGGCGCTGGCAGAGACTAGGGACAGGGACAGCCTAGTGTGAACTTTGCTCTCCCTTGGCAGACAGATAGAAAATCACACGCCACTCTGATCGTGGCGCGTCCCTGTCCCTGTCCCTTGTCTCTGCCAGATGAGTAGGTCTGCCCCTTGCAGTCTGGCTTCTGTCCTAGGCACTGCTATGCTGCAGCCTGCATGCAAGCCTGATGGCTGCTATGCACCCCCCCCCAGCAGCAGCTAGGCGCCCCTCCCTCAAGGCCTGCCTGAACACCGGGGTTTCGCTCTGCGATGGCCGCGCGCCTCGAGTGCCACGCGCACGCCGCGCATGACGCCGGTGCGTGCATGTGTTTGGTACGCGTGGTCTGTGTGTGCAGGAGGCTGCAGCGCAGGCGACCGGCAACGCAGACAACGTACGCACGCTGAGGGACGAGCTCTCATCCGCAAGGACAGAGCTGGAGAGTGTGAGCGCGGGGGCGGCGGAGGCACGGGCGCAGAGGGTGCAGGACGCGGCGGACGAGGCTGACAAGGTGGGTTTTGGTAACACCGCCGTGTCATGAGGTCAACAGGAGGGCAACGCAGTACTAACTCCGCTTTCGAGTCTTTCGAGTCGAGAGGAGGCCCGCTCTGCCTATGCCACTCGAACCCCTGGTCCTGTGTCAGCTTTTGGGTGTTGATGGGTCGCTGGCAGCGGCACGTGAGGGATGCGTACGGTGGCAAGGGGGGGGACACTGGCAAGGGTGCCACTGCGAGGGTGCCACTAGGTGCCGCGAGGGTGCGAGGGTGCCGCGAGGGCGCAAGGGTGCGAGGGTTCAACACTGTGCAACCCTGCGCGAGCCTGTGCAACCCTGTGCAATCCGGTGTGACCCTGGCGAGGGTGCGAGGGTGCCACAAGGGTGCCACTGCGAGGGAGAGGGGGGGGGGGCGGCGGGGCAAGGCAGAGAGGATGCAGGATGAGGTGGGTATTGGGTCACTGGCAGTGAGCGGTGCGTACAGTGGCGAGGGGGACACTGACGAGGGTGCCACTGCAAGGATGCCACTAGGTGCCGCGAGGGTGCGAGGGTGCTGTAACATACTCGCATTACTGGCGATATGTTAAATGTAAGGGCCAACGGCTTTGCATCGTACACCATTGACCTTTTGGCCTATGTTATAGGTGCCACGAGGGTGCGAGAGTGACACTAGGTGCCAGGAGGGTGCGAGGGTGCGACCCTGTGCGACACTGTGAGACCCTGTGCGAGGGTGTGAGGGCGCCACGAGGGTGCAAGGGTGACACTAGCTAGGTGCCACGAGGGTGCCACTGCGAGGGTGCCACTGAAAGGGGGGGAGAGGAGCAAGGCGGAGAGGATGCAGGATGAGGTGGTTATTGGTGGGCCACTGGCAGCGTTGGTGCGTACGGTGGCGCAGGGCGCGCACGGTGGCGGCCACGGCAGGGCACGGCACTTCTCAAGTCGCTGCACACATGTGCACACTCTGCCGAGCACGTTTGAACCCTCTTTTCACACACATTCATGAACACTCCCTGCAACCCTCACTTGACACCCACGCAGGAGGCGCACGCGGTGGCGACCACACGGCGCGACACACATGCACGCACATGTGCCTCACACACCCGCCGACCCTCACCAACACCCGCACAGGAGGCGCACTCGGCCGTCGCCGCCGCTGGCGAGCGCGCGCGCGTGGACGCGCAGCTGCGGGACGCTGCACAGGCAATGACTGACTCCGGGCGTGAACGCGCGCGCGGGGAGGCCGAGGCGCTGACTGGGGCGCTCTTGGCAGCAGAGACGCGCGCGGCAGCGGCGGGGGCGCGCGCGGCAGCGGCGGAGGCGCGCGTGGCAGAGGTTGAGGCGGCTGCGGCGACGAGGTGGCGGTGCTGCGGCATGCGGCGGCGCAGAGGGAGGCGGACGCTGCTTCCGAGGCGTCACGCGCAAAGAGCGAGGCCGTAGCCGCGGTCGCACGCGCGAAGGACGAGGCCGAGGCTGGGGTCGCACGCGCAAAGAGCGAGGCTGCGGCCGAAGCCGCGACAGAGGTCGCACGCGCAAAGGACGAGGCCGCGGTAGAGGTCGCACGCGCAATGAGTGAGGCCGACGAGGCGCGCACGGCGCAGGCGAAGGCCGAAGCCGAGGTCGCGCATGCAAAGAGCGAGGCCTACGCGGCGCGCGCGGCTCAGGCAGAGGCCGAGGCCGAGGGCCGCGCGCGCAGCGGCGCACGCGACGCAGGCGCAGGCGTGGGCTGAGGGGGCGTCTTCCACGGAGGGGGAGGCAGGGGCCGTTGGCCGCAGCAGCGTCGGCGGTGATGGCGGCGGCAGCTCTGGTGGGGGTGGCGCTGGTGGTGGCGAAGTGTCTGGGGAGCTGTCGCAGCTGAGGGCCGAGCTGCATGCACGCGAGCGGCAGCTTGGGGAGAGCGAGGTGCGCGGCATGGGAACGCGTCGCATGGCACAGCATCACGGGCGTGCTGTCGCCTGCATCTGTTACTAGGAACAACACTTGCAAGCATGACGTGGTGTGTGTCTGTGTCTGTGTGTGTCCGTGTCCGTGTCTGTGTCTGTGTCTGCCTGTAGGTGTGGCTGGTCGTGGTCGTGTGTGTGAGAGGGGAAGGGGGAGTCTGCCGTTCAGGAACGACACTTGCAAGCATGACGTTGAACCAGGGAGGTGTTCCGCAGGCGTGCTGATAAGAAGAGGCTTGCGGGCTGCGATCACCGGCGTCTCGTCACGCACACAAACACACACACACACACATGGCACCCGCGCATGCACGCAGGCCGCCGCGCGTGCCGCTGCCTCTGAGCTGCGGTCGACTCGTCGCGAGCGTGTGGAGCGACAGCTGGAAGCTAGCGACAAGCTGCAGGCGGCGCGGGCAGAAGCTAGCAAGAAGCTGGAGGCGGCACAGGCGGAAGCCAACGAGAAGCTGGGGGCAGCGCAGGCGGAGGTGGGGCGCCTGCGAGCGCAGCTGGCGACGGGGGCAGGGAGCGGCAACGCTGGCAGCGAGGAGCGCCCCCCGGCGGTGCGCGCCCTGCCTTGCGGCAGCCCCAACGTGCCGTTCTCCCTCAGCAGCGGCAGTGGCAGTGGTAGTGGTGGTAGCAGCGACCCGCCAGCAGCAGACTCGGCAGCAGGCAGCACGCCGGCGCGGTCGCCGAGCCCACCGAGCGTGCAGCGGAGCTCTGCTGCTGCGAGCCGGGCGTATGGGGCCAAGGGCGCCGAGCGATGATGGTGCTGACGATGATGACGACGATGATGATATGGGATCGCTCTGTGAGTGTATGCGTCCATGATCCATGGCGCGGTGGAAATCTGCGGCCGCAAGCTGTGCCAACGAACACCGCGCAATTGTGAGGCTTGAATAGGGGGGGGGGTCTAAAAAAACTGAGCTTGGTCAGGGCGGTCCAAATCCGCCCAATTTTTTTGTAGGTGTGGATCCAAATATATAGTGAGGGTCGAAAGTTAGCTTGCAGGGCCGGCGCGTGTTCATGTTGTGTGTCAATGGCCCGGCAGTCTTTGTAAGCTGGCAACATGTTGTACACTGCCGTCATACGCACTCAACTGGAGCGGTACATACCTCTATCGCCACCCATCAGCTGTTTCTGACCTCCTCCTGCTCCAACAACCCGTTCGGCTTCCGCGCTGGGTCAGCTCGTGGAGCACCATCTTGCAGCGCAAGCAGCAGGTGCACGATGGACTAATGATGCCCCCACCCCAAAGCAGCCAGGTGGCGCCCCTAGTGTCCCATCGCGCACGCGCTCACGAGAGCAGCTTCCGTGCACACCCAATAGCTCAGCTCACCCAATACATCTAGAAAACACAACTGGACCTGTGTGGGCGCGGGCATGGAACACGGGCAGTGTGTGCAGCTAGGCACCTTGCACCTCGACAGCAACAGCCGCCTCGGCAGGATGTGGTATGGCCACAGTAGGGGATGGATGGACTTGCGTGCCCACACACGAACAGTCGCCTCTCTGCGTGCTCACGTGCAACCAGCGACTGCCGCGTGAGCACCAGCGACAAGAGACTCCAAGATTCTTAGTTGGCAAGAGATAGCTTTTAAAAATGACCATTTCGCTTGCTGTGGCTTTGAGCGCGAGTGCAGCACGAATATATGAACGGATGGCCTGCGCTTTATCAGTGCGCTCCTTGTGCAGGCAGCTGAGGAGAAAGTGAGGAGATTCCGACGTTTCAATTTTGCGATCCTTATCCAGAAGTTTTGCAATCCTTATCGAGAAGTTTTGCGATCCTTATCGAAAAGTCTGGAACTCTCCTCCTTCCACACTTTCTTTTACCCCAGCCCCCCGTCGCGATTAGGAAAATCCAGAAACAACTTACGTACACCACAGCAAGAAGGAACACCACATAAATCACAGGCTTAACCGATCATGGCGCTCATGGCGAAGACTCTCGCACTGACGAGCAGGCGCGCTGCGCTGACGCTCTGCACCACCCGCGCACGCCCCTCCTCCCGCCACACCCTCAACGTCGTGGCGTTCAAGGGGGGCGAGGACGCGCCCGCGAAGGAGGCGGTGCAGACCCGCCAGTCGTCGTCCGGCGTCCCCGTCAGCCGAGACCAGGGACAGGCGGCGCCCGCCAAGAAGCAGGTGTCCAACAAGGAGGTGGCCCCTGCATTCAGGTGACCAGGGGGACAGGAGGGGCGGAGGGGGTGTGTGGAAGAGGGGGGGGGGGCATACTTGTACGCCACTCAGCCTAGCTCACACACAAGCATCCATCACACACACACGCCGTGTACGCAGGCGCTGGAGCGACACTCTCATGCAGATGCAGCACGACATGGTGAGTGCGCCTGCCCCCGCCTTGGCAGCACACGTGCTCCGACTCCGACTCGACAGGTCTTTCACCAAGTTGCATTGCCGCCGCCGTCGCCGCCCCCAAGTCTCTACAGAGATCTCACACGCGTGCCAACCTCCCCCACTTACACAGGACACGCTCTTCGACAGAATGATTCCGGACTTCGACAACGACCTGCTGCCGGGCCCGCGGTGGGTACGTAGGGAGGGTCGGATGGGGCCACGCGCACGAGTGCATGCGTCCGCGTGCGCCACGACTCAGTTTGCCAAGCCACATCGCCCTGTGACAGGGCAATGCATTAGACAAATTGGGGCGCCTGCTTGCCTGCCTGCCTGCTGCCTGCCTGCCTGCCCGCCCCTACCTTGCGCCTAGACTGTCGAACATATCCTGTCGAGGGATGTGGCTCGCTCGAGAGGGCCCACACCGTGTGGCGGCCTCATAACACAGAACCTATATAAAAGGTGCACCGACTCCCCAATTAGCAACTGTATAGTAGAAGTAAACTAGGCTGTGACAGCCCTCCCACCCCCCACCCCCCGCACTCACGCTGTGCCTGCAGCCTCGCGCGCCGCCTCGCGTCTCCCCTCCTCCCGCGCATGCTCGCCTCCCCCGCGTTTGACTTCCCCAAGAACACGTCCTGGATGCTCAAACCGGTCGAGGGAGGAGGCCAGCGAACGTATGTGTGTCCGTGTGCCAACTCAGATCGCCCCCCCTCCCCCCCCCACACACACATTGTGCCTGCAGCCTCACGCACCGCCTGGCGTCGTCTCCCCTCCTCACTGAGTCTGCTTGCGTGCGTGCGCTCGCTGACGCCCCCCCCCCACACACGCACGCTGTGCCTGCATCGTTTGTACGCGCCGCCTCATGTCTCCCCTCCTCGTTGAGTCTGCATGCGTGTGTACGTGCGTGTGTGTGTGTGCGCTGACCCCCCCCCCACACACACACACGCTGTGCCTGCAGCCTCGCGCACCACCTCGCGTCGTCTCCCCTCCTCACTGAGTCTGCTTGCGTGCGTGCGCTCGCTGACGCCCCCCCCCCACACACGCGCACGCTGTGCCTGCATCGTTTGTACGCGCCGCCTCATGTCTCCCCTCCTCGTTGAGTCTGCATGCGTGTGTACGTGCGTGTGCGTGCGTGCGCTGACCCCCCCCCCCTCCTCGTGCCTGCAGCCTCGCACACCGCCTCGCGTCTCCCCTCCTTACTGATTCTGCACATGTGCGTGCGCTGACCCCCCCCTTCCCCCCCCTACTCTGCTGTGCCTGCAGCCTCACACACCGCCTCGCGTCTCCCCTCCTTACTGATTCTGCACATGTGCGTGCGCTGACCCCCCCCCCAACCCACCCACACACACGTTGTGCCTGCAGCCTTGCACACCACCTCGCGTCTCCCCTCCTCACTCGCCAAGTCTGCTTGCATGCGTGCGTGCGCTGATGCCCCCTCTTCCCCCAATGCTGCTGTGCCTGCAGCCTCGCGAACCGCTCGTGTCTCTCCCCCTCACTGATTATGCACGTGAGCGTGCGCTGACCCCCCCCCCCTCCCCCCCAACGCTGCTGTGCCTGCAGCCTCGCACACCGCCTCGCGTCTCCCCTCCTCCCGCGCCTGCTCGCCTCTCCCGCATTCGGCTTCCCCGACGACACCTCATGGATGCTCAACCCGGTCGATGTGGAGGAGGGCGACGCTGCGTACGTCATCATGGCAGAGGTGCCGGGCTTTGCAAAGTGAGAGGCCATGCATGGGGGCGGTTTTACAGGTTATACATGTGCGCCTGGAGGATCCCGGGGCGTGAGTTAAGGCCTAGATAGGAGGTCTCGGGGGGCTCTACTAGGAGAGCCCGCAAGGCCAAGCTGCGTACGTCATCACGGCAGAGGTGCCGGGCTTTGCAAAGTGAGGGAGGCCATGCATGGGGGTGGGGGTGCGTGCGTGCGTGCGTCCGCTTGTGTGCACGTGGAGGAGGGCGGCGCCGCGTGCGTCATCACGGCAGAGGTGCCGGCTTTGCAAAGTGAGAGGCCATGCATGGGGGTGGGGGTGCGTGCATGCGTGCGTGCGCTTGTGTGCACGTGGAGGAGGACGCCGCCGCGTACGTCATCACGGCAGAGGTGCCAGGCTTTGCAAAGTGAGAAGGCATGCATGAGGGTGGGTGGGTGCATGGGTGGGGGTGCGTGCACGTGTGTGTGCTTGTTCGTGTGTGCCTGCCTGTGTGCGTGTGCAACATGTGATGAAGGCAGGCTGGGTCGCCCACGTCAACGTCGCCCATGTGGGCCGCACGCGTTGATGCTCGCCCCTTTGTGTGCGCGTGGGTCGTCATCGTCGAAACCACAACACTTGAGATCCCGGCGGGTGCAGCAGGGGAGGGCGCCCTAAAACCCTGAAGCACAAGGCCCAGAAACAACGCAGCCAGTGTGTGTGTGTGTGGTCGAATTAACAGTCTGTCGTACGTGTGTGCGTGCGTGCAGGGAGGACATCAAGGTTGCCGTGTCCGAGGGCGTGCTCTCACTCACCGCTGAGTGCAACAAGGAGGAGAAGGAGGAGGGCAAGGGCAGCGGTGGCGAGGAGGCAAAGAAGGTTTGAACCTGGTGCTGTGTTTTGGTATGCTGTGCCGTGCCATACCGCGCCGCGCCGCGCCGCGCCGGGCCATGCCGGGTCGTGCTGTGTTGTGCTGCGCCGTGCCTTGCTGTGGCGTGCAGCGCCGTGCCGTGCTGGTCGTGCTGTGCTGTGCTGTTCCGTGCTGTTTCGTGCCGTGCCGCGCCGTGCCGTGCCGTGCTGTGTTTTATTTGCCGTGCTGTGCTCTGCTGTGCTCTGCTGTGCTGCGCCGTGCTGCGCCATGAAGTGCCCCCTAGCCCACACTTGCACCGTTTGTTCGACTGTTTGACTGTTCGGCTTTTTGTTGACCGTTTGTTTGAACTGCTGCTGCGCACCAGGACGCCAAGAGCGTTGTGCGCCGCGCGCACCGCCACTTCTCGCGCTCCTTCCGCCTTCCGTCTGACGCGCACCCCGACGGCATCACCGCGTCCGCCGAACACGGCGTTCTCACCATCACGGTGCCAAAGGCGACCAAGGATGTGCGTGTGTGCGTGTGTGCGTGTGTGTGTGAGTGTGTGTGTGTGTGTGTGTGTGTGTGTGTGTGTGTGTGTGTGTGTGTGTGGGTGGGGGGGGGAGGAAGCGGGGGGGTGCGTGCTCCTATGTGGTTATGTATAGGGGGGGGAGAGGGCATCGGGAGTGCACATGCACATGTGCCAGGGGACGCCACGCGTGGGCAGCTGACAAGCAGCTGGCAACGCGCTTGCCCACGTAAGCTTACTCACCCACCCACCCATCCATCCACGCCACTCGCAGGTCAAGCCGCCCAAGACCATCCCCATTTCCTGAGTGAGCGGCAGCTGAGCGGCAGCTGGGCGGCAGCTGAGAGGCAGCTGAGCGGCAGCTGAGAGGCAGCTGAGCGGTGCTCTGTGGCAGAGCACCGGCTTTGGAGAGCTTTCTTCCTGCATCTTGAAGGTCGCGACGAGACACGGCTTCGACTAGTGCAGGGGGGGGGGGGAGCACGTTGGCCAACGCATCAGCGCTGCGCGCTTCATGCCTATGCCTGCCGCTGCTGGGCTGTGCACCCGAGGGCGAGCGCGCGGCAGCGGCAGGGGGGGGGGGCAGCGGCAGGAAGGAGGGGTTGGAAGGAGAAGAAGCGCGCCGACACCTGCGGGTGTGTGCGAGCGCTATCTGAGTTGGGGTCGAGGCCACCTTGTGTATCAACGGTTGTTGACAGCTGTGCTGACAGCTCGGTTTCTGTTTCTGTTTCTGTTGTACTTGTCCTAAGGAAACCTCCTCCTGGAGGCAGTTGTAGTAGACATCATATCTCCCGAGGAAAATAAGGTTTTCGGTGTAATACTTGGGTTGCAATCCTTGGAATTTCTGTTTTCTTGCTGACCGTGTGAGACGTGGGGGGTTGCAGGTCGTTGGGCGCTGCTGAGGCCACAAATGAAGGAGAGCGGGATGTGATGACGCAAGGGGTGTTCTTCCCCTCCAGCGTGCAAGTGCCAGGCCCCTGGGCCGCGGTGCCAGACCTCGTCACGACTGAAGACGGGTTAGGGGGAGCGTTGTGTTTATGTGTGTGTGTGTGTGTGTGTGTAAGTGCGTGCGTGCTGCGAGCGTCGTCGGCAGGCACAGGCAAAGTGGGGCCGCCGGGGTGTATGTGCCACCACCTAGAAACTCGCCATATTTTGGGCATTCCCTGGGCATTCCCTGCGCATTCCAGGGAAACTCGCCATCTTTGGCGCATTCTGTAGGTCAGCCCACCGCCACCAGCGCTCGAGTTCCCGGTTAAGCACACCACCTGAAAGCTGTTTACAGTTCACAGTTTACAGTACGCACCCTCAGGGCATGGGATTGAGGGAGCTGCCTAAATTTTCAAGGCTAGCTACCAACCCGACAGCTGCTGATGTAACAGCCACGCGCATGTCAAGTAAGGAGTTAGCACATAGGGTGCTTATGTCAAACCAGAGAGTGGTTTGACACCTCGAGATCCGACCCTTTTGGAGCGGGAACCCACACCCAGCTCTCCGACAGATGAAGGCCCAGTGGCTAAGCTTTCAAATTTGGTTTCGGTGAGATGTGACAGGCCGAGCTAGGCCAGTAACAGCTGAATCAGGGTTCACCACACACAGCATTTGCAGCGGCAGCCTGGTCGATACATGCCGCTCAAGAGTGGCATGGATGCTG
This sequence comes from Chlamydomonas sp. UWO 241, assembly GCA_016618255.1. NCBI lineage: Eukaryota > Viridiplantae > Chlorophyta > Chlorophyceae > Chlamydomonadales > Chlamydomonadaceae > Chlamydomonas > Chlamydomonas priscui. Next base: position 19,144 of record VFSX01000479.1, read on the forward strand.
CAGCATCGGGACAAGTTTGCGCTACGTTCTGCTGCACCTGCCCAGACTCTCAATCTCTACAGGCCGCAGTCTCTCCACCACTTCCTCCACCCACTACATCCCCAACCTGCTGCAACCCGACTACGGAGCCACGGGTGCGGTACAAGAACGTAGAAGCGTGCGTTTGGACAGGGCATCATCACCATCAAATACAAAAATACAGGGAAGAAGAAACAGTCATCAAATACAGGGAAGAAGAAGCAGTCGTCATCATTTCACCCCCCCTCCCCGCCCGTTTTCAGGGAGCATCTACCGACTGGTAGTATGGGGGAAGGGAGAGAAGGGCACCCACGCTATCTCAGGAGAGCGTCACGGGACGTGGGCTAGTGGGGCGCAGAGTTGCACGGTACGCTCGTCCTGAGGGGGGGGGCAGCGTCCTGGATGTACTTAGGACGTTGGACGGTACTCCAGGATGCAGTACAAGGACGCGGGGGGCGAGAGTGTGGCGCGAGCGACTAAGTGCCCACACCCCGTCACACACAACTCCGTCGCTCCTCAACGGATTGACGACCCAAGCAGTCCCTTGGAAAGCCCTTGTTATAAGCTCTCCATCATATGTCTAATAGTCCAAATCGGTGCAGCAGCAAGGAAGTTATGGTCGTGGCCGTTTCTGTGTGGCAAGTAAAGGCGTCTGGTGCTGCCGCCGATCGCGTCCTGCAGTACGCACCCCAGCGTACTGTCAGGACGCAGGACGTGGTACCGTACCCCAGTACAAATAACGTCCCGTGCAACCCTGGTGGGGCGTAGCACTTGTGTGCCAGGTTCTTTACGTCTGGCATGCTAAGGCACTAGGCTCCCACCGTCCTCCATGAGAAATATACAGAGTGAGGAGTACCCTGGTGGCTCACGCTTAGCTCCGGTGGTGGCGGAGTGGAGTGCAGGCTTGCACAGCTGCAGCGGAAGACGGAGGAGACAGGCGCAGGCAGGGGGAACGAAGGGGACGAAGTGCACAGAGGAACGACTGTAGTTGGGCTTTGACTGGCCGTGCGGGCTGGCTCGGTCGAGGGACGAGCATGGGACGTGACCGTGTTACAATGCAGGCAGCAACGTTCTAATGTACAGAGGGATTGACTGGGGGACGGTGCGAGCCGCCTTGAAAAGCCCCTGAGAGCCCCTGCGTCGTCCAGCATTTCCCGTGGGTGGCCTCTGGCAAAACCCATCTGCTGGCATATGCCAGCAGGTGCCATGGCTTGCTCCGACTGCATCGAAGCTAGCCCCCATACAAGTAAAGCATACCAGGCATGTGCGCCTCTAAAATGCGAAGTGCCAGTGGCAGCGTGCCCCGTGTCAGAGGACGTGGGCATACGCACGGGTGCAAGGTAGACCACCGCCACAGTCGGCACCGCCAACCGCCTCCGTGAAATCTGTCTACTGGCTGCATCGTCCTCGCAGGCACCACACCCAATGTGTCGCTGACGCTTGGTCTGCGTGTCACACATGCTTGCGAAGCGTTGGTCGTCTTACACCTCACTTTGAGACCTAGCGCGAGGTGATGCGCCGCATCTTCCGCGCCTTGCCGACTGTCTCAGGCGGCTCGCTGATGTCCTCGCCTGAGAGGTTGCGCTTGGCAGCTGGCCCGTGCGCCTGCACAGCCACGCAGTCGTACGCCCTGGCTGCGTCTTCCTCTGAGGCGTAGCTCCCAATGTGGCGGCTACGGTTGGTCTCTGGATTCCACAGCCCCACGAGCCATGAAGAGCTGGCCTCAACCCAGCAGACACCGACATAGCTGCTGCTCAGCATCCGCTCCTTGCTCACAGGCGTCTCACTGATGTCCTCGCCTGGGAAGTTGCGCTGAGCACCCGGCCCGTGCACCTGCACAGCCGCAAAGTCGTACGCCCTGGCTGCGTCCTCCTCGCAGGAGTAGGTCCCAATGTGCCCGCCGCCTTGGACTGTGGGTTGCGCAGCTGTGCACGCCATGCAGACCTGGCCGTGTTCCAGTTGACACCAAGGTATTGTGAGGCTTTCTGCCTCCGCCCTGCGAGTGCCCCCCACCCCGACTCAGGCGGCGCCCCGCCCCAATCCAGCGGGCCCGCAGTCCCAGCCAGCTCGCTGATATCCTCGCCCGGGAAGTTGCGCCGAGCACCCGGTCCGTGCGCCTGCACTGCCGCACAGTCATACGCCCTGGCTGCGTCCTCCTCGGAAGAGTAGGTCCCAATGTGCCGGCTGCGCTTGGTCTGCGGGCCTGTCAGCTGCGCATGCCACATAGAGCTGCCCTTGTGCCAGGTGACGCCGGAATAGCAGCTGCTCCGTTTCCGCTCCTCGCCCTTGCTCACAGGCGACTCGCAGATGTCCTCGCCCGGGAAGTTGCGCTTCACACCCAGTCCGTGTGCCTGCATAGCCGCGAAGTCGTACGCCCTGGCTGCGTCCTCCTCGGAGCAGTAGATCCCAATGCACCGACTGCGCTTAGTCTGCGGGTCCTGCATACGCACGTCCCATGCAGAGCTGGCCGTTTTCCAGCTGACGCCACGGTAGCGCGAGGACTTCTGCCTCCGCCCTGCATGCGCCCCACCCCCCGACTCAGGCGGCGCCCCGCTGGATTCGGGGAGGGGGTGCATCTGCACACCTCGGAACGGCTGCCCATCGTCCCTGCTGCCCTCTGCCAGCTCCTCTCCCACGAATCGCGCGGCCGCAACGGCGTCAGCAGCCTCGGCGGAGCTGCGTTCAGCGCGCCCCGACGCTGATGTTGCCATCTCGGCAGGCATGGCAGAGCTGTCGCACTGCTTCTTCTGCCTCCCACCCTTGCTCACAGGCGGCTCACTGATGTCCTCGTCCGGGAAGTTGCGCTTGGCTCCTGGCCCGTGCGTCTGCACAGCCGTAAAGTCATACGCCCTGGCTGCGTCCTCCTCTGAAACAAAAATCCCAAGGTGCAGGCTGCGCTTGGTCTGCGGGTGCCGCATGCTCGCGTACCATGCAGTGCTGGCCGTGTTCCAGCTGACACCACGGTAGTTTGAGGACTGCTGCCTCCGCCCCTTCAACCGTACCCCCTGACTGTGGCGGCACCCCCTCTTGAGATGGGCTGGCAGGTCTGGGGGTGGGGTGGGGTGGGGTGGGGTGTCAGGGGTGCAGTACTGTCGTGGTCTAAAGCTCAACACAACTGGAGCGCCTAGACCCTGGGCCAAAGCACAAGAACCTACAAGGCTACAGCCAGCGAGGCGACCACTGCGCATTGCTGTGCTGACGTGCTGTGGGTGGGAGTACTCCCACTAGTGTGGGCTGCTTGTGTGTGTGGGCCGGCGTGCATGTGTGGCTGGATGCTCACCTCAATCCCTGGGGTTGCTCGCCTCTTCAGCAAGCATCTGCTCATCCTCACCCTGGCCCCGCGACGGCGACGGCGACGGCTTCGTGCTGCATCGCTCGAGTTTCTGGCGGTGGCCCTGCCGCGACTGCCAGCAGCACATTGGCTGTGGCTGCGAGCAGCTCCGCGAGTACATCATTGGCGAGCAGATCCGCGGAAGAGGCCATGTTTTCAGTGCGAGTGATTGTGGACAATCTCGGATATTGCATATTTGTGCATGTGTGGAAACCTTAGGAAACCTTAGGGCATACAGGAACCGCCCGCCCCGCGGGGAACAGGGAGATTGGGAGAAATCGGAAGGAAATAAATACTTACGGAGGAAATATGCGATTTCCACACTTTCACAACAACAACAAAAATCCGAAAATTGCCATGTGGAAACGCGTCCTTTGCGGTTCGGCATTGTGATTCTGCAATTCGGATGGGCAAACAAGAGAAAACACGAACTGTTTCTTTACCAAACACCTACCGACCCCCGACGTCCGCACAGCACAGCACCCCAACAGGAGCCTACGGCCCGCGGGTTTGCGGGGAGCGCAAAAGCACCAAGGGAACAGCGAACAGTGAACAGCGAAATGCTCCTGGGATAAATCAACCGCGGATGCAGTCAGTAGTGGCAGCGTAGACTACGCCTGCAGCAGCAAAATCAGCAGCAAAGTCGGCGGCAGATCCATCGCGGGCACGGGCACGGGCACAGCAGGCGCATCACTGGCGAACTGCTGCGAGCACGCAGGACCAGGCACTCAAATGGGTGCCCCGACTGCCGGTAACTGGCGCTGTATGCAAGGCAGCCGGCAGCAGATGCGCCGGCGTGCGCCGTGGCCGGAGGCACAGGGCCTTCCAGTAAAACACCGTGCATTACAACACCGTCCAATCTGTGCGGGGGGGGGGGTGTGTAGCAAAGGAGGGCCTCCTAGTAGCAGGGCAAGAGCACAGGCGACGGAACACAGAGCACGAAGCATGAGCACGGGCACACACCACACAAGTGTAGTAGTTCTGAATGCATACTGAATGCATATTCCAAATCAGCAACCTGTTATATTTTGGAAATCTGGGGCCGAGACGTGAGGCCCACAGGTGCGGTGAGTAAGTGGGCAGGCTCTCAAGGTTCGCAAACTAAGATTTCAACATGTTTCAGGGAGAAACTCAGAATTCAACGATGATGATGATGATGGATCTTACAGTCTGTGTGACACCAGTAATGATGTATAAGACCGGTGTCGGCGCTAGCGCCTGACACCTTAAACTCAGTTTCAGTGGGAAACTGGCTGGCTACCTGGTAGGGGTGAGGGTCAACCCCCACACGCGCGCACACACTGGACCTAGACAGGACACTGGGCCCCCAGATCCACCCTATCCCACCCAGGTAGTGACAGCAACGCATTGTTGGTGTGCGCCTGTGTTCTACTACTAGTCCCGCCGCCGCCATTGCTCCAGCAATCTCCTCCATGCCCGCCAGCAATCTCCTCCACGCCCGCCAGCAATCTCCCGTATGCCCGCCAGCAATCTCCTCCATGCCCGCCAGCAATCTCCTGTATGCCCGCCAGCATTCTCGTCCATGCATGGGCGCCGCCATGCGATCTCCATGCGCCGCGCCGCGCTCCATGCGCGCCAGCACCCGTACCACCCGCCTCATTCCCGTTCTTAAGCCATTCCCAGTGACACCTATGGCTGATCCTTGTTCCGCCGTCCCGTTTGGCATCTGTAACCCGTATCCTCTCCCTGTAGCCTCATTCCCCGTTCTTAACCGCCATCTCCATTATGGTGCCCGCCCGCTGGTGGGGCCTTGCCTCGCCCCATGCCGCACGGCTAGTGTATAGATTGCTGCGCCATCTATAATCTGCGCCTTGGGGCAGGGAACCCCTGCGCCACAACCTCCCCACAAAGCCTAGCCGCATGTGCCTCGCTTCCCATGTTTCTCAATTTCTCGCCAGCCGCTTCCATGCCCGCCTGCAATCTCCTCCACGCCCGCGAGCAATCTCCTGTTTGCCCTCAAGCAAGCTCCTCCATGCCCGCCAGCAATCTCCTCCATGCATGCACGCGCAGAGCGCCGCCATGCAACCCCCATGCGCCGCGCGCGCCATGCGCGCGCCGCGCCCGCCAGCTCCCGTAGCCTCATTCCCCGTTCTTTATCCGCCATGCGCCGTGACGCATTAGCCATTATGGTGCCCGCCCGCTGGTGGGGCCTCGCCTCGCCCCATGCCGCACGGCTGGTGCATCGATCGCGTCGCCATCTAATAATCTGCGCCTTGGGGCAGGGAACCCCTGCGCCGCAACCTCCTCAGAAAGCCTAGCCGCATGTGCCTCGCTTCCCATGTTTCCCAATTTCTCGCCATCCGTCTCTCTCTTCCATCCAGGCACAGTAAACCATAAGGAGCCGCAATCTGGTTGAGTTCCGATCGTTGTAAGAGGGGGTGCATGCTCGCCGCAATTCTCGCCATCGTGCATCGTGCTCTCCATCGTACCGCTGCCCCATCTGCCACATAGCCTCGCCCCATCAGGACCAGTTCATCAGAAGCGCTGTGCGTCACAGCCGCGCAGGGTAAATTTCCAGATTTTCAGCCGCCCAGTACCAAGCGCAGTTGTCCCGGTTGTCCGCCATCGAGCGGCGCCAGGGCGGGAGCCCCTGGCGAAGAGCTTATGAACTTAACCAGTACAGCCAGGCAGCACCGCTCCTTGATACGAGCGTTCCGGTGGCGTGCACAAACTGTGCAAGGGCTGCAGATGTAAAAACAACCGATGAGAGCAAATTCGTGCCATAGTCTGTGACCCTGGAATGGGAGGGCGCCACGTGACCTCGCTTGCCTGATTGCTTGACCGCCCCGGGTCAGAGGAGAGGTCAAGCCTCATACGTGTACTCAGTAAATTGTGTTCAGTGCTGCATTGGTGAACTATCGGGTTTTTGATTTTGTAAGCGAGGGGAGGGGGCGTACATCATCATAGGCGCCGAGAGGCACAGCCAGCGGGTGTCATGCACCATGCTCAGATGGTTGAACACAAGCCTGTCAAGCGAACTCCCCCCCAGGCCCTGCTGTCCGTGCAGCTGCTGCCGCCCAGCTGCCCTACTCGGTGAATCCGCGATAGAATGATACACGTGTGTGTACACGTGTGTGTGCGTGTTTGTGAGCATGCATTGCGATTGAGCTGTGCATGTGTGCAAGTGTCCGCCCCCCGCCGAGATCTGAAGATGCGTCTACGTTGTGGTGTTGCGACGGAGCGGTTGCGCTATCTGCGATTGCCTATAAATTCATGTGCCACCGGAAGATTCACCATGTTCACCGATTCAACATGTTTCAGGGGAGGCGGCACGTAAGAGGGGAAACTTAGAGTTCAACATGTTTCAGGGTGAAACTCAGATTTCAACATGCTTCAGAAGAGGTGGCACATAATACAGAAAACGTGACAGGCTCAGTGTCTGTTGAGGGGTTCTTTCCTGCAGGCTGATTTTGACGCCAAGACCACTATTGGAAACGCCTCGAGGAGTACGGCTATCACCCCCAGAGGGCCCCCCCCCCCCTGATCTGAGAGCCCTAGCTGGCTGGTGCTTGTGTAGTGGTGGTGGTGGGGGAGGGAGGGCAGCTTCCTCTTTTCGACTCCCTGGTAGACTGGTGCGCTGCGTGGCCTTGCGGGCTCTCCTAGTATCCCCCCCCCCCCTAGGCATGTGGTCTAGGCCTTAACTCACGCCCCCCGGGGTCCTCTGGGTAATGCGTACGTTTAAAACCTGTAAAACCCCCTCCGACCAGAGAGACCTTGGCGTAAGGAAGCCGCACAACTTTGTTTCGGCTATAAAGTGAGATTCGCTAGGCAAGGGGACATGTGGGCCCCCCAACGACAACGAGATGGTGCGTGTCATCACTCACCTCCCCCCCACACACACATCGATGGGCGTAATACCTTGTTGCATAACATAACTCACCCCCCCCCCCTTCATACACATCGATGGGCGTAATAACTTGTTATATAGACAAGTTAGAGTGCTCTTGTGTTCCTGGGGTAAGATCCAATTCGTAGTGCACACGAGTTGATCAATAGTAGTTGGCTGCTGTTGCTGTGTTGTTGTGCCCCAAATGGCAAAAGCGCATGGCCACGCACTATAGTATGGAGAGACAGGACAGCATGGGTTTATATATATGAGAGGACAACATGGGTATAGAAGTACCAACGGGCCAGCGGGCGTGTCATGGTAGCCAGCCGCGTTAGGCAGCGCCCTCAATCCCACACCCCGAGGATGCGTACTGTAAACTGTAAACTGCAAACAACGGGCGTGGCCTCATTCCGTGTGTGCGAGGGCAGGGCGGGGGGCTTTCCATGGTAGCCAGCCGCGTTAAGCAGCGCCCTCAGTTCCACACCCCGAGGGTGCGAACTGTAAACTGTAAACTGTAAACAACGGGCGTGGCCTCATTTCGTGCGTGCGGGGGCAGAGCGGGGGGCGTTCCGTGGGAGCCAGCCTTGCAAGGCAGCGCCCATGCTCCGAGGGTGCGTACTGAAAGCTGCAAACTGGGCGGGGGCAGGGCTGTAAGCCGCAAGCTGTAAACTGGGCGGGAGGTTTTCCGGGGGACATATTACCGGAGACACAATACTACTCAGACACTGCTCAGACACAGAGGCATTTTCAGAAACATAATTTTCAAGTCGATTGGTTGGATTTTTTGTGGGTGGAGCCTGGGGTGAGCCAGCTCATGCGGGGTTGAGGCAAAAATGGCGGGGCTCCCCCCCGCACAGTGCCACTGAAGTTGCAACATCAACATGATCGTAACGCACCGGGCCTGCCATCGCGGCCACCAAGACCACGAGCCTGCGCGAAGGTCGCCCTATGAAAACTTTTGGGGTCACGGCCTCAAATGCGGGGGGGAGGCAGTGTTTCCGTGAGCCACCCCGCACCCCACAAGACTGCATTTGCGGGGTGAGAATGGCCTAACCCTAAAACCCTAAACCCTAAACCGAGCCGGCTCGGGGCCCGCCACAGGCTTGCATGTGAAGGCGGCGTTGGGAACGTGGCAGGGCTGTGCCCCCACGGCGCGCATCACCGCGCGTAGCAGAGTCAGAGCGGCGTCGCGAGGTGGCAGAGCCCGGTCCGCTCGGGGACTGCCACTGGCTTGCCAGAAAAGGCGGAGTTGGGATCGTGGCAGGGCTGCGCCTCCACGGCGCGGATCGCCGCGCGTGGCAGAGTCAGAGCGGCGCCGCAGGGTGGCAGAGTCGAGAGGGGCGCCGCGGGCTGGCGGAGCCACAGGGGCCACCATTGGGGTGGCAGACTCTGAGAGGCAGGGCCCGTTCCCACGCAGCCAAATCGGTTGATTTTGTCGTATCGTACTTCCCACTGCAAAACAGCCGAAACAGTCAATTTGGACTGCGTGGGAGGGGGATCTCAGGAGGGGCGCCACGGGGTGGCAGAGCTGAGAGGTGCGCCGCGGGGTGGCGGAGTCAAGGAGGCGCCGCGGGTTGGCAATGTCCGAGCAGCGCCGCGGGCTGGCAGACCCAAGGGGGGCGCCGCGGGGTGGCAGAGCCAGAGGGGCACGGCGGGGTGGCAGAGCCATAGGGGGGCTGGCCCGGTGCCCGCTCACGCCGGCAAGAAGATGCTCGAGGGAAGAGTCGAGCCGTCGCCACCTGTGCAAGGCAGAGTGTGGGAGAGTGTAGGAGAGTGTGGGAGAATGTGGGAGAGTGTGGGAGAGTGTGGGAGAGTGGGTGGGGGGTGAGTGAGAGATGCAGTGTGAGAGAGAGATAGGGGGAGGGGGGGGGGGGGGTGAGTGCACGACTGAGTCGAGCCGTCGCCACCTGTGCAAGGCAGAGTGTGGGAAAGGGCGCGAGAGTGAGAAGATGATGATGATGATGATGACGATGATGATGGATGGATGTTGATGTTTCAGTCAGGGACACCTCTAGAGGCGTATGAGACCATGCTCGGTGCGTAGGGCCCGAGCACCTTAACGAGATGGCTGGCTGTTGGTGGTAGGGCAGCCGAACTCTGCAAAGAGCTTGGGCGCGAGAAAGTGACGCAGTGTGGGAGAGAGATAGGGGGAAGCGTGGTGGTGGTGGTGGAAGGGGGGCTGAGTGCACGACTGAGTTGAGCTGTCGCCACCTGTGCATCAAGAGAGGGGGCAAGAGTGAGAAAGAGATGCAGTGTGGGCGAGGGGGGGGGGGTGAGTCGTCGTCGTTTGAAGTGCAATGCAGAGTGTGGGGAGAGTGTGTGTGTGTGGGGAGTGATTAAGGACGCAGTGGGGGAGAGAGATGGGGGGGGGCAATGGCGTGAGGTGCGATGGATGGCTGAGAGGAACCCACACACCGCGCGTATGCATGAGTGTCCCCTGAGCTCAAACCCGCATGCACGCACGCACACACGCAAGCACGCACACACACACACACATGCACACACACATGCACACACACATATGCGCACACACACATACACACACACCTGGCGCCACGCCCCGGCTGTCTATCAGCTCTGTCAGTAGGGGCCCCAGGTGCGCCAGCGTATTGCGATGAATTGCGTCGGAGGACCTGTGTGTGTGTGTGTGTGTGTGTGTGCAGCTGACCTGAAACCTGAAGGCTGTTACCTCCACTCCCACACACACAACACACACGCACACACCACGCCTCCCCCCCCCAACCCCCACGGTGATGGTGGCGATGGTGGTGGTGGTGGTGATGTAGGTGGATGGTGTGTAGGTAAGTGTGTGTGTGTGTGTGGTGTCAGCTACTGCTGCTCGGGTTCTCGCCTCCCACAAAAAACCTCCTCGCCCGACAGCTCATCCCTGCTTGGCTGCAGCAGCGCGGCCGGCGCCCTTCTCTCTTGGCGCGCGTGCATCTGACACGCTGACACAGCCAGCCAACCTCCCAAACAACCAACCAACCAACAACCACTGCGTGCCGGTCTCATCCTCCTTGTCGTCCAACATAACCTCCGGTTTAGCGTTTAGGGTTTACGGGGTTGAGCGTTTGGGGTTTGGGGTTTTAGGGTTCAGGGTTTGCTTCCACTCACGTGCCGGTCACGTCCTCCGTGTCGTCCGACATCACCTCTGGTTTCGGGTTTAGGGGGTTAAGCGTTTGGGGTTTGGGGTTTTAGGGCTCAGGGTTTGATTCCACTCACGAGCCGGTCACGTCCTCCTCGTCGTCTGTCATCACCTCCGGTTTCGGGTTAAGGGGGTTCAGCATTTGGGGTTTTAGGATTACGGGTTTGCTTCCACTCACGTGCCGGTTTCTTCGTCCTCGTCGTCCGACATCAGCTCCGCGTCGTCCAGGGTCAGCTCCAGGTCAGCTGGCGACGGGTCCCACACGTACGTGTCCATGAGGCCCTGAATGGGGGGGTGGGGTCGGGGGGAGGGTTACAAGTGGCGCGCGCGTGGGGTGAGGGAGGGAGGTTGGGGGGGGGGAGTCAGCTCCAGGTCAGCTGGCGACGGGTCCCACACGTACGTGCCCATGAGTCCCTGATTTGGAAGGGGGAAGGGGGGACACGGTGCACGGAGGGGTGAGGGAGAGAGGTTTGGAGGGGGTGGTGAGCTCCAGGTCGGCAGGTGACGGGTCCACACGTATGTCTCCATGAGGCCCTGAATTGAAAGGGGGGAAGGGGGGAAACGGTGCACGGAGGGGTGAGAGAGGTTTGGAGGGGGTGGTGAGCTCCAGGTCGGGTGGCGACGGGTCTCACACGTACGTGTCCATGCGGCCCTGAACTGAGAGGGGTGGGGGACTTGTAAGAGGTTTGATGATGATGGTGACTTTTACAGTCGTGTGTGACGCACCTACCGGCAGCGTATTCGACCTTGCTCAGCGTACAACGCCCGAGCGCTACAGACGGGTGGCTGGCTACTGGTGGTGGGGGGCTAGTGGGTCGGGGCTGGACCTAGACAGGACACTCAGCCCCCACATCTGACTCCTCCCCGTGGGGGCACGGCCGGGGTTGAACAATCACATGCCAGCGGTCACAACCAGTTCAAAAGCTCCAACACGATCAATCAAACCAGGAGACCCACCAAAAGTCAAATAGGGGGGGGGGGAGCATGCAGCGCGCAGAGGGGGGGGAGGGAGGGTGGGGTAGGAAGGGTCTTGTTGCCGAGTCAAACCGCCAGTGGCATCCCGCCATGCAGCCCCCCAACTCCCGGGTGTGGATTGTTCCTTACAAGGGACAGTGTCCCACACGTGTGTGTCCATGAGTCCCTGAATTGGGGGGGGGGGGGGGTAACACGCGGCGCGCGGAGGGGGTGAGTGAGGCAAGTGTTCTCGCCGACTCAAACCGCCAGTGGCGTCCCGCCATGCTTAAGCCGTGGAGCCACCCAATCCCCAACACCCAGCCCCTAAAGGGGCTATCCCCCTAGACCAGCCCCTAGGCCAGCCCAGGGCTAGGGCCAGCCTGACAATGTCGCATCTTGCCCTTGACCTCCACGCCTCTGTTGCCCCTCACATCGAACACATCGCCATTCAGGCGAGTATGTTGCATGAGGGCACGGCGCGGAGGGGGTGAGGGAGGGAGGCTGGGAGTTCTTCTCATCGACTCCATCCGCCATGCATCAGCAAGCCGTGCAGCCCCCCAACTCCCGAATCCCAAGACCTAGCCAGCCTGGCGCACCTTGCCCTTGACCTCCACGCCCCCCGTCGCTCGCAGCGCCGACCGCTGCTCCTCGTCCATCAGCGCGTACGTCGTGGCACTGACCTGGATGCTCGAGTGCGGGGCCGTCGACTCCATGCGGCTGCTCGTGTTCACTGCAAGGGCTCGCGAGTTGCGGAGATTGTGTGTGTGTGTGGGGGGGGGGGGGGGGGGGGCCGGCCGCGGGGTACGGCTGGCGCGCGCTTGTGGGGAGCAATGGGCGCGTGAGCGCACGCGAGCACACACACACACACACACAATCACACAACACACATGCGCGCGTGCACGCACACGCATGCACACAAACAACCAACCAAGCGTTACATGAGGCCGTCCGCATGCACCGGCAATGCCTGCACTACTAACAGCAATACACCCTCGCATACACACACACACACATGCACAGACACGCACGCACGCACACACACACACACAACGCACTCGCGTCTCCAAAGAGCGAGAACTTGGGCAGCTTCGACCCGATGAGCCCAGACACCACGCTGCCGGTGTGAATGCCCACGCGCACAACCGACGGCTCATTGTTGTGCGGCATGCGCACGCTGCGCGCAACGCGCAGCATCGCGCGCGCAAAGCCCATCACCGCGCGCACGCCCTGCGCGTACATGTGTGTGTGTGTGTGTTTGTGGTGTGAAGGGTACATGCAAGACTCGTCAACGATGGGGTCTCGTCGGAGGGGCACGCAAAGCCAACCAAGACTAATCAGATCACGCACCAGAACGCAGTGTGTGTGTGTTGATGTGTGTGTGTGTTCGTGCGTCTGGGTGGTTGTACACAAAGGGAGAAGGAGGGGGGACACCTGCCTCACGTCCCATTATCATCACACCCGGCGGGCACACACACACCAGTGCGGGGTCCGCTCGCTCGCCGAGCGTGGCGCCCCCCTCGGGCGTGGACTGCATCATCGCCCCAGCCACGATATAGCAGTTGCCAGCAGTTTCAACTTTGAAGACCTGGGGTGGTGGTGGTGGTGTGTGTGTGGGGGAGTACAGTTGTCAGTTGTTGTACAGTTGAGTAGTGCAGTCAGTTGTTGTACAGTTGTTGTACAGTTGAGTAGTTCACAGTTGTCAGTTGTATCGGAGATCGTTAGATCGCAGATCGGGCAAGAGACATGAACAGAGACGACAAACTGCCGCCACTTTGCCTCTTCGTCTCTTGGTCTCGTCTTACCCCCACTCACTCAGTGAGCCTTAGTGGAACAGATCAATGGCAGAGGGAGGGGGGGGGCATGCGCTTGTCAGTGCGGCAGTTTCAACATATCAAGGAGGTCTTGTGGATTCCTGATGCGGCCTTTCCATAGTTCAAATCCCAGTCAGCTACACATTCCGTGCACCCTTTTTGCTGACACGCACGCCTCTGGTGGTCATGGTGATGGTGTGTGTGCAACATGGGCGGTGGAGACATGGGCGGTGGCGACAAGGGCGGTGACGACACGGGTGGTGATGGCAGCCCACATAACGTTGGACGCCGCCTGGTCGTTGCACGCCGGCAGCTGCGCGCAGAGGGGGGGGGGCACGCACCCCGTACTGGTCGCACATCTTGTCGAACGCGTAGAAGAGTGCGTTGAGGTAGGCCATGACCGCCGTGGGCGGCACCAGCTTCGACATGGTCGTGAAGCCGACGATGTCCATGAACGGGACGCTCACGCCCTGTGTGGGGTGGTCAGGGTTTAGGCGTGAGTGGCATACTTACAATAAGATCGGCTTCCCAGCAAAAATAAAATGCGAGTCCCAGTACCATCACCTTGACCCAAGTCTAGTTCTGCCCCTCCTAACTACCAATCACTTGTGAGCGGCTGAGTGAGGCTGTGTACTTATTAGCTGTGATGAGGTGTGAAACACTTAACCCTAAAACCCTCAACCCTAAACGTGCGTTGGGGTGCGTGTGTGTGTGTGGGGGGGGGGGGAGTGCGCTGCCGGGCAGTGCCGGAGTTCTACCTATGCTGTGAAGAAGCGGCGACCATTGGTGTGCGACTACAGAGCGGCTGTGCATACATGCGTACGACATGCAAGTTGTGCAGATGGGTTACCTCCAGGGGTTTCCTTGTGGTCAGTCATCGTGTCGTTTTTCCCAAAGAGGCTTTCCCACTTTCGTCGGGATTTCGGGCTGCAGCCCAAAGAATCGCTTCGAAACGTGCTAAAATGACGATTTCACACTTTTCCCCAGAAAAATCGCCCCTGCACGGTTTTCCCGAACGCATCCCCCCCCCCAAACCATCGGGCGCGCGCCCTGTAACCACATTTGTTTTCGTTCCCCAATCCGGGAGGAATCCCCTGGTTACCTCGTGTTGCCGCGCTGTTGAGGACAGGTCGCTGTTGCCCAGGAGGCCGCCGAGCACGTGCGTCGGGAACATCGACTCAAGCATCCCGAGCTGTGCGTTGACGAGCTGTGAGATCTGGGCCTCCATCTGCGCGCACACATGTGGGTTGCTTTTGTGAGTTTTGTTGTTTTTGTTGTTGTCGTCGTTGTCGTCGTCGTTGTTGTTGTTGTTGTTGTTGTTGTTGTTGTTGCTGTTGTTGGCATGCCAAGATGCGCATTCATGAGCTACGATATCTGAGTGTAAATTCGGGTGCATGCATGCATGGCGCTGTGTGGTTTTGCTTGGCGGTGGGTTGTACGTAGGGGTTGCTGTTGTGTTGCTTCCCCCCATATTCCTGGTTTTGTGACCTTCACTATAGTTCGGCCCCAAAGTCTACCACAGCCCCGACGTCTGAGACGCACAAGTGAAGGCCGCCATAATGCCTGAGGCGGACAGGAGTGCGCCTCAGGCGGTGGTGGTTGCCTAAGGGGGTCGGGGTGGCGCCCGAGCGGTTGGGGTGACGCCTAAGGCGGCGCCTGAGGCGATCGGGTGCACCTCAGGCGGCGTATCAGGCGGTCGGAGCGCATGAGGCGCCGCCTCAGGCGCCGCCTCAGGCGCCGCCTCGGGCGTTGGAAGTGTGGTAGGGAAAGTGGTCGAAATAACATCCGTGGAGGCGTCTGTTGTGGCACTTTGTCGTGCACATGACGCACCACCCAAAGAAACGCCCCCCCCCCCACACACAAGTGCCACCGACCTTGGCGCGCAAGTGGATGTCGCCCTGGAGCAGCAGCAGTGCCGGCCTGTCCGTCACAGGGTCGAGCACCAACAAAGCATGCACCTCCTGCCACCTGCTCTCGTCGCCCGTTTTGCCAGCCTCTGACAGGGTGGGGTGAGAGGGAGGGAGGGGGAAGGAGGAGGGAGGGGGGAGGGAGGGGGTGATGGGAGAGAGGTGGGGTGAGGGGAGAGAGGGGGACAGGGAATGTTTGCGTGAGCGAGACGCGCGGGTGCGCACCGGAGGCAGGCGGGCGTATGCGGTCTACCCTGCCCCACCACATTTCTAACGCCTTGACTTCACGGATCAGGCGGTGCCTCAGGCGCTCCCCGAGCGCCTGAGGCGCCGCCTCAGGCGTCACCCCCAACCGCCTCGGGCGTGACCCCGAACCGCCTCAGGCGCCACCCCCACCCACCACCACCTGAGGCGCACCCCAGGCGCATCAGGCGTTATTATGGCCGCCTTGAATTGCATGTCTCAGGAGTTGGGATTGTGGTAGGGCTCTGACGCTGCGGTCGCCGGACGAGCACTTGCGCAAGTCAAGCACTATGCACAATGTCATTGTAGGGCTTACAGCTGTATGTGATGCACCCACAGGCAGCGCACTCGTCCTTGTTCAGCGCATATTGCCCGAGCACTACAGACTGGTGGCTGGCTACTCGTGGAGGGGGTCTAGTGGATTGGGGCTGGACATAAACAAGGCACTGGGCCAACAGATTCACAATCCTCCTGGTGGGCTCCGCTGCGGAGAGGGACTACAAGTATCATCCGCTGGGGATGGGACTTCAAGTACCACAACTGGCTCGCCATTGGCCAGCAACAACGGGCTCAGTGCCGCACATGACCGCTGCGGGATTTGTCACGACGGCCCATGCATGCATGGCATGCATGGCGATCGGCGGGACGCATGGTGGCCTAGACCCCATGCATGGTAGGCTGGCGCGCTGCGTGGCCTTGCGGGTTCTCTCAGTAGAGTCCCCCCGGACTTTTAGTCTAGTCTTAACCCACGCCCCAGGGTCCTCCGGGCGCGTACGTGTAGAACCTGTAAATCTCCCGGTGGGGGCACGGCCGCGGGTCACAGAGCCATATAGTAGGGGTGCATGCCCACATGATACGGTGCGCACGTGCGTGCGTACGTGGCTCACCGGGCGAGGCGGACGCGGGGACGGGCGCCTCCGATGTGACCATTGATTTCTTGAGTCGAGCCTCGAGTCACTAGATGATCCCCCGCTTTGATCGGATGTCACGGAGGCCTGCGAGGAGGGGGGGTAGGCAGGGGGTGATGTCATGAATCAATGTCATGCGATGGATTCGACAGCGTCCTGGGTCTGATGACGGCCACGTACCGTAGTGATACATGTACTTCACGTTACAGTTCACGTCAGGGTGGCGTGAACTGTAACGTGAAGCAGAGTCAGACCTGGCGACCGGCGTGAACTCCGTAATTTTGGAGAAAAGTGTGGAGTGTGAAGTGCGGGGCCAACTCATGAGTCCCTGCCCGTCGTGTCGCCTAGGCCTGATCCCTGATGAAACACGACCGAGCCTACGGCGAATTTTCATCCACGTGAAGAGGAGCCAGCGCTACGTGAGGGGTGGACCATGATTCGTCTCATCGCGTAGCGATCGCGTCGGCACTCCACTCCGCCAAAAATGGCGCTTTATCTCGTGTGATGTTTGTCACGGACGTGCTTGCCATGTCTGGCTTTGTTAGGGCTAACATTGTGCTGCATGGGCACTAAAAGCTTGTGCATGCATGCACGCGCAACTGCATGTGCCATGCAGATCTGCCACCCACGCACAGAATGACTAGATGCTTTATGTGGAGGACATATCTAAATAAACTCGGCAACTTTGACAAATTGAAAACATCTGCGCAGGGGGACGCAGAGGGTGTCTAGTGTTTTTGCGCATTTTTTTGTTTGGCGTGAAATAGGTGACGTGAAGGGTGCCAGCCCTGGCGGCTGACGCGAACACTGTATCACGAGAAGGCTGTTGGTAGCCATTTTGACCGACGTGAACTACACGTAACGTGAAGTAGATGGATCACTACGGTAGTGCATTTGTTTTCAGTTTTTGTCGGGGGGGGGGGGGGGAAGTTTTTTTCAGACCTCATGATAACTTATTTTCAAAACGGATCCCCCCCCCCCCCACACACACAAGTACACCCAGACCTTATCTGCTGGAGCTGAAACTTGGTGGGCAGCTTCGTGACAGCATTCCCATTCCATCGCACATATTTTGAAGGCTGCGTAACCCAGTCCTACTCCTGAAACTGGCCCCAGAAGACGGCCACACGCCCCGGTGCAGCCCACACACCGAGGCCCTTTCCACACCCTCCCAACTGTGGAACCACATGAATGACAATGAATTTGGCACACCTGTCGTGAGACAAATTCAAGATGCATCCATGGACGCGTCGTGAGACTTCCCCGCGTCCTTCCCCATCCCAATCGGAGGTCTGCAGAGCATTCTGGCTCCGAGGGGGGGTGAACCAGTGGTCCACACCAATCGCTCGGTGTGGAACCTCACACCCCCACACCACTGCAATATCCATTGGGCATGTGGGGGATCTGAAGGTGGATTTGGACTCCTCTTGACGAGAGGAATCCAGCGCACCGACTCTCGTGTCGAACGGATGTCAGAATAAAAAGTTGCATAAAAATTATGAGAAACAGTCCAGAATCCCCCCCCCAATTCATTTTTTTATGAGTGGAATTCTTCCTCATCTAGGGAGGGGAAGGACATGGCGCCGGTCCGGTGTGAAAATTCAAAGTAATTCGACATGATGATGGATATTGCAGTCTGTGTGACACCAGTGATGATGTATAAGACCGGTGTCGGCGCTAGCGCCCGACACCTTAAACTCAGTTTCAGTGGGAAACTGGCTGGCTACCTGGTAGGGGTGAGGGTCAACCCCCACACGCGCGCACGCACTGGACCTAGACAGGACACTGGGCCCCCAGATCCACCCTATACCACCCAGGTAGTGACAGCAACGCATTGTTGGTGTGCGCCTGTGTTCTACTACTAGTCCCGCCGCCGCCATTGGCTCCAGCAATCTCCTCCATGCCCGCCAGCAATCTCCTCCACGCCCGCCAGCAATCTCCTGTATGCCCGCCAGCAATCTCCTCCATGCCCGCCAGCAATCTCCTGTATGCCCGCCAGCAATCTCGTCCATGCATGGGCGCCGCCATGCGATCTCCATGCGCCGCGCCGCGCTCCATGCGCGCCAGCACCCGTACCACCCGCCTCATTCCCGTTCTTTAGCCATTCCCCGTGACACCTATGGCTGATCCTTGTTCCGCCGTCCCCTTTGGCATCTGTAACCCGTATCCTCTCCCTGTAGCCCCATTCCCCGTTCTTAACTGCCATCTCCATTATGGTGCCCGCCCGCTGGTGGGGCCTCGCCTTGCCCCATGCCGCACGGCTAGTGTATTGATTGCTGCGCCATCTATAATCTGCGCCTTGGGGCAGGGAACCCCTGCGCCACAACCTCCTCACAAAGCCTAGCCGCATGTGCCTCGCTTCCCATGTTTCTCAATTTCTCGCCATCCGCTTCCATGCCCGCCTGCAATCTCCTCCACGCCCGCGAGCAATCTCCTGTTTGCCCTCAAGCAAGCTCCTCCATGCCCGCCAGCAATCTCCTCCATGCACGCACGCGCAGAGCGCCGCCATGCAACCCCCATGCGCCGCGCGCGCCGTGCGCGCGCCGCGCCCGCCAGCTCCCGTAGCCTCATTCCCCGTTCTTTACCCATGCGCCGTGACGCATTAGCCTTGTCCGCCGTCACCTGGCATGCATGACCCGTAGCCTCATCCCCGGTAGCCGCATTCCCCGTTCTTAGCCGCCATCTCCATGATGGTGCCTGCCCGCTGGTGGGGCCTTGCCTCGCCCCATGCCGCACGGCTGGTGCATCGATCGCGTCGCCATCTAATAATCTGCGCCTTGGGGCAGGGAACCCCTGCGCCGCAACCTCCTCACAAAGCCTAGCCGCATGTGCCTCGCTTCCCATGTTTCTCAATTTCTCGCCATCCGTCTCTCTCTTCCATCCAGGCACAGTAAACCATTAGGAGCCGCAATCTGCTTGAGTTCCGATCGTTGTGAGAGGGGTGCATGCTCGCCGCAATTCTCGCCATCGTGCATCGTGCTCTCCATCGTACCGCTGCCCCATCTGCCACATAGCCTCGCCCCATCAGGACCAGTTCATCAGTAGCGCTGTGCGTCACAGCCGCTCAGGGTAAATTTCCAGATTTTCAGCCGCCCAGTACCAAGCGCAGTTGTCCCGGTTGTCCGCCATCGAGCGGCGCCAGGGCGGGAGCCCCTGGCGAAGAGCCTATGAGCTACATAATTTTAAATGCAGTAGACACCATGCAGCAAAATGCCGCAAAATGCCGCAAAATGACATGGTGTATGTCCCTAACTTTCCTGCCCCCCCCCATTGGTTTTTGTAGTTAGTTTCTGGGAGCCGGCGCGCGGATCAACGTTCCGTTGACCGCCTTGACCGCTGCCTAACGTTGACCGTTGACCATCAAATATAGGCAATTTTCAAGCTCTTGACGAGATCTATCTAGTGGGATCGTCAGGCCATCCAGAAACTTGGTTGGTTGAGCTCTATCTGATGGGATCGTCAGTAGCCAAATGGCTCCCAATGGCTCCCAGGAGCTCACGTCGGGGAGGACCGCGGCTGCACCTGATTCGAGCCGCACACCTCAAGGCCAGTGGTTCGTGAAGGATCTTTGGAAAAAGACGGCTCCGGGCCCGGGCCTCACGGCTAAACCCCTCAATTTCATGCGGACAGAGTTTTTTCTACACAAATGTGAAAATGTAACTTTCGCACTTTCCGGGTCGAAACAGCTCGCAACGCTAGCCCAAATTGGCCAATCTCAACCCGGAAATGCACTATTGCGCCTTGACTTTTGGAAACACTGCTCCAGCCCCTGTCCAGCCCCCCCCCCTCCCTACCTTGCGCAAAGCGTTGTCCTAGGTGCGTAGTTTGTACTGCCCCTAACAATTCAGGTGGTGGGCACCGCACCTTGCATTGCTGCAGGAACACAACGCTCTCCGCTTGCGGGTCGAACGCTGGCCAGACGGAGTCCTCGGGCACAGAGTGGGTCGAGCTCAGTTCTGCTGCCAGCTGCGCGTGCACGTTGCTGGTGCTGGTGGTGTGGGACCCCTGTGCAACAGAGACAGGTTGTGTGATGAAGGGGGTGGGGGGGGCATCAGAGGGGGCACGGCGTGTCAAATGTGAGCACGCCTGTACATGAATGACCTCCCCCGGCCCTCCTCAACCCAGCTACGCGACGTGTCAACAGCCGGCGACCGATCGTCGTTACCATAGTGACACGGTCATTTGGGGGTACGGTCATTTGGGGGGTTGGGAAAATGGCCGTTCTATGCCCACCACAGACATGGGTTTGGGGGTTAGCCCCCGGCACGCAGCGCTCTCGGTGACACGCATTTGGGGGCAGTTTCACACACCCACACTGCCCGTCCGTCCTCTTCCCTCCACCGCATGTTGCACCCAAGCGGTGTCCTGGATAGCCCTTGCTATTAGCTTTCCAATGCATTTATAATCGTCAAAATCCATGCAGTATCAAGTGAGTTACAGCGTATACGCCTTTTGCTTGCGACACGGGTTTGGGGGTAGCCCCGAGCGTCAGTGCCACCCTCGACACGTGCTTGGGGGTAGCCTACCCCCAATCGTACCCCCAAATGAGCGTGTCACTACGGTATGTACTCACCCACCCACCCATACCTAGCCAACGTCCCATTGACCGCTTAGCGTTAACCGCTGACCATCAAATACATGTCATTTTCAACCTCTTGATGAGCTTCATCGGATGGGACTCACGCCATCCATCACCTCGAGAAGCCACTTCATCAAATGGCCACCAATGGCCACCAGTAGCCCCACACCTGTGGGGACGCGTGGAACTTGGCAGCCGACCCATGCTGTGCCCTTCCCATGTTGTGCCCTGAAGCATGGAGGGCGCGGCTGCCGGACGTCCCAGAGCGGTTGATAGCTGGGAAGGGCAGCCCATGCATGGAGCACACAGTGCCAGGCGCACCAAGCGCCATGCTCGCTGGGGCTTTGTGCGCACGCGACACGGTGCCGCCTGGCTCTGCGATGCGATGGCGACAACATTGAGGGGAGGGAGGGGGGAGCATTGGAGGGCGTGGCGGTGGCGGTGGGTTACACGCATCCCCGAAGCCCGCAAAGGCGCCAGCCCCGCACTGCGCGCACCCAGCCCCGCACACGCAAGCACACAGACATGTGCCACAGGCATGTGTACAGGCGCACACAGGCACACACAAGCGCACACAGGCACACACACAGGCGCACACAGGCACACACAGGCGCATACAAGCACGCGCACACAGGCACGCACACACATGCGCACACATGCGCATACAGGCGCACACAGGTGCACACATGCGCACACATGCGCACACAGGCATACCGTCATGTGTGTTCACTCAGTGGACTAGTGCGGGTGCTATCTGCATGCCCCAGGGATTGAGTGCGCAAGCACAAGTCTTATACGCCATCAACGGCATCCGACAAGACTGTAGAGTCGACCACAGACACACACAGGCAGGCGCGTGTCCGCACGCACCGTCGGCCGTGTGAAGCAGCGATGCGGCACCCTTGCCACCCCCGTCTCCCACGCCCCCCGCAGCGATGTCACACTCTGGCTCGGGGAGGGTGACAATACTCGGTACGACGACTTGCACCTCGGACCACGAGTCGGTGGCGCGGGTCACCTCCGGCGGCCGGCGGCCTATGTCCACGCCCGAGGTGACCTGTGTGCGCGCGTGGTTTTACAGGTTTAAAATGTACATGCCCGGAGGGCCAGAACTGGACTCTTGGGTCTAGGTGGTCCTAGGACTAGAGCGTAGGATCTGCTGGAAAGCCAATGTTACTGTTACTGGTTCGTACATCAACTGCGAGGCCCCTCGCTGCATGCACAGCTCATGATCACGGGCAGCCGCGTCTGATTTTCGAGATACCTCAGGCGCCCCTCCATCCGATTTTCCGGATGCCGCTGCCCCTCTCCACGCATACGGCTCTGGTGTGCGTCCGTGTGTCAGGGTTGCACGGTAGGTACGTATTTCGGGTCTGGAGTGAACGTACGTACGTATTTTCTGGGAATACGTACGTACGCTGGCCGTACGCATGCGAAAATCGGGACGCCGCAGCACTATACGCCTTTTACTTGAAACATAAAACGGCCATAACTCACGCTCCTGTGCTTGGATCGCAATCTTTAAACATGCATTGGAAAGCTGAAATAAAGGGCTATCCAGTGCGCTCTAGTAGGGGGCGACCTGGAGGGCAGGCAGTTGCTGCCGTTTTTGTTTTTGGTGCGGTGCGCGCGTGGTGTGCTGCAGCACCCCCGCAGGCACGCCCCCCTACTGCAGTGCACTGCTGCATACTGAAATCATACAGATACCCCGTGTTACAAGCTTTCCAATGCAAGTCGAATGGTTCAAATCCAGGCAGAGGGCAGAGAGTTACGTCCGTTGTTGTGTGTATCGTTGCAAGCGCGCGCGTGTGGTGCTGCAGCAGAACCCAAGGCCCACCCCCCTACTGCAGTGTACTGCTGCACACAAGCAGTGATCTGATTATAAGCTTTCCAATGCAAGTGGAATGGGTTCGATCCAAGCACAGGAGCGTGAGTTATGAATGTTTTGTGTCTCAAGTAAAAGGCGCATAGTGCTGCGTACAGGGCTACGTATATACGCTCCCTCACGTACGTACGTACAAAAAATAAGTACGTACGCATACTCACGTACTGTGCAACCCTGCCGTGTGTGCGTGTGTGAGCGTGCTCAAGTGGGGGTTTGCACGCATGCCCAACCACATTCCCAATGCCTGGGGCGGCACCTCAGGCGTCACCATCACTTGCGCGGATCAGGCGGTGCCTCAGGCGCTCCGAGACCGCCCGAGGCACACCCCCGACCGCTTGAGGCGCCGCCACGGCACATCAGGCGTCACCCCCGACCGCCTCAGGCGCCACCCTGACCACCTCAGGTGCCCACCACCGCCTGAGGCACACCTCCAACCGCCTCAGGCATTGTGACCGCCTTCACTTGCGCGCCTCAGGAGTTGGGATTGTGTTAGGGGTGCGCACCTCCCCCCTCCCCAAGTACGGTCCTGGTGTACGCCCGCGTGTGCGTGTGTGAGCGTGCTCGAGTGGGAGTCTGCGCGCATGCCCAACCACATTCCCAATGCCTGAGGCGGCACCTCAGGCGTCACCATCACTTGCGCGGATCAGGCGGTGCCTCAGGCGCTCCGAGACCGCCCGAGGCACATCCCCGACCGCTTGAGGCGCCGCCGCGGCACATCAGGCGTCACCCCCGACCGCCTCAGGCGCCACCCTGACCGCCTCAGGCGCCCACCACCGCCTGAGGCACACCCCCAACCGCCCCAGGCATTGTGACCGCCTTCACTTGAACGCCTCAGGAGTTGGGATTGTGGTAGGGGCGCGCACCTCCCCCCTGCCCCCGTACGATCCTGGTGTACGTGTGCGTGTGTGAGCGGGCTCGAGTGGGAGTTCGCGCGTTTGCGCACCTCCTGCAACAGCTCCTCTGCCTCGTCGGGGTCCGCCCACAGCTGAAATGTCTCGCAACATCACAAGCTCGCATCGCTCCTGGCGAAGAGGCTCCGGGCGTGCTCGCCCAGGCTGTTAGAGAGCACGTCGGCCGTTTCGTGCCTGCTGGGGCGTAAAAAGGAGGCGAGTGCGTGGCGTGCATACATACAAACGGCATGTGTCATAGGGGCCTAAGAGGCATCCAGAAGCATGTTAAATGCACCCCCCCCCCGCACACATGTGCACGCGCATATGTGCATGTGCATGCCACCAAGCTGGGGTCTGGGACAAGCCAGCAAACACGCGTGCAAGCCCGCGGGCAACCCCACGTGCCTGCCGCTCGAAAACCCGCTGCCGATACCGCTTCCATTCACGACTTGCAGCAGCGTGCTGCGCGAGTGCTTATCGATGCCCGAGGAAGAACTGGGGAGGCGCGTGAACGTGGGTGGTAAGTGGGTCTCAGTGCAGAAAGCTGGGAACGTCGGTACCGTGGGTGACGTGGGTGGCCAAGCTGGGTATACAATCAGAGCCCCCCATTTTTTGCATGCTTTTGAAAAATCTGCGATTGTCGGGCGGGGGGAAGGGGGGGGGGGGGGGGGGGGGCATCGCAAGGCCCCCCATCATGACGAAAACGTCTGCGACGATTGTGTGTGCATGTGTGTGTCAGACGCAATGTTCTTGTTTCAGGCGTGTTGGGCCGGATTTGGGAGCCACGGAGCTGGATTTTCATCCAAATTGATCTAGAAAAGAATTTGTAAATCCTGAAAACAAAACCACTGGGAAGACGCAAGCGCCCGACCTGGGGACTGGCGGGTCTTCAGAGCTGCCGGCCCACGAGTCGCGCTTGGAGTCTCCTTCGCGCGAGTTCGCCGCCATGCTGATGGACGAGAGCATGTCCATGACGCGCGGGGACATGCCGCCAGTCATGCCGAGGCCCGTGAACGCGTAGCCAGGCATTGCGCGGAATGGGCCTGGGGGGGGGGGGGTAGGGGGTACAAGGGGATCGAGTGATGGACGAGAGAATGCCCATGACGCGCGGGGACATGCCGCGAGTCATGCTGAGGCCCGTGAACGTGTAGCCAGGCATTGCATGGAATTGACATGGGGGGTTGAGGTAGGGGGTAGTAGGAGGGGATCAAAAAGGCGACGTAATGATGGATGTTACAGTCAGGGGCTCCTCTAAAAGGCGTATAAGACCGTGCTTCGCGCTTATGGCCCGAGCACCTTCATGAGATGGCTGGCTGTTGGTGGTAGGGAACTCCCACTCTGTAGACACAGACACAGTAAGGTGGTGGTAGTCGGGATTGTGTGTGCGTTGGTGGGTGGGGGACACGGGAGTGCGTGGCTCCGGAGCAAGATGCTTGTGAGTGGGCGCTCACGTTTCACACCAAGGTGATTTCGTGTCGCGGGGTGCGGTGTCATGAGGTGTAAGCATGCCTCATGCAACAGGGCGCTCCCAACAACCCAAGTCCTGGCGCTTACTGTGGGGCGGTTGTACGAATGGGCCGCCGCTGGACGCGCTACGAAGCGGCGTGAATGAGCCGCCGCTCGCCTCGGGGCGAAGCCGCGAGAATGAGCCACCACTCGACTCAGACTGGGGGAAGGATTTCTGGCGCTGGTGGACGTACACGTTGCGCATTTCCGCTGGCACGCATTCAAACACAGACGACGAACGCGCTCGATGAGGACGGCGGGCACATGTCTGGCCCACTCTTGGTGAGTGAGGCGAGAGCGGAACATGCGTGGGCGCGGGGATGGTGGGCAGGACGGCAAGTGGCTCCTCTGTGGTGGCACCTGGTTGCACCGCTGCGGTTCCGATGGCTGACGCCGCTGCAGTGTCGACACTCAGCTGCGCGCGCTGCTCGCATGTCGGGACGTGAAAGATACGGTCGTCGATCAAGCGCCCCTACACGCATTCGTTGGGGGGGGGGGGGGGGGCGGTCATCGACTGGGCCATGCGTGAGCGCTCAGTCCTGAGGCAAGACCCGGGGCGTGGTTGGTAGTCGAGGGGCCTAATATTCACCCCTGCCGCTAGCAAGGGCTGAGCTCTGGTCCTCCCACCCCTCAGAAACAACAGCCCTTGATTCGATGTAAGCAAACCACAACCAGCAACCAGTCAACTCAAACCAAGCCAGCCGCAAACACCACGAAGTCAACCAAGTGCGGGCAACGAGGCGCATGCGTGTACCCGTGTGTGTGTGCACAAGACACGCAGGCGCCGATGCCCACCTGAAGTTTGTAGCACACGGGCAGCTCCAGCGCGCGCTTCCACGGCGCATGCAGCGGCAGCTCCTGCGGTTTGTCGGCCCGCACGCGCCAGCACTGGGCGGCCGTGCGCAGCATGTCGATTGCTTCCTCCGCGGGCAGCATCGCGCGCACCATCGTGGGGCCACCCTTCTCCCCCAGCTGCTGCATGTCGCCCCAGTATGCGAGCGACAACGCGTTCTGCAGTAGCACGTCGCCGAGCAGGCCGAGCTGCATCTGCGGGCCAGTGCCGTCTGCGGAGAGGGGCAACGGTCGACAATGTATGGGCCGGTCAGCGGGGAAAGCCGACCAACTCCACTTGATAATACGCGCCTTATAAACCCCACCTGCGGGCGCCGTGGTGTTGTCGAGCAGGGCCAGCAGCGCCGCACACGGCCCGTCATTGAGTGTGCTCCCGCTCGCAGGCACGCGCAGCTCGATGAGCGTCGCGAGCAGCGGCATGCCCAACGCCATGCTGCCCGCCCGCTGCATGTGCGTGTCGGTGCCGCCCTGGCGGTGTCTGGATGAGCCGTCGTTGTCGCGGCACGACTCGTGAAGTCGCGCGAGCCCGTCAACCATCTTCTGCTGGCTGGCTGAGCGGGGGGACACACCGGGCGAGTTGGGCGGCGGCGCGTGCTCGTTCGACGCCTGCGTCGGGTTCACCTGTGGCCGGAGGCGCCGCGGCGGGGTCAGTGATTTCCTTTTCGGCCCTGTACAGCCATTTGGCTGTATTCTGGCTGTACTTGGACCTTCAACACAGCGCAACCCCTTCAGTGGATTGGAACTCGGGCAAGCCCGCCAGATGGAGTTTGCCAAAACGCCAGATGGAGCTTGCCAAGAGCTTTCAAATGGCCTATATGTGAGCACAAATCACGACAAAAGGTCAACGGGAGGTCAACGGTCAACGCGGTCAAATCAAAATCCGGCTGTAAAACAATTAATTGAAACCAGGGGGGGGGCCAGGGGGGGGACAGAATAATAGTTTCCAAACCCCATCCTCCATTTTTTTCTAAAAAGTCCCCAGGGGGGGACCCCCCCCCCCCCGAGGACACCCTGTCCTTATCTGTTGGAGCCAAAACTTGGTGGGCAGCTTCGTCGCATCATCCTCTTGCTATCGTTTCAATGGGTGCCTGTGCAACTCAATCCCTAGTCCAGAAACGGGCCTCAGAACGCGCCGCACGCAAGTGAAGGCGCCGCCTGAGGCGCCGCCTCGGGTGTTGAGAATGTGGTAGGGCTGCAGCTCCAACTCGACCGCAGTGCCCCGTTACCGGCAATACAAAGGGTTTTGCCGTGAAGCAAAAAAACAGGACACTCGTGAACTCACTATAGCAGCAGGCGCGTATGGCCACACCCGCCCGACAGCACCCCACTGTACGGACGGGGCTGCAGCCTGCCCTACCACATTCACAACGCCTCAGGCGTCACATTCACTTGCGCGGATCACGCGGCGCTCTGACCGCCTGAGGCGCCGCTTGAGGCGCACCCACGATCGCCTCAGGCTATATCCAAACCGCGTTAGGCGCCACACCGACCGCCTCAGGCGCCCACCACCGCCTGCGGCGCACCCCGGACCGTCTCAGACGTTCTGACAGCATTCACTTGCGCGGATCAGACGTTGGGATTTTGGTAGTGCTGCACCTCCAAATACCGCAGTGTCCGTGTACCGGAATGTGGTAGGATGGCCACGCCGCACCTTTACCGGTGGCGGCATGCGGAAGTCGTCAGCAGGTGTCTGAACCTTGCCCTCATCCACCCTCGGCAACACCCTCGCGCCTGCGCCGGCTGCTACGCATGCCGCCGCGACTTGGCCTGCACCCGCGGAGTCCAGGTCCAGCAGCAGCTCGGGCACGAGGCACGCAGTGTCGGGGTCACGCACGAACGACGCCCTGATGGCCATGGCAACACCGTCTGCGTTTGGGTGGTGTGCGTGCGTGCGTGCGTGCGTGCGTGAGTGCGTGCGTGTTAACATGTGGGCGTGGGTGCGCATCCACACGCGCACACACGGACAGGCGCGCTCGCCCGCTGCACCCACCCAGCTTGCTGAACACCATGCTGGTCGGCGGCTGCGGCTGCATCTCAGCCCCAGTCGCCTGCGCAGCCGAGGAGGAGGACGAGTGCTCTGACGACGGAGGAGGAGGCACAACGGCAGCTGCAATGCACGACAGGGCGGCGCACAGGCGCGGCTTGCCGTTCAATGTATCGCGCAGCCACGACGCAGCGCCGCGACGCATGGCCGCTACCGAGGACCCGGGTTGTGCCGCCTGCGCGTGCGGCATTGCGGGGGTGGTGGTGTGTGCGTTCCATCGACCCAGGCGGCTGCGAGTCACAACACACACACACACACACGTGCACGGCGTAGTGGGACACACACATCCCATGCACTTCCCAACCTGCATCACCACGCTCGTTACGCTCGCTCGCAGCCACGGCGCAGTTTCACCTCCTCCTTGGGGGTGAAACTGCTGAGGCAGACTGATGCTACAGCTGTCTGTAGCACGCCTGATGAGCTGTTGCTGATCATACGTGCCCTGCAGGTGCAGCCCGAACGGCGAAAGTCTCAGCGTGATGGTGGCGGCCTGAAGGTCGAGTCGCGCAGGTGGGGAGCGGCTCTGGACGCTGTGTGACACGAGAGCATCAAGGCTAATCGACGACGTTGACTCTGTATCGTGGTCCAGGGCCTGTGGCGCACGCGGTGCGCCGCCCTGCTGCTCCGCCTGCAAGTGCAGGAGTTGGCGGCGCAGATTCGCTTGTATCAGGGGGTAATCATATTATACGCTTACGTCATCAGCGAGGCAAGGCTGAGCTCCAGCCAGCACATACGCCAGCACATACGCTCGTACCTCTCCGTGGAAAGCCTCGCTGCATTTCGAGTGTGACGAGATGCATTCTGCAGCAGGAGAGAGGCAATTCCTGAAGCACGACAACATGGGGTCACAGCCGTTTCGGGTCCTCCGCTCTCTCTGAGCCTGGCGTCTGCAGAGAGAAGAGAGGGAGTGGGGTCCAACGAGAACCGCACCTAATACGAAGGCGAGGAGTGGATTGAGGGAACACCGAAGACACACTTTGGGGGTGCAACAAGCTCAGCCGTCAGCTCCGAAGGCGCCTTGCGTCTTGGCAAGCCTCATCGGATTGACGCTGGCGTTGGCTTGACGTGGAGGCGGTGAGTGACGGTGAGGTAGTTTTGGTGTTGCCATAGGGTTGAAATGGAATGGTATTGCACAGGGGCATTGCATGAGCGCTCATGCAATGCTAGCACTGCCCGCGCCGCGGTCGGATGCGTACGGCCATTCAAACCACCCACTCGTCTCCCTCGACCACCACCGTCTGCTTCTCCTCCCCTAAACCCTAAACCCTGAACCCTAACCCCTAACCCCTAACCCCTAAACCCTTAACCCCTAAACCCTTAACCCCACCACCTACACCTTAAACCCCAAACCCCAAACCCTAGACCCTTAACCCTAGACCCCCACCCCCCTTAACCCTAAACTAGGGCATGTACGTCGTCCCAGCACTTGGCGCCGCATAGGTGTTAAGTCGTTCCCCCCTGGCTGGCGTGCTGGGTCGTCACCTCATCTTCATGCAGCCCGTGATGCAGCCCCCGTGCACACTCAAAAGCTCAGCATCTAAAAATAAACTGGACCAGTGTGGGCGTGGGCATGGAACGTGCGGTCAGTCTGTGCATGTGTTCATGTGTGGTGCATTGCACCTCGGCCGCAACAGCCGCCCGGACGGGCTGTGGCATGGTAGGGGCTGACTGGACCTGCGTGAACACGCGTGGATTTTTCAGGGAGTTGGGTTGCAGCAAGTGCTTCCAGAAGCCACACACGAACAGCCGTGCCGTACGCCTCTCTGTGTCCTCTGCAACCAGAGAAGAGACTCGACATATATTCCGAGTCGGTGATTTCCAAGTTTTTTTTAGCAAAAAATCTGCACTGCGAGTTGATCAGTTTCCTTGTGAGCTGAGCAATACAGCTGATCACAAAAGTGCCCAGGAATTCGTGTTTTCTCTTCTAGAACCCCGCGTTCACATTTTGCGGAACGTTACGACCCGCGCTCGTCAAACAGATGCAACGAGCGACATCACAGGAAGAAAGAACACCACAGGTTTCAGCAGGCTTAACTGATTTCAGTAGGCTTAACTGACTGACTGGCGCTGAAGACTCTCGCACTGACGAGCAGGTGCTCTGCCCTGACACACTGCATCACCCGCCCACGCCCCACCTCCCGCCCCACCCTGAACGTACTTGAGCTCAAGGAGGGCGAGGACGCGCCCGCGAAGGGGGCGGTGCAGACCCGCCAGTCTTCTTCCGGCGTCCCCGTCAGCCGCGACCAGGGATGGGCGGCGCCCGCCAAGCAGGTCTCCAAGGAGGTGGCCCCTGCACTCAGGTGACCAGGGGGACAGGAAGGGCGGAGAGGGGATGCGGAAGGGGGGGGGGGGGTGCCTGGCATCCTTGTGCGCCACTCAGCGAGCCTAGCTCACACACACACGCGCGCCTCCCCCGTGTCTACCCAGAGATCTCACACACGCGCGCCAACCACCCCCCTTCCGCAGGACTCGCTCTTCGATAATATGATTCCAGACTTTGACACCGACCTGCTGCCGGGCCCGCGGTGGGTAGGGAGGTTGGAGGGGGCCACGCGCATGTGTGTGCGTGCGTCCACGTTAGCCGCGACTCAGTTTGCCACGCATGAAATAGGGCGATGCATTCCACAAATTGGGGCGCCTGCCTGCCTGCCTGCCTGCCTGCCTGCCTGCCTTGTGCCTGCTGTCAAACATATTATGTCGAGGGATGTGGCTCGCCCAAAAGAGGGCCCACACCGTGTGGCGGCCTCATAACACGGAGCCTACCTAAAAGGCACAGGTAGACGCCAATATAGCTATTTGCTCTACTTTATATTATAAGTAGGCTGCGTCAACGCGCCCCTCACTCCGCGCACTCACGTTGTGCCTGCAGCCTCCCACACCGCCTCGCGCCTCCCCTCCTCCCACGCCTGCTCGCCCCACCCGCATTCGGCTTCACCAAGGACACGTCCTGGATGCTCAACTCAGTCGAGGGAGGAGGAGGCCTGCTAACATACGTGCGTCTGTGTGCCAACCCAGATCGCCCCCCCCCTCACACACATGCTGTGCCTGCAGCCTCGCGCACCGCACCGCGTCATCTCCGCGATCACTCAATGAGTCTGCATGTGTGCGTGCGTGCGCTGACGCCCCCCACACGCGCACACGCTGTGCCTGTAGCCTCGCGCACCACACCACCTCGCGTCTCCCCTCCTGACTGCATTTGCGTGCGTGCGTGCGTGTATGCACTGACCCCCCCCCCCAACACTGTGCCTGCAGCTTCGTGTACCACCTCGCATCATCTCTGCTCCTCACTCACTGAGTCTGCGTGTGTGCGTGCATGCACTGGTGCCCCCCCCCCCCCTCCCACACACACCCACGCTGTGCCTGCAGCCTCGCGCACCACACCGCCTCGCGTCTCCCTTCCGGACTGCGTCTGCGTGCGTGCGTGTGTGCGTGCATGTGTGCACTGAGCCCCCCCCCCCCCATGCTGTGCCAGTAGCCTCGTGCACCACCTCGCATCATCTCCGCTCCTCACTCACTGAGTGACTCACTGAGTCTGCGTTTGTGCGTGCGTGCACTGGTGCCCCCCCCCCCTCTCACACACACCCACGCTGTGCCTGCAGCCTCGCGCACCACACCGCCTCGCGTCTTCCCACCTCACTGCGTCTGCGTGCGTGTGTGCGTGCATGTGTGCACTGACCCCCCCCCCCCCCCCAATGCTGTGCCGGTAGCCTCGTGCACCACCTCGCATCATCTCCACTCCTCACTCACTGAGTCTGCATGTGTGTGTGCGTGCACTGATGCTCCCCCCCCCCCAACACCGTGCCTGTATGTGTGTGTGCGTGCAGTGGCCCCACTCCCACACACGCTGTGCCTGCAGCCTCGCACACCACCTCGCGGCCCCCCTCCTCACTGAGTATGCATGTGTGCGTGCGTGCGCTGCCGCCCCCCCTTCAACGCTGTGCCTGCAGCCTCGCGCACCGCCCCGCGTCTCTCCTCCTGAGTCTGCACACGTGCGTGCGCTGACCCCCGCCGACTCAACCCACTCAACCCGCGCGTGTTTGAGCGGTTGTTGCCAGTTGTGTCGACAGTTTTGTTGTTTGTCCTAGGGAAGACCGGCAGTTGAATTCCTCCTTGAGGAAGAAAACGTTTTCTTGTTATTGATCGGGTTGTTGCAATCCCACTGGACTTGCTGAATGTGCGAATTGTTGAGTTGTGGGTTGGGAGGACCTAGCGAGACCACGGATGAACAGAGCGAGATGTGAGTGGCCCTTGGGACACGCCTCATCACTAACTGAAGACGGTGGAAAGAGGCGCCGTGTGTGTGTGTGAAACTGAGCTTAGGTGTTGAGCGCTAGCGCCAACACAGATCTCATACAGGGCCGTTCAAACGGGTCAGGATCGGACGTGTGTGTGTATGTGTGTGTGTATGTGTGTGTGTGTGTGTGTGTCTGTGTGTGTGTGTGTGTTTTGCTGCGTGCGGGTGGGAACGGAGTTGTATCTCTCTCTGCGCTGCGGCAGGTACAGTGGAGACGCCGGGATGTGTCCACCGCCTCGTCCGACCTCCTCGAATGTCGCCACCATCATCTTCGGACTCCCCTGCGGCACTCCGTGGTCGGCCCATCACCAGCGCTCGATCTCCCGCTCAGACATGTGAACACTGTGCTCTGTGGCAAGAATCTGAGCGAGCATCTGCCCCAGGAAGCAGGAGGTGCCACACCCAGCAGTTGCAGCTGTCTGGTTCATATTCAGCGTGGAACCCAGCATCAGGACAGGAGGGGTTGGGTGTGGAGCCTGCACTGTGGTGCTGCTTGCTTGGTGCCTGCCACTACGTGGTTTACGCTACCATGGGCTTCTTTCACAGATGGACCTTTTTGGTGGGTCTCGTGCCTGCTCTCTTAAGCCTCACTGGAGCTTTGGAACCGAACGTGTGACCGCCGGCAGTGGATTGCAAAACAACATCATCAGGTGGGCGCTCGGCTGGCGCTCGGCCCCCCGCGGCCGTCCTAGTTAGAGAGAGTAGTGTAACACATCCACTGCCGGCGGTCACAATCAGTTCCAAAGCTCCAGCGGGACTATCAGATGCTGCCTGTGCGGCTTGGGCCCGTCGGTTGCGGTCTTCGATGTCCTCAGTGACCGTGAGGAGGCGCGGCACCAGGCGCTGTGGCCCGCGTTCCTCGCCGCCAAGGCTGCGGGGAAGCGGGTGCAGTTCCACCGCGCGCGCCTCGTGGTTGACGGCGCGCGGGTGGCTGCACCTGCTTGCTAGATGGCATGCCCTCTGGGGGTGTTTTTGAAGGGGAGGTGGCGCCACACACGTGCGGTGGCGGGTGCGGTGTGGTCGCTGAGTAGAGTGCTGCGGCGGGTGTGCTACTAGCCCCGCTTCCGGTGGTCTGGGGAGGGCTTTTTGGTCCCTTCATGGTTTTATACCTTGGGTCCGCCCTCTGGCCATTTGAGGGGCTGGGTGTGCAGCCTGCACAGTGGTGCTGCTTGCTTGGCGCCCGCCACCAAGTGTGGATGGCGTTACCGCGGGCTACTTGTAGCTTGACCTTTTGTGGGCCTTGAGCCTTGCTTCTCTAAGTCCCACTGGAGCTTTGGAACCGTACGTGTGACCGCCAGAAGTGGATTGTAAACAAACATCATCATATCAGACAGCAGGCACAAGGCCCACCAAAAGGTCAAGCTACAAAAGTAGCCCACAGTAGCGCCACCCACACTAGGTGGTGGGCGCCAAGCAGCAGCACAGGCCACAGGCACCTCACCCAAACCCCTTCGATGGGCAGAGGGCAGCCCAAGGTATACAACCACAACGGGACCAGAGGCCTTCCCTCCCCATCCCTTCCCCCTTCCCAGTTGCAGCTGCCCAGATTCTCAATCTTTCCAGGCCCCATCCCAAGCCTGTCCACCACTTCCACAACCCATTATCCCCCTCTTCCAGCAAGATTGAATCATGCGTGTTCCAGCACGAAGACGGATGTCCACGATTCTGGCCACACTTCTCCTGGTGTGACTTTTATGCAAGCATGTGCATGTTCACTCGTCACCAACTTTGCGTCATCTTACCTGCATGCTTGAGCACTGTTTCTTGGCCACTACCTCATGCGAGCACTGTGCGCCCTGGCAGTGCTGCTCGTCGTGTGCAGCAGCGCACACGTCCGAGCGGAGGAGTGCGATACCAGGAAGGAGTGCACTTCTATAGCTGCTTTAGTGAGAGACGTGTACTATAGCAAACTGAGGTGAGCCACGCGCAAGCACACACGCTTGTAGGGCGCACACACACGACGACACAGGTACCAGGCTGGCACCCCCTGGCACCAGGCTGGCATCAAACAACCGAACACGCCCCCCGTATAGCATCATCGATGCCAAGACCAGCGAGTTTCTTATGACCGAGGTGTCTGACTTCGTGGATCGGTGTGTTCGGCAGCTGGGCGGTGAAGCGCTCCGAGTAAGCAATAACCCGCAACATCACACGTTGCATGGTCATGCGCATGCCACCATAATGGCCACCAGCAACCACCAGCAAAGCAGATATGTGATATCGCGATGCACGCAGCGCGTTGGCGCCAATGCCAACGCCAAAACCAATGCTCTGCATGAACAACTTTTAAAATTCACTTCAATTTTGATGCCTTTGATTACTCTGTGCTCCCATTGGAAGGTTTTCAATGGGGACAGAAAGTAAAAGACGTCAATGCAAGTAATTGTTCGAGCGTGTGCGTGCGTGCGTATTCTTCTTGAGATGCACTTATGGTCAGCTGCGTCGCGGCGGTAGCGGCGCAGCGCGCCGCAGACGGCGAGGCCGGCGTGAGCCTGCCTGTCCGTTTGGCTACGAACATCGTGCGTTTTGTGCACGATGCCTCTGGCCGCTGGCACGGGCCTGCTGGTGGCGGCGTCGTGTCCGCGTCGTTCCTCAACGCCAAGCCTGCCGTCGGGGGCATTGGCGTGGAGCCGCGCGGGGGCGGCGTGCTGCGTGTGCTGTTCACCGTGACGTCTGACGCCGTGGCCGACACCGTCGTGCGCTGGCGCCGGAGCCTGCGCCAGGCGTCGGTAGCGGTCTTCGACGTCCTCAGCGACCGCGAGGAGGCGCAGCACCAGGCGCTGTGGCCTGCTTTCCTCGCCGCCAAGGCTGCGGGGAAGCGGGCGCAGTTCCACCGCGCGCGCCTCGTCGTTGACGGCGAGCGGGTGGCTGCACCTGTTTGCTAGTTGCACCCCCCGGGGGTGTTTTTCAAGGAGAGGTGGCGTCACACGCGTGCGGTGGCGGGTGCGGTGTGGTCGCTGAGTAGAGTGCTGCAGCGGGTTTTGCTCCAGCCCCGCCTCCGGTGGTCTGGGGGAGGGCTTTTTGGTCCCTTCATGGTTTTATACCTTGGGTCCGCCCTCTGGCCATTTGAGGGGCTGGGTGTGCAGCCTGCACAGTGGTGCTGCTTGCTTGGCGCCCGCCACCGGTCCGCCCTCTGGCCATTTGAGGGGCTGGGTGTGCAGCCTGCACAGTTGTGCTGCTTGCTTGGCGCCCGCCACCAAGTGTGGATGGCGCTTCCGTGGGCTACTTGTAGCTTGACCTTTTGTGGGCCTCGAGCCTTGTTTCTCTAAGTCCCACTGGAGTTTTGGAACCGTATGCGTGACCGCCAGAAGTGGATTGTAAACAACTCATCATCATTATGGTGCAACACCTGCACCCATCCTCCCTCTGCAGCCGATCCGGATCCTGTCTCAAAAATACTCCAAGGATACGCCGAGCTATGTGGATGAATTTCAAGCGAGGACCGGCTGGAATGTGAGCTGGGGGGTTGGATGGGTCCCCCAACGCAAGAGGGCAGTGGGTGCCCACCAAGCGTGCAGCGGTGCGGCGCGCCCAACCCCTCATCTCCTCCCCATCCCCCCCCACCCAGGTCATCGTCGACTATGTCAACTCCGCCGACATTGTGCCCATCCTGCTCTGGGCCGAGAAAAACGGGCCACTCACGTACGACAGATGGTGAGGAATGTCCAGGCTGCCTGACGTGCCGAGCATCTCGCCCGCCCTACCACATTCCCAACGCCTCGGGCGGCGCCTGAGGCACGCCGAGACCGCCTCAGGCGCACCCCTGACCGCCTAAGGCATCGCCTCGGGTGTCACCCTCGACCGCCTTGGGCGCCCACCATCGCCTGAGGCGCACCCCAACTGCCTCAGGCATTAAGACCGCCTTGACTTGCGCGCCTCAGACGTTGGGGCTGTGGTAGGGTCAACCCCCGTGCTCCCAACCAACATCTCCCACTGGCCTTGCGCCCGGCCCCGCCCACACCCTAACTACCAGTACCAACACTCGACAGGATCGCGGACTCCTCGACGGTCGTCGAGGTGATGACAAAAACCAGGATGCTCGCCCCGATCGACAGCTTCATCCGTGCGGATGGCACCCTGCAATGGCCAGATGTTACCAGGTGAACAGTGAGCATGCGGGCCTGCGGGCGGGCGGACGGGCAGGGCGGGGAGTGTGAGCGTCGGTGCACGTGCACGTGCGCGAGCATGCCGACGTGCCGTCGTCTTCATGATCACAGTTGCCGACCCCTTACCTGCCGCAAGTATATTGACTGCTGCAGGTACATGCGCGAGATAGGTAGCACGTACGCGGGCGAAGTGATCAGCGTCCCCATGAGCAACAACCCCATCCTGCTCTACTACCGCACGGACGTGTTTTCGGCAGCAGGGCTCACGGGCGCGCCAGCTACGTGGGATGACGTGCTGCTGGCCGCGAAGCGACTGAATGGCTCAGACTTCAACCGTGACGGCCTTGCCGACCACGCGCTGTGCATCCAGCTTGATGAGTGCACCGACGGGCTGCCCGAGGCTGCGGTGGCAGCCATTCTGGCGTCGATGACGCAGGCGGCGGGACCACAGGTGTGTGCAGTCATGGCGCGCTGACACACTCTCTCCCTTCCTCTCTCTCTCTCTCTCTCTCTCTCTCTCTGTCTCTCATGCACACGTGCACTCGTCTCTCCTATCCTGCATGCCCGCAGATCCTCCCCCCCGCCCTCCTGTCGGTGTGCCAGGCGCTTGCAGGCTCGCAGGTGCCCTGGTCGTTTTTCAGTTAGTTGGACATGCCTATGATGGCGTAAGAGGCGCATGAGGCGTGTGCTTGAGCACCATGCAAATGAGGCCATCCGCAAGAACCCTAGCTAGGAGCCTAAACCCTAACTGTTAAGCCACATCGGTTTCATAACCGCAAGCTGAGCGATAAGCAACAAATACGGCACGCACACCTCTCTCACACGTACACTCGCGTGCACCCCCACCCCCCACCCCCTTCCCTTCGCGCAGACAGGCTTCCTTTTTGATCCGCTAACGATGGAGTCGTTCGCTGGTTCGGCTGCCATGGAGGCAGCGATGGAGCTGCTGCAGGAGATGATGAAATACTCGGCCTCCTCCGGATGCGCCATGATCAGCCCGCTGTTCGTGAGCGGCTCATGTGCGATCACGGTCTCGATCGACTCGCTTTTTAAGCAAGTGCAGCGGAAAAGCTCGTTCAAGGGCGTGGTCGGCGTCGCAAAGCTGCCGGGCAGCACGCGCGTGCTCAACAGGCAGGCTGGCCAGTTGCAGGCATGCACGCGCGAGCTGTGCCCCTATGCGGCGCTCGAGCGCACCTACGGCGGCCGCGACGTGCTCGTCAACTGTGGTCCGTATAGTATCGACACCTTCGGCTTCGTCAACGCGCGCCAGGAACCCGTCTACTCGCAGGCAGCGTTTGACTACTTCTCCTTTTTATCGGAGCCGACGAGCTCGAAGCGCCGGGTGATGGACTCACTCGCCATCGGCCCGTTCCGCACGTCGCACCTGGACACGAGTGCTGCCAGCCTTGCTGAATGGAGCGATGCAGGGTACGAACCAGCCGCGGTCAAAGAGCTCCTCAAGCTGCTGCAACAAGATGTCGCGCACCCAAACACCGTGATGAATCTGAGGATGCGCGGCGACTCGGCCTTCCTACATGCACTGCGGCCAGCAATCTTCAATGCCTCGGCCGGCATGGCGCCAGCCGCGATCGCGTCCCACCTGGCCGCTGAGTACGACGCCATTATCGCGAGGAGCGGCCCTATCGACGTCATCTGCGACTCGCTGTGGGCTGGCCTGGGCATCACGCGACCCCCACCACCACCGTGGGGTGGCGCATTTCAGTACGTGCCTGGCCAGGGCGACGGCGGCACCGGCGGCGACCAACCTGCCATGGGAGTCATTGTTGGCGTGACCATTGCCGCCATCGCGCTGCTCTTGTTGGTGCTCACCGCGGCGTTCTTTGTGATGCGCCGCTCCAAGCTCCCCCTGTTTGGGTGCTACTGGATCCCCGCCGCTGGCGACGACACCACGCTCGTGGTGACTGACATCATGGACTCGACCGCACTGTGGGAGATGCTCGATGCAGGCGGCATGTCCAGAGCAGTCGCAACGCACCACGCTGTTGTGCGAAAGGCGCTTGCGCGCTTCCACGGCTACGAGCAGGTGCGGGACGATGGATGGATTGGGAGGGGGGGGCACGACACGTTTCGTGGGCATAGTTTTTAGGCGTGTGATGATCGGTGCACACATGTAGGACTAGGACTGTTTGTATCACGAGGAGACTGTGCGTACGGGAGGGTCGCCACACACTCACACACACACACACACACACACGCATCATCCCCCCCCCGCACCATGCCTCCCTCGAGCAGGCGACCGAGGGCGACTCGTTCCTGCTCGTGTTCCACACCCCGAGCGACGCGCTTGGGTTTGCAGTGCAGGTGCAGGCGGGCCTGCTCTCCGCTGACTGGGAGCCCGAGCTGCTCGCGCACCCGTCATGCGCGCCGGCGGCCATGTCGCCGAGCGCGGCGCTGGTGCGTGCGGGCGGCAGTGCCGACCGCTTCTTGGCATCCGCGGCCGCCGTGCTGCTGGGGATCGACCGCATCACGACGCGCGCGGCGTGTCTGCGCGGGTCGCTCGAGGCCAGCACATTCACCTCGCGCCTCTCTGACGCCGGGAGCTTCATGACCCTCCCGCTGAGCTCGTTCTTCGCCATGGAGTCGATGAGCGGAGTCGACGCATGTGCGGCGGGCGGAGGCGCCGCGAATCCGGTGTCCCTGATCAACGGCGCCGGCCGCCTCACAGTCGGCGGCGGTGTTGGTAGCGTCTTTGGTGCAACCTCCAACCCGCCTCGCCTGTCTGACGTGCACGACGACCTCATCGCCCACCCGTCTGCGCTGAGCATACTGAGCAGGAAGGGCATCGTGCGTGCGTCACAGGTGGACGATGCGGCGCTGCTTGGGCCGCTTGCGTGTGTCTCTCTGCGGCCATTCATCACACCCGCGTGTGCGCAGCACGCCGCGTACACGTTTGAGCTGGATCATGCAGTGGCCCTCATTGAGGACGTGCAGGCGGCGGCTGCGGTCTCCGAGTCCCCGGGCACGGCAACGATGACAGACTACGTGGAGCTAGCATTTATTGAGACGGACGTGCAAGCGTCCAAGGCAGACAAGATGGCAGTGGTCGTGTTCAGGGGCCTGCGCGTGCGCATCGGCATGCACAGCGGCGTGGCCAAGACGGACACCGAGCGCAACTCCACCGCCGGTGAGGCCGCCCCTGCTCGTCCTTCGGCGCATGTTCCCTGCCCTGCCCCAAGCCGAGCTCCCGCCGACTGACTGACCTCACTCACTGCGACTGCATGCACGACCCCCTCCCTCCCTCCCTCCCTCCTCCCTCCTCCCTCCCTCCCTCCCCCTCCTCCCTCCTCCCCCTCCTTCCTCCCTTGCTCAATCGCTCAATCGCCCCCCCCCTCCCTCCCTTGCTCAGTCGCTCAATCGCTCAATCCCTCTCTCCCTCGCTCAATCGCTCCCTCTCTCCCTCACTCCCTCACTCATCTACTCCCCACAATCGCGCAGGGCGCATGTTTTTCACCGGCATGCCGCTTGCGCTCGCCAAGGCAGTGGGCGACGCAGGCGCGGGTGGCATGATCCTGCTGACGCAGGACGCGTTTGAGCGCCTGAACTCCGCGCGCGCGCTGACCGACGTGCTCCTGCTGTGCATGGGCGACCACCAGATCAGGGGCGAAGGCTTCGCTCTGGTGTGCCTGTACCAGGCGATTGAGCGACAGCTGGTGCCGAGGCTCGCTGTGTTTGAGACTCTGCGTGGCGTGGAGAAGCTGCAGGTGATTGTTGTTATGGGGTTCAAGGGAGGGCTGTGATGATGGACTCTGTCAGTCAATCGGAAACCTCTTATGATTAGAGACTAATGAATGCCTCATCTGATGGCGCTGAGTCCAGGACCCTGCAGCCACATCCCCTTCACTTGAATCCTCCCGCCCACCAGTTACAGTTACATCGGCTTTCCAGCAAAGACTACCTCTAGTCCTAGTACCACCGCCTAGACCCAAGTCCAGTTCTGGCCCTAACAATTGCTTGTGAGGGGCGGTAGCCACCAGCCGGCTGCCTGCCAACGTGTAGTCCCAGAGCAAAAAGGAGAGCTATTGTGCGACGCCTCCAAAATAGGTCCTAACTGCTTCTAGGGGATAGGGGGTCAAGTGGCGCTTGCCAATCTACTTGACCGCCGTGGTGGAGGGGCCGGCGCCTGAGGGGCAGCCGGACCGTACACCACGGCTCTCCACCCGACCCTATCCTGAGCACGCTCAAACGCCGTGTCCGAAAAAGTCTTCCAATCAGAACGAGTGCCACTAGTTTCGCCTAGCTGCTGAATCAGTAGCTTAAGAAAATAGTGTCGGGAGGAGGCTGGAGGCCGGCCTTGCTGCCGAGCCACATCCATTGTGCAGTCAAAAGTCGTACGAGGAAGACGAGAAGCCGGCATGCGCATCACATGGCCTAGCCACTGCATTGATCGCTTTGCCACAAGGCTCTCAATTGGCTCAGTGTCGCACGCCTGCCGAATATAAGTTAATCTGTGCCGGTCGACCAGGCGCACACCCAGAATGCGACGAAGGCAGTTAGAGTGGGCAACCTCCAATCGAGTCAGTTGTGTTTTAGTAGGGGCCCATGTTTCGCAGCCGTACAGAAAGTGGGGCAGCACGAAAGTGTTGTAAACCCGCATCTTAGACTGCACTTGCATCTTCTTGCTGGCCCAAATCTTATCAAAAGACGCAAACACGCCCAGCGCGCGACCGACACGCACACCGATCTCCTTTTCCACACCACCACTCTGGGTTATCCAACTCCCTAGATACTTAAATGCAGAGACGGTCTTCACTTCACCACCAGTCAGCGCAAACGTGGGCAGATCCGCGTCAAAATCTGCTGGCAAAATCATCACTTCTGTCTTGGCGGCGTTGATTTGCATGCCAAAGCTAGAGGACACTTTGTCAAGGATTTTCAGCATAAGCGCCAACTGAGCTGGGTCATGCGAGAACAAACATAAATCGTCGGCATACATCAGCATTACTATGCGCTCAACCGACGACGACAACACAGAGCCGCCGGCTCGGGTCACGACTGACACGCCAGCCCCCTCTGGCATCATGTCTAGCGCCTTTTTCACTATGTGGTCAATAAAAACATTGAACAACACAGGAGCAATGACGCACCCCTGTCGCACACCAGACGACACGGGGAATTCGTGCCCGATTTTCCCAGCCAGCCGCACGGCAGCTGCGGTGTTGGTGTGAAGATCCTCCAACAGATCAATAATGTGCGGATGAACACTATATAATCTAAGGACTCTCCACAGTGCCGCACGGTTTATGCAATCGTAAGCTTTAGAATAGTCGACAAATGCCACAGCCATGCATTGTTTGTACTCGGCATGTGCCGCGCTCAGCGAGCGCAGAGTAAAAATCGCATCAACAGTGCCTCTGCTTTTTCTGAAACCACACTGAGCCTCATGCAACTGACCATCAACCTGCGTGGAGACGCGGTGCAGAAGTATGGCAGCGTACACTTTCCCGGCAATAGAGAGAAGGCTTGTACCGCGGTAGTTACCAGGGGAGTCACGCGGACCCTTCCCCTTATATAACGGTGTGATAATAGCAGTTTTCCATTCCCTCGGGGCTCTCCCCGACCGCCATACGGCGATGATGACCCGGTGGAGCCATGCGATGGCAGGTGGGCACCGCAACAGCATGGCGTCCAGCTGGTCACCGCCCGGAGCGGCGGTCCCGCCCACCACTACCACCACAATGCAGCTCTCTGTGCTCGACCACCACCACCACCACCAGTGATTTCCTTTTTGGCGGCTGTATTCCTGCTGAACTGTGACCTTGCATACAGCTCAACTCATCCGGTGGATTGTTAGTCTCACAAGCCCGCCAAGCAGAGCACGTCAACAGCTTCCAAATTACCTATGTATGGGGACAAACGGTCAACGGGAGGTCAATGGTCAACGCGGTCATAGCAAAATCTGGCTGTGGAGTAATTAATTTTAAAAAAAATCCAGAAAAGGAAATCACTGACCACCACGCAACTCCGCACCCCTTACTCCTGATGATGGATTTTACAGTCGTGTGCGGCGCAACTACCGGCAGCGTTTTTGATACTCCTATGCACTTTCAACTCCTTCTTACCCTCATTCACTTATCCAAATCTTCCCGTGCGCCCCCCCTCCTCCCCCCCCTGCAGCTCTCCGTAGTCGACGCGCCCCTCGGCAGCAATGTCACGATCGTGTTTGTCAACATGGTTGGGCTGGCGACGCTCCAGGCATGGAACAAGGACCAGATGTCCAGGTACGCTGATGATGATGGACGTCACAACCAGGGACACCTCACACAAAGGCGTATTAGTAGGGGTCGGCAATATAACACCCCGGCCAAGATTATAACGTTATTAATAACATTTATAACGTTAAAGATCAGGGGGAGGGCAGAATAGTTTTTCTCAGACCTCATGTTGACTTATTTTCAAAACGGGTCTTGACCCCCCCCACTCCCCCGTACACCCAAACCTTATCTGCTGGAGCTGAAACTTGGTGGGTAGCTTCCTAACATCATTCCAATCGCATCGCACTATTTGGGAGGCTGCAGAGCCCAGTCCTACTCCTGAAACTGGCCCCAGAAGACGGCCACACGCCCTGGTGCAGCCCCACACACCGAGGCCCTTTCCACACCCTCTCAACTATTGAACCACATGAATGAAAATGGATTTGGCATCCCTTTCGTGAGACAAATCCATTGCTTCCTTCCCCATCCCAATCGGAGGTCTGCAGAACATTCTGGCTCCGAGGGGGTGCGAACCAGTGGTCGACACCAATCGCCCGGTGTGGACCCTCTCACACCCCCACACCACTGCACTATCTATTGGGTGTGGGGGGGGTCTCAGGGGTCTGAGGGTGGATTTGGACTCCTCTTGACGAGAGGAATCCAGCGCACCGACTCTCGTGTCGAACAGATGTCAGAATAAAAAGTTACATAACAATTCTGAGAAACGGTCCAGACCCCCCCCCCCATTTTCCCATTTTTTTTACAGTGGAATTCTACCTCATCTAAGGAGGGGAAGGGCATGGCACCGGTCCGGTGTGAAAATTCGAAGTAAGTTGACATGATGTCTTTTCCTAACTTTTCTGCCCCCCCCTGTTGAAAATGCATGTTATATAGTAAATGTTAGAACAGAGTTCCACACCTCTCCACACCACTGTCCGAACCCCTAATGACCCCAAGTTGTATGAATCTCTATGCCATTGTGTTCTTCTTATCAAGAGCTTTCCAGAGAGCCCAGTCTTGTCCGAATCCATGCAGGTTTGACTGAGATACAGCCCGTGGCCTGCCCCCGCGGCCCGGATTTGCAACATGTCGCCGGCGAATTATAGCGTTATTATAGCGTTATTATAACGTTATGTTATGTTGTGTAAAATTTATTACCATAATTATGCCGACCCTTACGTATAAGACTGTGTTTGGCGCATGTAGTGCCCGAGCAAATAATAGGGATGGCCGGCTACATGTGGTTTAGGGTTTAGAGTTTAGGGTTTAGATTTAGGACTGGCTACAGGTGGCCCATATACTCACAACCCCGCCCTAATCCTAGAGCGCGTGCTCGGCAGCCGCACCCGCGGCACAATGTGTGATGATGTTGTGTACAGTCGTGTGTGACGCACCTGCCGGCAGCGTATTTGACTACAGACGGGTGCCTGGCTACTAGTGGTGGGGGGCTAGTGGGGCGGGCTAGACCTAGACAGGGCACTCGGCCCCCAGATCTGACTCCTCCCCATGGGGGCACGTAGAACTCTACGAGTGCCCACACCCGTCCAAACCCCACACTCATCCACACAAGCCCACACCAGCTGCGGCGCCCTCTCCACCAGAGCTGGGCTAGGCCCACCCACCAGTGATTTCCTTTTCAGGAATTTTAATCAATTATTTTGCTGCCGGATTTTGCTTCGACTGCATTGACTGTTGACCTCCCGTTGACCGTTTGTCCTCATACATCGGTCATTTCAGAGCTGTTGGCGTGCTCTGTATGGTGGGCTGGTCAGACTGCCAATCCACTGGATGGGTTGAGCTATGTGAACGGTCAAAGTACAGCCGGAATACAGCCAAATGGCTGTGTAGAGCCGAAAAGGAAAT
Organism: Chlamydomonas sp. UWO 241; assembly: GCA_016618255.1. Lineage (NCBI taxonomy): Eukaryota > Viridiplantae > Chlorophyta > Chlorophyceae > Chlamydomonadales > Chlamydomonadaceae > Chlamydomonas > Chlamydomonas priscui. Next base: position 63,542 of record VFSX01000479.1, read on the forward strand.
AACTGCCGCCCACCCACGTCCACCCACGCCCCAGGGCGCTCGCCGTGCTTTGCATGCAGTCAATGCACCCGCAACCACAAACACACACACACACACACACACACACAGGGCGCTCGCTGTGTATGTTGCGCTCTCAACACGCCTGCTGATAAAGGCGGACGGCTACCTCGTGGAGCTCACTTCATCAGGTGTGTGTGTTTGTGCATGTGTGTGTGTGTGTGTGTGTAGAAGTACAAGCACTGCCAGTGCATGCAGCTCGCGCATATGTAACACTCTGATAGAGATGATGATGGATGGATGGATGTGTGTATGTTTGTGCTTGTGCGTGGTCTATTTTACAGTCCGTCGGACGCCTTTGATGGCGCATTAGACCCTAGGAAAGAGGCCGGCAGCTGTCAAAATTAGACCCCTGGCATGCCATCTGCCATCATGATTGCTGTGCACGTGGTGCGTGTCTCAAAACAGGCGACAAGGAAGTCAGCTAACTCGTGCCAGAACCTGGGGTTCTCCTGGCCTGGCCGAGGATTCATAAACTCCCGCATCCGCTCATCTAAATCGGCCTCCTCGGGGAGAGGGATGAACCGAAACAGATTGCGTGTGCGTGTGCGTGAGCAGGGCATCGGCATCGGCATGTGCCACGAAGACCCGTATGCACACATACATGCACACACACACACACGCAGGCCTGTGTCTCGCTGCGTTTCGCGAGGCAGCATCCGCGGTCGCGTGGGGGCTGTGTCTCATTGAGGTCATGAAGCACGCCAAGTGGGACGAGGTGCGTGTGGTTGCTTTTACAATATGTCGACACCGATGCTGGCCTATTAGACCGTGTATGTGCATCCGTGTGTGCATGCGTGTGTGTGTGTGTTTGTGTGTGTGTGTGCGTGTGTGGACTGTGTGTGCGAGTGTGGACTGTGTCTGATTGAGGTCATGAAGCACGCGAAGTGGGACGAGGTGCACCAGACTTTGAGCAACTTGAACTATAAACGATGGACTCCAGAGTTGGACGTAGATACGCGAGGCCATCAAGACCGGAACCCGATTCGCACAGGGGTGCGGGTCTGTGCCGCATCGAGCAGTCAAGACGCACTCCACGCGGGACGAGGTCGCCCAGACACTAAGCAAATGAACACAAAACGCACCCTCACAGGAGCTGCTCGCCCACGAGCGGTGCGAGGAGGTACTCATTCAAGCCAGCGGCTCTGTGCATGGTGTCAGCAAATGAACACAACACACACTCTTACAGGAGCTGCTCGCCCACGAGCTGTGCGAGGAGGTCCTCGTGCAAGCCAGCGGCTCTGTCCACAGCTCTGTGCATGGTGGCTCTGCGCATGGTGTCAGCAAATGAACACAACACACACCCTCACAGGAGCTGCTCGCCCACGAGCTGTGCGAGGAGGTGCTCGTGCAAGCCAGCGGCTCTGTCCACAGCTCTGTGCATGGTGGCTCTGCGCACGGTGTCAGCAAATGAACACAACACACACCCTCACAGGAGCTGCTCGCCCACGAGCTGTGCGAGGAGGTGCTCGTTCAAGCCAGCGGCTCTGTCCACAACTCTGTGCATGGCGGCTCTGCGCATGGTGTAAGCGATTGAACACAACACACACCCTCGCAGGAGCTGCTCACCCACGAGCTGTGCGAGGAGGTCCTCGTGCAAGCCAGCGGCGGCTCTGTCCAGAGCTCTGTGCATGGTGGCTCTGTGCATGGCGGCCCTGTGCCTACTGGACCAGCACAGCCCAGGGTCGGACGCGTGCTCTTCCGTGGTCCACGCCTGAAGGTGCGAGACGGCACCCTATCTGGTCAAGTCAATCGCAAATGAGAATTGCATAGGAGCAGCAGCCCATTACGAACATCTCCGTGGACCCAATTTGTCATCTCGTACATTGCAAAACAGCCTCCGGAGTTGAAAACAGCCTAAACAGCCTAAATTTTAATTTAGAGGGGGGGGGGATTTTGAAAGTGTGCAGGAAAAAACCTGCGCGACGAGCTCGCGTGCATGCATGGCGCCTGCTGCTGCACGCATCCGCCGGCCCCGTGACGTCGCCTGAAGCCCCCTCGCCCCCCCCCCCTGCACCTGGTGCCTCGTGCCCCTTCTTACTGCACGTGCTCTCGTGTACCTCGAAGATCGGCATCGACATTGGTCAGGTACAGGCAGATGTGTCGCCGGTGACCGGGCGCATGACGTACCGAGGCAAGGTCATGAACCGAGCGGCGCGCATCTGCGGCAAGGTGGGTGTGTATGTTCGTGTGTGTGTGTGCGTGTGTGTGTGTGTGTGTGCGTGCGTGCGCGAGTCACACGTTTGTGTGCGTGTTTGTGTGCGCGTGTGCATGCGTGTGTGCGTGCGGGTGTGCGTGTGTGTGTGTGTGTCGCAAGGTGGTCATGGGGCATAAGCGGTGGTGGCGGGAGGGAGGGGGGCGCGATGAGCCATGCCACACGTTTTCTCAAGCATGCTGCCACCACCACTATGACCACCATGAGTAATGTGTGTTGATGATGACCACACCACCACCACCACCACCACCACAGCTACCACAGCGACTCAAGGCAGTGATTTCCTTTTTGGCTCTACACAGCCATTTGGCCTTATTCAGGCTGTACTTTGACCTTGCATACAGCTCAACCCATGCAGTGGATTGTTAGTCTGACAAGCCCGCCAGACAGAGCACGTTAACAGCTTTCAAATGATCTACGTATGAGGACAACCGGTCAACGGGAGGTCAACGGTCAATGCGGTCAAAGCAAAATCCGGCTGTGGAAGAATTACCATAGTACTTACAGTTACAGTTACATCGGCTTTCCAGCAAAGACTACCTCTAGTCCTAGTACCACCGCCTAGACCCAAGTCCAGTTCTGGCCCTAACAATTACTTGTGAGGGGCGGTAGCCACCAGCCGGCTGCCTGCCAACGTGTAGTCCCAGAGCAAAAAAGGAGAGCTATTGTGCGACGCCTCCAAAATAGGTCCTAACTGCTTCTAGGGGATAGGGGGTCAAGTGGCGCTTGCCAATCTACTTGACCGCCGTGGTGGAGGGGCCGGCGCCTGAGGGGCAGCCGGACCGTACACCACGGCTCTCCACCCGACCCTATCCTGAGCACGCTCAAACGCCGTGTCCGAAAAGTCTTCCAATCAGAACGAGTGCCACTAGTTTCGCCTAGCTGCTGAATCAGTAGCTTAAGAAAATAGTGTCGGAGAACCGTAGTAGAGGAGAACCGTAGTACTACGTGTACTTCACGTCAAGTGTAGTTCACGTCTCGAAAATTGCCGCCCACAACCTTCTCGTAACACAGTGTTCACGTCGGCCGCCGGTGCTAGCACCCCTCACGTCACCCACTTCACACCTCGCAAAAAAAACGCGCGGCCCGCGCTTCTCAGCTGCAGTTGCAGCTGCAGTGAGGTCGCGCAGGTGTGCCAGGGACTGGGCCTTCTGCCGTGCCTGCTGCTGCTGCTGCTGCTGTTGCTGGGTCTGCTGCTGGCCCTGCTGCTGCTGGGCCTACTTCTGTGGGCTTGGCGCCACAGGGAAGAAGCTACTCACAGATCCCTTTGGCGCCGGGCCATAGAGCACCGTGCTGTCCCTCCGAAAAGGTGACCTGAGGTTGCTCACGCTGCCAGAGCGCAGAGGAGCGCGGAGTGCCGACGGCGGAAGCGCGAGGAGAGACGATCATGAGCTCCATCCCCTGAGGTAGCTGTGGGTCACCCTGGCTTCCTCCCCCAAGAAGGGTAGAAGGCGCCGAGGCTCGGTCATGTCTGCTCCAAGGGATAGGCCTAGGCGTAACAAAGGGCGGCGGCTGGGGGGGGGGGTTGTCCCACACTTCACACTTTTCTCCGAAAATACGGAGTTCACGCCGGCCCCTGCGTCTGACCCTGCTGCACGTCTCAGTTCACGTAACCCTGACGTGAAGTGGGACGTGAAGTACACGTAGCACTACGGTAATTAAAATGCTGAAAAGGAAATCACTGACTCAAGCCTCCTGTAGTGTGCACTGGTGCAGCGCAGCGTTGATGAAACCCTAAACCCTAGACCCTTAACCTTAAGCGCAAAATCCCCAACTGAACCCTACAACTTTGACCCTTCAACCCACAGGCCTCGTCTGGCATGCAGTGGGGCAGCGCCGCGTTGGTGGAACCCTTACCCCCAAACCCCTTAACCCCTAAACCCCAAACCCTGAACCCCAAACCCGCAGGCCTCGTCCGGCATGCACTGGTGCGGCGCCGCGTTGATGAAACCCTAAACCCTAGACCTTTAACCTTGAACGAAAAATTCCCAACTGAACCCTACATCTTTGACCCTTCAACCCACAGGCCTCATCTGGCATGCAGTGGGGCAGCGCCGCGTTGGTTGGAACCCTTACCCCTAAACCCCTTCACCCCTAAACCCCAAACCTGAACCCCAAACCCGCAGGCCTCGTCCGGCATGCAGTGGCGCAGCGCTGCGTTGGTGGAACCCTTACAGTAACAGTAACATCGGCTTTCCAGCGAAGACTAAAGCCCTTATTAACACTTAACCCCCAACCCCCAAACCCTAAACCTTCAACGCAGGCCTCATCCGGCATGCAGTGGTGCAGCGCTGCGCTGTGGGACCAGGTGCAGTCGACGTGTGGGGAGCAGCTGCCCTCGACTGGAATCCTCGGCACTGACCTTGGGGCCTACAAGCTGAAGGGCATTACTGACAGCGTGAGCCTTGTGCAGGTGGGTCGGTGGCACTAGGGGTGGGCGGAGGGGGCGGGTGGGTGGGTAGTGGGTGGGTGGGTGGCCAAAGGGGTGGTGGCCAAAGGGGTGGGTGGGTGGGTGGGGCGGGCGGGCGGCCAACATGCCCAAGGGCGTTACTGACAGCGTGAGCCATGTGCAGGTGGGTGGGGGCAGTGATTTCCTGTTTGGCTCTACACAGCCATTTGGCTGTACATTGGCTGTACTTTGACTCAGGGGGTACCGTAGTGCTCGGGGGGTACCGTAGTGCTCCATGTACTTCACGTTACTTGTAGTGCACGTCGGCCAAAATGGCTGCCAACAGCCTTCTTGTGATACAGTGTTCACGTCAGCCGCCAGGGCTGGCACGCTTCACGTCACCTATTTCACCACACACGAAAAAAAAACAGACGAGCAGAACAGAACGCTGTGCTGATGCTGACCGACTTGGCACTGACTCAGGCATTACAGATCCAACAGGCTCTTCAACCGTCTCTCTCTGTTCTAGATCTCTCCCTCTCTCTCTCCGCCTCCCTCTGTCTCTGTCTCTCTCTCTCTGCTGCTGTGCCTGCTGCTGCTGCTGCTGCTTGGCCTGCTGCTTGGCCTGCTCCTGCTTGGCCTGCTGCTGTGCAGACACCCATGCCCCAGGGGTGGGCTTGGGCACCACAGGGCAGAAGCCCCTCACAGAGCCCTTCGGCGCCGGGCCATGGAGCACCGTGCTGAACCTCTGAAGAGGCGACCTGACGCTGGTGATCGCGCCAAGGCGCCGCGCAGGGGAGCGCGGTGTGCCGATGGCGGTAGCGCGAGGCGAGACGATCATGATGTCCGTCCCCTCAGGCAGCTGTGGGTCACCCTGGCTTCCTCCCCTGAGAGGGGGGAAGTTCCCGTAGGCTCGGTCATGGCTTATGGGGCCTAGGAGCACGAGGGCGGCAGCTGGGGGGGGTCCTTCCCCACACTTCACACTTTTCTCCAATTTTACGGGAGTTCACGCCGCCCGCCAGGTCTGACCCTGCTCCACGTTACAGTTCACGTCACCCTGACGTGAACTGTGACGTGAAGTACATGGAGCACTACGGTACGTGCTTCCGTGCACCGTGGGCGACACACAAGCCTTTCTAAGAACATGTTTTTGGGTGTGTCGAGTAAAAAAACTTGAGTTTGGGGGGGGGGTCCGGACCCGCTTTACTCATTCACGGCACCTGTTCGCCCTCCCCTGCCCTCCCCCGCCGCATGCAGCTGCTCCAGCATGCGCGCAGACTTTCTTGCTCAGGGGGTAGGTGCTGTCGTACACCGTGGACAACACACGACCCGTTTCAAAAAAAAAAATGGGGTTTGGCACCAAACCATGCTCTTTTGTGGCATGCTAGGTTGAGTAGGGCCTACAACTCCTGAAATTTCGATCACTGTGGGTGGGTGGCACTAGGGGTGGGCGCAGGGGGCGGGCGGGTGGGTACCCCGGTGGTGGGCAGTGATTCCGTTAAGGGTCTTGGATAAATGATGGCTCAACCCGGGCCTCACGCTCATTTCGCCAATCTCAACCCGACGGAGGCAGATTTTGGAGGAACAAGTGTGAAGAACCGATTTTCACACTTTTCGGGGCCGGAATTCGCGCAATCTCAACCCAACGCGCCAGCCCGAATCGGCCAATCTCAACCCGAAAGTGCACTTTGTTGGGTTGCGGGGTGGCTAACGGAAACACTGGTGGTGGTTGGGTGCGTGGCTCAAGGGGTGGGTGGTTGGGCGGGTGGACGGGCGGGCGGCCAACATGCCCAAGGGCTTAACTGACAGCGTGAGCCGTGTGCAGGTGGCTGGGTGGGCGGGTGGGCAGGCGGGAGGGCAGAGGCGGGGGGGGGGGGGCATCTCGGGCAGGGGGGGGGGGCATTTTGGGCAGGGGCGGCATCTCTCATGCGTCAGTAGGTTTGACTGATGCCGCTCTGTTGCTGGATGTTGATGCTGTCGTTGCTTTGTTGCCATGCCTGAATTGCTGGCTATCTGTACTACCTGGGTGGTATAGGGTGGATCTGGCCTAGTGCCCTGTCTAGACCCAGTGCGTGCGCGCATGTGGGGGGTTTCCCTCACCCCTACCAGGTAGCCAGCCAGTTTCAGCCTGAGTGAACAGTTACAGTTACAGTTACATGGCATTCCAGCTAAGACAACACTAGTCCTAGTGCCACCGCCCTGTGAAGGACGATAGCCACCAGCCGGTTACCTGCCGTCTAGACTACCGCTCCCGCCGGCTAGTTTAGACCCAAACAAGTCCCTGAGGGACATGTCTGGCAAGGAGCGTATAGGAAAGGACCGTCCTCCTCCTGGCCTTTGAGGCCAACTACGCCGGCTGTGCCGACTGGCGGAGCTGCAGCAGAGTTTCAGCCTGAGTGAAACTGAGTGAGAAAGGTTTCGGGCGCTAGTGCCGACACAGGTCTTACACATCATTACTGGTGACACACAGACTGTAGTATCCATCATCATCATCTGTAAGTTGCAAGGGCCAACAGCTCCACAACATGCACCATGGACCCTCTGGGCCTGTTGTGAGCCGCTGGACTTGGGTCTAGGCGGTGGTGCTAGGACTGAAGGTAGTCTTTGCTGGAAAGCCGATGCTACTGTTACTGTTACTGTTGCTGTTGCTGTTACTGAGCCGCTGCTGCCGCTTGCTGCTGCTGCTTCCCGCAGTGTGCGCTGGGCGAGGGCTCGTCGCCGATGGCATCCGCGCCGGGCGTCATGCTCTCGTCCACGTTCGACATCCACAGATCTGGGCCCTCGTCGAGGGCATTGAAGCTGCGCTCAGCCTCCTCAAACCTCGCCCCTGCCAAGAAGCACGCCGCACCCGTCCGCCGACTGCCCTTACGATCCACGTCAGCGTACGCGGGCCTGTTTGGCGTGGCGGCGCCCGCGAGCCTCATTGGCGGCGACCATGGCAGCTGCGGTGCACCGGCGACCACCACCACAGATCCGTCGCTCCCGCTGCCGCCCGCGCATGGCGCCGCCCGCCGACCCGCCCCCGCGTGCCTCGCGGAGACATCGGCACCGCTCTCGTCGGACACACGCTCACGATCGGATGGCCAAGACGGCGACGACGCCGGTGACCGTGACGCGACCGCCACTGGCAGCGCGTGGATGCTCGCCTCTCACTCGGCGATCTTGCTCAACTTGACCGGAGACGCCGAGACACCCACCGCGCTAGAGCGCTCAATGACCAAGCGCTGAGCGGCTGCCCCCCCCCCCCCCCCCCCCCCCGCCGCTGTGCGCGTCTGTGCCATGGCTGCCGGTGGAGATCTGCCCTCTTCATCTCACGCATTGAAGGCCTCCCTTTCTAGCCAGGGTGGGGGCGCTCCTGGCCACCCAGGTGCAACCCAGGTGTCTTTTCGTTTATTTTACGCTTGCATCTGCAGCAATGCCGGTGAAGCGCACGCGTGATGTAGTGACTGCGTGTGATGAATGTAGAGGTGTGCGGTGATCATATCAAGTCGCACGGTGATCAATGCATGCATGATCAACCAACCATTGTGTCAATCACAGTGCAATTCATCACAGCCCTCAATTTTATACCTAAGGCTAGTGGTCTGAATTAATTGTTTCCCAGCTCGAGGAGGACTGATGCTGCACTAATTTTCTTGTCCCTGAGCTCTGCCTCTTCAGTTCTTACAATTTTCAGGCCCTCGATTAGCAAGAAGAGAGAGAAATTAGGCAGAAAGTACGGAGTAACTGTTTGTGTCTTACCCGTTAGAAGCACTTTTCCTGTCCGCCTCTGAGCGGTCAGCGGTTGTGAAATCAAATTTTGCAAAGATGCACTTGTACTGAAGCATTTGTACCAGGCAAATTTTCCCTTGTCAACCTCTTTGAATTTTGAACACCGGAACTTCAATGTCCATGTCCACCCTAGATAAAACTGGTTGCGGCGGGGTGGTCCATCCCCCTCCGCTCCAGGGCAGGAAGAAGGAGATAAGATAGAAGAGATACGATGGTGTGCACCTGAATGAGTTCCACACATTCGTGACACCTCCTGACATGAAATGAGTGTAACTGGGTGGGTTGTTGCAATGGCCCTGAGCAGGTGGAGCGAGCGGGCCGGTCGGCAGACACAACTTGCATGCCATGGCACCGACAGATGCCCCATGCGACCACCCATGCCGCCCCAGCCCCCCCCCCCCCCGCAGCTCTGTAATCTAAGTTTGCACGCGTAGGGGGCGATTGGGTGCATCGGGGGCGGGTCGGAGAGCGCCTGGGAGCCAACTGGGGTGAGCAACCCCGTGTGACCCACTCTTCAGTCAAAAGTGCGATCGTGGCACGCCCCCCTGGCCCTGAGACTTGCTGAAGGTGTGGAGTGCGGGGGTGCAGGGGAGAGCATCGACCTGCATGCTGCACAGATGAAGCAGAGCTGTGGGGTTGGATCCTCCTCAGTGACAGACGTGAATGCACCCGGGCCGGAGCACCACACCTAGCCACGCACTGACGGCGGGTGAGAGGGGCAAACACGTGGCTGCGTGCATGTGTGTGTGTGCGTGCTTGTGTGTACGTGATTCTGTGTGCGTGCATGTGCGTGCACGTGCACGCACACGCACACTGCTGCGGCTCGATTAACGGAGGCGCGTTCTCGTCGCCGAGCCCTGGACCCAGCAATGCGGCGCTGCTGGTGACGAGGACCTCCGTGCCGCTGAAGAGCGGGGTAAAATACGACTGGCCCGGCTCCTGCTAGACTGCCCCTCGGTGGAACACTTCAGGAGCGGCTAGCCCGGCGCTGCCATGGCTTGGCGAGTAGCCGCGGCGCTGCCGCGGCCCGTGCTGGGAGACGGCCCTTATCCTCCCCCCATGCAGGACGCCATGCGGCACCGATCTCGACGAGTTGATCGACGAGCGGAGGAGCTGGCGCCCGTCAATGCATGCTGGACATTGGTCAAGATGGCTGCCCGTGGAGGCGGGCAACCTTCACGGCTTCAGCGGTGGCGACCGCCGAGGCAACACAGAGTAAATCCGCTTCACCAATCGCAGTGTTCGTCACCGCGCTCATCCTCGGGGTCGCTCGTCTGCCGGTGACTGGCGTTGGAAGGTCTTCAGGCAGCCTCCATGACAACTCTGTCGTCCATGCACCCCTGGAGGGTGGGACCTGGCCATGCATGAGGCATGGGGCGCCGGCTGAGCCCCATGCAAACGAGAGCTGGACAGCCATGCACTGCCAGGCGGGGACCGTTCCAGTCAGCGCCAGTCGGCTCTGCCGGCTTGACTGGCCACAAGGCCACTACTGTGACCCTGAGGAAGGTCCTCTCCTATATGCTCCTTGCCAGACATGTCTCTCAGAGACCGCTGTTTGGGGTAGTCTAGCCGGCGGGAGAGGTAGTCTATTGGCCGGGAGCCGGCGGTACTCTAGTACTGAAGTGTGCTGGAGTATCGGCGGGTGTCTCTAGTAGAAGAGTAGCCTGCTTAGCTGGAAACCCCGTGTTACTGTTACTGTTACTGCATGTGCGTGTGCGTGCGCGTGCATGCGTGCATGCGGTGAGCAGGCACCTTCCAGAGTGGGTGGGGTGCCCACTACCTCGTCGACCTGTGACACCCTCCATATGCATCTCCTTGGTACAGCTGCAGTACACAACCCCCCAATCAGTGCCGGCATTGAGTTCCCACTGCAACCAGCAGCAAGCAGCACCGTGTGCAGATCCACCAGGCGCAGGCGCCTGATGTGGTGGCGCTCGCCATAAGGGCGAGCTGGCGCCAACTCTCGCCCCCACGCCCGCGATTCGAACTCCACACTCTAGCTCCAACTCCACACTGCCACCAAAGGGTGCAGACCGTCAGAGATATGGATGGGCATGTCTTGTAGAATTGTGCCTCCCCTTTGGCTGGTCACGCCAACTCCGCACTGCCACACTTTCCCACTTTCCCTTCTCTGAACTGGAACCTTGCACCAGTAGAATCGCCTCAGGATGGCCGAACGCCGAACCTGGCGTGCCATGTGGCACAAGCCGGTTTTGCAGGTTTTACACGTACGCGTTAGCTATTATAAGGTGCAAAGCCGTGTCGCGGTGTAAAGAGCGAGTGAGGCTGTGTGGTGTAAAGAGCGAGTGCGTTAGTTGGGTTTCGAAACCGAGCGACAGGACGCGGGGCGCTGCGTTTGTTTTTAAAAATGTGGCGTAACATGTGTGGACTTGGATATTTTTCCGGCCGTGATACGAAGGCAGGGGGAGTGTGCAGTCACTGCTTTGCTCGGAGGACCCCGTGACGTGATGTGAGGCTCATCGTGGATGTTGCATGGATGTTGCATGCGCGCGCCCGACGGGCTCGGAGGCGTGAGTCAAGGCCTAGACTACATGTCTAGGAGGGCTCTTCTAGGAGAGCCCGCAAGGCCACGCAGCGCGCCAGCCCACCCGGCCAGCCGCACGCACCAGCTGCTCCGCCTTGCATCAAACACACACGCATACACACACACACACACACACAACGCACACACCCCGGGGCGTGAATTAAGGCCTAGACTATGTAGTCTAGGCGTGTACACGTCTAGGGGCTCTAATAGGAGAGCTCGCAAGGCCACGCAGCGCGCCAACTGCAGTCAGCTACGTGCAGGGCATGAACATCGGCAACAGAGCCGGGCCTCTGTGCCTCCACAGCCAGCAAGGGGTGGCTGTGTGTGCGGGTGCATGCGCGCGCGTTTAGCATACCCGCACTGCACCAAGACAAAAGAAACACGGCACAAACCAGATGCGCCGGATCTGCAGAGCACAAGGCGCAGGTTGCTGACTGGTGGCACGCGAATCATGATTTTTTACAACAAAGACTCGACACTCGGTTCAACAGTCTAAAATATACCCCGGGGCGTGATTTAAGGCCTAGACTACACGTCGAGGGGAGCTCTTCTAAGAGAGCCTGCAAGGCCACGCAGCCCCCATGAGGCACAAGCAGGTGGACTCTGATGGCCCCGACAGCTGGTAGGCTGGCGCGCTGCGTGGCCTTGCGGGCTTTACTAGTTGAGCTCCCCTAGATGCGTAGTCTAGGCCTTAACTCACCCCCCGGGGTCCACCAGGTGCGAACATGTTAAACCTGTAAAACCTGGCCCGGACAGGTTTCACAGGTTTTAAACGTTTGCACCCTGAGGTGCGAGTTAAGACCTAAGCTACACTTTTAGGGGGGCACTACGGAGGAGAGCCCCCCTAGCTAGGAGAGCCCGCAAGGCCCAGACAAAAAAGTTGGCGACTGCAAGCATGCAGCACGGCCTTTATGAACATTTGCGTGAAGCGGCTCGGCTGCGCAATGTGGTGACCCCTTGGCGGCCGGTGAGCATCAGTGCCGACCCTGCAGCCTTCCAAGCGGGACGTGACGGCGTACAGTGTGCTCTTCCTCACCAGCGTGTGGTCAATTGTGCTAGTGCCCTTGGGCTGCAGCGCCGCGCCTCGTCATAAACTGACGGGCAACGGAAAGCGCCGTGCGTGTGCGCGTGAGTGCGCGCTTGTGTGTTTGTGTGTGTGTGTGTGTGTGTACGACGTGCGGCGGCAGCTTGAGGGTGCGCCACCGCCTCGTTCCAGCTCAAAGACTCGCCGTCGTTGCGCATTCACACCCGCATTCGGGGCCCACCCGAGGGGCCAACAACCAGCGCACACGTTTCCGCTCACGCACATCAGGCGGCAGTGAAGCTGAAGCTGAAGCTGAAGGCATCACAGCAGCCGCAGCAGCAGTCTGGTATATATATGTCGCTCAAAAGCAGTGTGGTGCACAGCATCAAGGACCTGAGGTCCCCCTGCAACCTCCCAAGTTCAACTCTTGGTAAGATTCTCTATCTTCTCAGTTATGTGTGAATTGGTACAATCCACCCGCGTCCCCACCATCTAGACTCAGATAGAGTAGCACCTCGTGAATCTCTGCGCCCAACGCCCAGCGTCAGCATGGCGCGTTGGCATTAGTATTGCAGTTTTGAACAATGCGAGCCAGTCGCGCTCACGAAACTGGAGTTTAGAAGTCCCTCGCCCCGGATGCGCGCCCTTGCTGTGCTGCTGCTCTGCGTGTGTGCGACACCATGCATCACACACGTGTCCGCAGCGGAGCAGGAATGCATCCGCAATCTGACGCAATCTTGTCTAGCGCAAGCCCGGAATGTGCGCAACGCCTTGGCGCATTCTGCGCAAATCAACTCGAGGTGAGTCACTGCAGAGACAAGATGCGAAGGCAGGGGGGTGTACAGCTGCGTGGGGCCAGGCACAGCTGCGCGGAGGCCAGGCACAGGGCCCGCGGGGCCAGGCTGTCCATGGTGCCACCAACCGGCTCATGCCTCCCATGCACCCAAACACCCAAAACACAGTGATGACGATGTGATGACGGTCTTCGTCACCCGATGCCTTGGAGGAGCCGGAGATGGCATCAACAGAGTAGGTCACCGCAACACCAGCAACACCAGCAAGCCCAGGCGTGTGCGTAGCAGCCGATGTGCACCATTGGAAAGCTCATGACAATGGGGCATGCGTGTGCGTGTGCATGTGCGTGTGCGTGTGCGTGCGCGTGCGTGTGCGTGTGCGTGTGCGTGTGCGTGTGCGTGTGCGTGTGCGTGTGCGTGTGCGTGTGCGTGTGCGTGTGCGTGTGTATTCATCCTTGAGATGTGCGATGTATGACTTGTGCCAGGGTTGCACGGGACGTTATTTGTACTGGGGTACGATACCACGTCATGCGTCCTGGCAGTACGCTGGGGTGCGTACTGCAGGACGCGATCGGCGGCAGCACCAGACGCCTTTACTTGCCACACAGAAACGGCCACGGCCATAACTTCCTGGCTGCTGCACCAATTCGGACGATTCGACATATGCTGGAGAGCTTATAACAAGGGCTTTCCAAGGGACTGCTTGGGTCGTCAATCCATTGAGGAGCGACGGAGTTGTGTGTGACGGGGTGTGGGCGCTTAGTCGCTCGCGCCACACTCTCGCCCCCCGCGTCCTTGTACTGCGTCCTGGAGTACTGTCCTACGTCCTACGTACATTCAGGACGCTGACCCCCCCTCAGGACGAGCGTACCGTGCAACCCTGACTTATGCAACCCTGCAACTTGTGGGTTTAACCCAACCTCCCTCGCAGCCGATACGCTTGCTGGCGCACATTGCCATGGAGCAGAGCCTGGTTTCTGTCTTTGAAGCGAGGACCGGCTGGCAGGTGGGTTTGGGTGTCGGGTGGGTTGGGTCCCCAACGCAATGTGGGCAGTGAGTACTCACCAATTGTGCAGCGGTGCGGCGCGCCCGACAACGTGCCCCTCTGATATGCGCAAGCTTTCTGTGTTGTGACCAGGGATGTAAAATACTTAGTACGGGTATAATACGCCGATATATTTTTGAAGTATTAATGGGGTACTAATGGGATGGGCTGATAAATACGCGATAAGTACGGCAAGTGCAAAACTCTTTGTTTACAGCTGTTCTGAGCATTTCCACAGGCGCGCACGCGCTCAGTCCTCATTCCCCAGCCCCCAGCAAGACTTCCAGCAGTTTAAGGCTCTTACCACAGCGCCCGGGGCCCTAGGTCCCCAGAAGAGGAGGCACCTCAGTGTGTGGGGGGGTGGGGGCTCAGTGGAGGGGGCCTCTCAATGTAGGGAGGCCCCCTGTAGGGATGCAGGAGGTCATGAGAAGTTCACCATCTCGTCGACGTCGGGCATGAGCGCCGTCCGTCGTTGGGCGCAGCAGTCGATCGCAACGATGAATTCGGTTGGTTGGTGTGGGGCCACACCGGCCACACAAAAACAGCCGGAAATCACACCCCTCCGCATGGTTTTGAACCATTCTACTTGCAATGGAAAGGCAATAGGGAGGGCTATCCACGCATATGCTTGGATGTCGAATCCATGCAGAATTGAGGTCTGTGACGCTCCCCACACTTTTCGGCGTATTTATCAAAATAATAATGCCGTACTGATCAAAATGGTTCGTTGATTAATTAATACGCGTACTAATGGTCCCAAACTGCCGTACTTTACATCCCTGGTTGTGACGTAGGTCATCATCGACTTTGTCGCCCTCAAAGATGTTGTGCCCACGCTGATTTCGGCAGAGAACGGGCCACTGCCATACGACGGATGGTGAGTTGCTGAGGGATGTCCAGGCTAACGGGCGTGCCAAGCATCTGACCTCCGCTCCCAACCACCACAATCCGCGTGCCGTTTGCCCTAGGGGGGCCTCCCTCCCCCTCCCCCACACACACTTCCGAACACCTTGCACCCTAACCACCACCACCATCACTTCACAGGATCGCGGATTCCTCGACATTTGTCGATGTAATGACCAGCATCGCCCCAATCGACAGCTTCATCCGCGAGGACGACACCCTCCACTGGTCCGATGTCACAAAGTGAGGAGTGAGCGCGCGTGTCTGCGGGGGGCGGGCGGGAAGGGCGAGAATGTGCACAGAGACGCACGTGCGCGAGCATACGGACACTGTCGTGTTCATGAGCACAGTTGCCGACCCATGACCTGCCCCGCGTGTATGACTGCTGTCGCAGGTTTGTGCGCGAGAGTAGCACGTACGAGGGCGGCGCGGTTGGCGTCCCCGTGAGCAGGAACTCCATCCTGCTCTACTACCGCACGGACGTGTTTTCAGCAGCAGGGCTCGCGGGCGCGCCAACCACGTGGGATGACGTGTTGCTGGCCGCGAAGAGCCTCAATGGCTCGGACTTCAACCGTGACGGCATCGCCGATCACGCACTGTGCGTCCAACTCGATGAGTGCGCCGACGGCGCGTGGTCTCCGGTGATCATGGCATCCGTCATTCTGGCATCGATGACGCAGGCGGCGGGACCAAAAGTGCGCAACCATGGCGCGCTGTCTCTCTCTCGTGCATACTCTCTTTTTTTGCACACGCGCGCGCATCTGTTCTCTCCTGCGTGCCCGCACATACTCCTCCCCCCCCCCCTCGCTTGCCCGTTAGGGTGAAGAAGCGCACGTCTCGTACGCTGTAATAGGCGCCCTGCGGGCTGTGAAATCGAGCCCTGCAAATGAGGTCGTTAGTGAACCCCTATCTGTCAGCTGGGGTTCATAAACTGCAAGCTGAGCGATGAGCAACAAGTACGACACGCTGCCCTCTCTCACGCATACACGCATGCGCCTCCCACTCTCCCCTTTGTGCAGACGGGCTTCCTTTTTGATCCACAGACGATGAAGTCGTTCGTTGGCTCAGCTGCCATGGAGGCGGCGCTGCAGCTTTTGCAGGAGCTGCTGCGGTACTCCTCCGCCTCCTCAGGATGCGCCATGATCAGCCCGTTGTTTGTGGGTGGCTCATGTGCGATCACGATCTCGATCGACTCGCTGTTCAAGCAAGTACAGCGGGAAAGCTCGTTCAGCAGTGTGGTCGGCGTCGCAAAGCTGCCGGGCAGCACCCGCGTGCTCGACAGGCAGGCCGGCCAGCTGCATGCATGCACGCGTGAGCTGTGCCCCTATGCAGCGCTCGAGTGCACGTATGGTGGCCACGCCGTGCTCATCAACCGTGCTCCATGTAGTATCGACACATTCGGCTTCGTCAATGCGCGCCAAGAGCCCCTGTTCCAGCAGGCAGTGTTTGACCACTTCTCATTTTTATCGGAGCCGACAAGCTCGAAGCGCCGGGTGATGGACTCGCTCGCCATCGGCCCTTTCCGCACGTCGCACCTGGACACGAGTGCTGCTAGCCTTGCTGAATGGAGCGATGCAGGGTACGAACCAGCCGCGGTCAAAGAGCTCCTCGAGCTGCTGCAACAAGACGTCGCGCACCCCAACACTGTGATGAATTTGAGGATGCGCGGCGACTCAGCCTTCCTAAATGCACTGCAGCCGGCGATCCGCAACGCCTTGGCCGGCATGGCACCTGTCGCGATCGCGTCCCACTTGGCAGCTGAGTTTGACGCCATCCTCGCGAGGAGCGGCCCGATCAGCGACATCCGTGCATCGTTGTGGGCTGGCTTGGGCATCAGGCAACCGGGTACACCCCCACCACCGCTGTGGAGTGGCGCGTGGCAGGGCGATGGCAACACCGGCAGCCAGCACGTGGGAGTAATCGTCGGCGTCAGTATTGCCGCCGTCGTGCTACTGTTATTGGTGCTCACCGCGGCGTTCTTTGTGATGCACCGCTCCAAGCTCCCCCTGTTTGGGCGTTACTGGATTCCCGCCGCTGGCGACGACACCACGCTCGTGGTGACTGACATCATGGACTCGACCGCGCTGTGGGAGATGCTCGATGCGGGCGGCATGTCCAGAGCAGTTGCAACGCACCACGCTGTTGTACGAAAGGTGCTCGCGCGCTTCCACGGCTACGAGCAGGTGCGGGATATATGGATGTGGGGAGGCACACATCATGATTTGTTCGGTAGTATTCGTACGTGTGATGCCCGTGCACATGTGTAGTCGTGAAGAAGCATGCTCGAAGTATAACTAGGAGACTGTGCGTACGGGAGGGTCGCCATGCACACACACACACGCATCACCCCACCCCACCCCCGCACCATCCCTCTCCCGAGCAGGCGACCGAGGGCGACTCGTTCTTGCTCGCGTTCCACACCTCGAGCGACGCGCTCGGCTTTGCAGTGCAGATGCAGGCGGGCCTGCTCTCCGCTGACTGGGAGCCCGAGCTGCTCGCGCACTCAGCGTGCGCGCCGGTAGCTATGGCGCCGAGTGCGGCGCTCCTCGGCACGGGCGGCAGCGCCAGCCGCTTCTTGGTGTCCGCGGCCGCCGTGCTGCTGGGACGCGACCGCATCTCGGGCGCGGCCACATTCATGGCGTCGGCATGTTTGCGCGCCTCGAGCGACGGTGCCGGCACGTCCTCGCAACGACTCTCTGACGTTGGGAGCTTCATGAGCCCCCCGCTGAGCGCGTTTTTTTCCATGGGATCGACGGGCGGGGTCGCTGCGCGTGTGGCAGGCGGAGGCGCCGTGACTCCAGTGATCAACGGCGCCGGCCGCCACACAGTTGGCGTCAGTGCCGCCTTCGGCGCACCCTCCGACCCGCCTAGCCCGACTGGCATGTCTATCCAATGGTCCCCATCTGACTTACACGACGACCCCATCGCGCGTCCACCCGTGCTGAGCATGCTGAGCCAGAAAGGCAGCATGCGCGTGCGTGCATCACCGGGGGACAGCTTTGCGCCACGTGGGGCGCCTGTACCTGCCTCCCTGCGGCCCTGCGTCTCCCCGGACGGCACGCATCACGACGCGTGCACATTCGAGCTGGAGCATGCCGTGTCCCTTATTGAGGACGTGCAAGCGGCCGCTGCGGTCTCCGAGTCACCAGGCACGGCAACTGTGACAGAGTACGTGGAGCTTGCATTTGTTGAGACGGACGCGCGTGCGCCCAAGGAGGACAAGGCGGAGGCAGTGGTCGTCTTCAGGGGCCTGCGCGTGCGCGTCGGCATGCACAGCGGTGTGTCCAAGACTGACATCGAGCGCAACTCCACTGCCGGTGAGGCCGCCCCCGTTCGCCTGTCAGTGCGTGTGCCCTACCTTGCCTTGCCCCAAGCCAAGACCTCGTTGATTGACTGACCTCACTCACTGTGCCTGTATGCACACCCCGCAGGGCGCATGTTTTTTACTGGCTTGCCGCTCGTGCTCGCAAAGGCTGTTGGCGACGCAGGAGCAGGCGGGATGATCCTCCTGACGCAGGATGCTTTTGAGCGCCTGAACCCTGCGCGCACGCTAGACGACGTGCTCCTGCTGTGCATGGGCGACCACCAGGTCAAGGGCGACCTCGGCGTGGTCTGCTTGTACCAGGTGTGTGCTTGTGTGTGTGTGTGCATGCACTTGTGTGTGTGTGTGCATGAGTTTGTCAGGCCCACTCTCACTTAAACGTCGCCACGTGCATGGGACACACTCACACCCCACCCCACACTCACACACACGCACGCATGTAACCAGGCAATTGAGCGACCACTGGTGCCGAGGCTCGCTGCGTTTGAGGCGCTGCGTGACGTGGAGAGGCTGCAGGTGATTGTCACATGGGAAGGGGGGGCTCTGGTGATGGACTCTTCAACCCTACCACAGCCGCTGTCCTGGTACCCCGGGGCTACAGCCACGTGCCTACGGTTACAGCTTGGTTACCATGCTGCTGCTGAAGGGGCAGCGGCTGTGGTAGGGCAGTCTTTTAGACGCCTCTTATGAATGTCTGTGATGCCTGCCTGCCTGTGAATGTCTGATGAATGCCTCATCTGATGGCAATTAGCCCGAAATCCTACAACGGGCACTTGACCACCGCCACGCTATCATGAGTGCCCGCATCCTCTTCCCTGCATTGTCCCCCCTACCACCAACCCCAGCACTCTGCAACTCTCAGTGCTTAACCACCACCACCGCCATCATGCAGCTCCGTATCCCTCACTCCTATGCACCCTCACTCCTACGCACCCTCATCCACTCATCCGAATCTTCCCGCCCACCACCACCACCATCAACCTGCAGCTCTCCGTGCTTGACGCGCCCGTCGGCAGCAACGTCACGATCGCGTTCGTCAACATGGTCGGGCTGGCAACGCTTCAAGCGTGGAACAAGGACCAGGCTTCCAGGTGTGTTGATGATGATGGATGTTGCAAGCAGGGACATGGGGACACCGGGACACAAGGACAAGACACGCAATTAGGGACACGGGTACACAGGGGCACCGGGACACATGGGCATAGGGTCACATGGACACGGGGACTCAGGGACACGGGACACGGGGACACATGGACACAAGGACACAGAGACACAAGGACACAGGGACAAACAGTCAGGGACACAGTCAGGGACCTGTCCACCCACGTCCCATGGCACTTGCCGCGTTTGCCGCACCGTCGATGCGCCGGTTGCACACAATATGCACACACACACACACACACACACGGACACACACACATGAACACACACGCACACGCACACACACACACATACACACGCACACACATAGGGCGCTCGCTGTGTTTGTCGCGTTGTCGACGCGTCTGTTAATGGAGGCGGAAGGCTACCTTGTCGAGCTCACGTCAGCAGGTGTGCGTGCGTATGTGTGCGTGTGTATGTGTGCGTGCGGGTCTGCGTGTGTGCGCACGGCGCCCTGCTCACCCACACACACACACATGCAGGCTTGTGCCTCGCTGCTTTCCGCGAGCCGGCATCTGCGGTCGCGTGGGGGCTGTGCCTCATTGAGGTCATGAAGCACGCCAAGTGGGACGAGGTGCGGCATCAGACTTTAATGCGACTTGAATACGAATTGAATAAGGAGTCCGGAGTTGGATGTTGCCCAGAGACACAAGGCCTTTGGGGATTCCTCCGGGTAAGGACTCTGTCTCATTGACATCGTGAAGCAAGCATGACAAGTGGACGAGGTGGGCAACATGTGACTATATGTATATTGGGATGGGGAGAAGGCGGGGAGGAGGAGGGGGTTCGGGCATGGGGATGTCCCGTAGTGGGTGTGAGCAATCGCATGTGCATAGCCGTCAGCTCTCCCCCGCTCCCTTCCCTCAACACGCACACACACACACAATGAGAGAGGATCATTACAAATCCCACCTCTAGGCATCCCGGTTTACGGTTCTCGTCTGTGCTGAAGCACCCCAGCAATCATTTCAAAAGTCGAGAAAATACCCTTGGATCTCAAGTTCGTTCGCTAGCTAGCGGGTGACCAGCCATCGCTAGTACAAGAAGACGCACACATACACACACACACACACACACACAAACACACGCACGCACAGGAACTTCGTGTCCACGAGCTGGTTGAGGTGTCCCCCACCACCGCACACACTTGTGCACACGCCCACGCACGCACACACTCACGCACACTCACACACACTCACACGCACACACACATGCGTGCGCGCACACACAGGAGCTGCTTGCCCACGTCCTGTGTGAGGAGGTGCTCGTGCAAGCCAGCGGCTCTGTGCATGGCGCGTCAGCACCCAGGGTCGGACGCGTGCTCTTCCGTGGTCCGCGCCTCAAGGTGCGAAACGACACTCTATGCAGCCAATGCAACCGCAAACGGTACTTAAAATTAAAAGTCTCTGTGAAGCAATCCAATATGTGAATTTGGTTGATTCAAAACAGTCTGGAGTTGAAAACAGCGTTAAATTGCGTTATGTTTGAAGACTTTGAAGGTGAGCAGGGGAGAAGGTGCGCGACAAGCTCGCATGCACGCACTGCGCCTGCTGCACGCTTCAGCCAGCCACTTGAAAAGACTGACACCCCCTCCCCCCTTTCCCGTCTTGTTCGCCATGTTGCTGCTTCATCCGGGTACCTTGAAGATCGGCATTGACGTGGGGCAGGTGCAGGCGGACGTGTCGCCAGTGACCGGGCGCATGACGTACAGGGGCAAGGTCATGAACCGCGCGGCGCGCATCTGTGGCAAGGTGTGTGTGTGTGGGGGGGGGGGGGCGTGTGTGTGTGTGCGTGTGCAAGGTGGTCGTGCGGCACGAGCGATGGTGAGGGGGACGGGTGCGTGTGTGATGAGGGCACTTTTGCGCGTGCATGCTTCCACCACCTGTACGGCCATGACCACATCACCACCACCGCATGGCATCTGCAACTGCATGCCCCCTCCAGCATGCAATGGTGCGGTGCCACGTTGGTGGAACCCTTGGGCTGCCCCCACACCGTGAACCCCTTAAGGTCCTTAAGTCCTTAACCCTAAGCAGCAAGTCCTTTACCTTAAGCCCCTGTACCTTGCACCCAAAACACTAAGCTAAACCCTTGAACCCGCAGGCCTCGTCCGGCATGCAGTGGTGCAGCGCCGCGCTGTGGGACCAGGTCCAGTTGACGTGTGGTGAGCAACTTTTGTCGACCGGCATCCTCGGAACTGAGCTCGGGGCCCACAAGCTGAAGGGCGTCACTAACAGCGTGAGCCTTGTACAGGTGCGTGGTCCAATGGGTGGGAGGGTGGACGGGCGCTTTGTTGGGTGGGTGGGTGGGCGGGAGGGGGCGTGCCTGCAGTCACTCGGTTTGACTGATGCCAGTCGCTGCTGCTGCTGCTGCTGCCTGTGGCATACATGCCTTTATTGGCCATCTGTTAGTTGCAAGGGCCTACGACTCCACCACATACACCACGGTCCTTTCTGGCCTTGTCTGAGCCGCTGCTGATGCTCTTGCTGCCGCTGCCGCTGCTGCCCGCAGTGTGCGCTGGGCGAGGGGTCGGCACCGATGGCAGCCGCGCCGGACGTCATACTCTCGTCCATGTTCGACATCCACAGAGCATCGTCAAGGGCACTGAACACCCGCTCGGCCTCCTCAAACCTCGCTGCTACCAAGAAGCATGCCACGCCCGCCCGCCGGCTGCCCCCGCGCGCGGCGTCAGCGTACGCGGGCCTGTTCGGCGTGGCGCCCGCGAGCCTCGTCGGCTTGGACGATGACGATAACGACCACCACCGCGGCAGCAGCAGCGCGGCGACGACCACCACAACGCGGCCGTCGCTCTCGATGCAACCCGCGCGCGGCGCCGCCCCCCGACCCGCCCTCGAGCGCCTCGCGGAGGCATCGGCGCCGCTCTCGTTTATCTCAGGTGCACTCCCGGGCGGTGAAGACAGCAGCAACGCCGGCGACCATGTCGCTGCCGCCACCGGCAACGCGTGGCTGCTCCCCTCTCACTCGGTCTTCTTGCTCGACTCGACCGGAGACGTCATGGCACCAGTCGTATCGGACGAGAGCATGTGAGAGCGCTGACGCCGCCCCCCCCCCCCCCCCCCCTGATTCGGCCAACTCGGTGGGCACACCCCGCGACGCCATATGTGCAGCCGCAGCCTTGCCGCCGGGGATGCCGGTGCCCTGGCAGTTGGCGGGAATCTGCCATCTTCATCTCACTCATCAAGTGCCTCCCCCCTGATTAGGGGGGGGGGGCACCTGGTCACCTATGGGTCTCCTAGTTTTTCGACACCTGCACTTGTTGCAATGCATGACGTTCACTGCGAAGCTCGCGAGTAACATAGTTACTGCGTGTGATGAATATATATGTAGGTGGGGCGGGGATCATATAGTTGCACACTGATTGAGACATGATCAATCGAGCATGTATCAATCACCGTACAACTCATCACCTGCCCCGCCATTGTATACCTCAAGGCTCGTGGTCTCAGTTGTTGTTTTCCCAGTGAGAGCATGACTGTTGTGCGCATTTTTTTTTATCCCTGAGCACTGCCTGCACTGCCTTCACTGCCTCTTCAGTTTTTAATTTGTTTAGCTCCCCGATTCGCAAAGGACAGAGAGAGAGAGAGAGATTTCGAGAGTGCAGACCTATTTTTTTAATCCGCCACGTTGAAAGCACTTGACAAGTTCTGTCCGCCCCTGATATATCGTCTGATGGAGCAGCACATTACTCAGGACAAATTTTCCACCACATGCTTTTTCAACCCTCTGAATTTGAGCACCGGAAATTCAATGTCCATATCCGCTCTCAATGAAACTGGTCACGGGGGGGTTGGTCCATTACCTCCGCTCCAGGATAGAAAGAAGTTGAGAGAGAAAGCAGATCTCCTCATGCTGCGCACATCACACACAAGGAAGGTGTAACTAGTGTGACTGTTTTTTTGAATGGCCCTGGAGATTTGCTGGACGTGTGGAGTGCAAGGCATTGGCATGTGCGCTGCACTGACTGCACTGAAGCAGAGCTGTGGGGTTGGTCCTCCTCCCCAGCGTGTTAGGCGCGTGAACACACCCGGGCCACAGCACCACGCCTCGCCACGGACTGAAGACGGGTGACAGGGCGTGTGTGTTTGTGCGTGCGTGCATACCGTAGTGACACGCTCATTTGGGGGTACGATTGGGGGTAGGCTACCCCCAAACCCGTGTCGAGGGTGGCACTGACGCCCGGGGCTACCCCCAGACCCGTGTCTCAAGTAAAAGGCGTATATGCCGTAACTCACTCGATATAGCATGGATTTCGACGATTCGAATTGCATCGGAAAGCTACTAGCAAGAGCTATCCAGAGCATTGTTTGTATGCAGCATGGGGTGGAGGGAAGAAGGCGTAAGGGAAGTGTGGGTGTGTGAAACTGCCCCCAAATGCGTGTCACCAGGGCGCCGCGTGCCGGCGGTTACTCCCAAACATGGGTCCATTGTGGGCATAGAACGGCCGTTTTCCCAATCCCCAAATAGTCGTACCCCCAAATGAGTGTGTCACTACAGTACGTGTGTGCGCGCGCGTGTGTGTGTGTGTGTGTGTGTGTGTGTGTGTGTGTGTGCGGGCGCGTGGGTGTCGCACAGTGTGTTTGTCACGGGACGTGGGCCCCCAGGTAGGTCTTCAAGGTGCGAAACTGCAGCTAGCCGTGTGTGTGGAGGGCTGGTGTGACCACCTGGTGGCCACACCAGCGGCAACGTGCGCCGCTACCACAAGTCACGTCGTTCACGACCTGCTGTGCACCTGCGGATCGCGCGTCGCCGGTCTGCAGGCCTTCCTCCCATCGTACGTTGTGGTGTCGTAAAAACTTGGGCTGACGCGTTGTGTCCACAACGTAGTGGAGTCTCCAAGCCCACGCGGCGTGCATGAGCTCGCGCTCGAGGCTCCTGGCGTCCCTGGGCACGATTGCACGGTTGCAGTACAGCGTCGGAGGAGCCACCATGCAGGTGGCGCCCATGCAGCATGCACAGCTCGCCATGCAGCACACGAGCGCGCTGGCGTCGCTCGAGGAGGCGGCCGGCCTCGCGCGCGGCAGCCAGAGGCCCATCGAACGCTACATGATGCTGAGGGGCCTGAAGGACAGGGACCCGTCGAAGTACTTCCGGTGCGCCTTGCCTCACCTCACGCACACGGGCGTGCCGCAGCGATGCGTGCTGTCGCCCGAAACCACCTGCTGCCTGGCTGCCCCCTCGCCTCCTCCTTCCCCACCCTCCCCCGACACACGCACGCCAATCACATGCGCCGTATGCAGAGACAACGCTGCGGCGGCCCCCGTCGCCCGCACTTGCTCTCACGCCTGTCCGCCTGGCTGCCCATCCCTCCCCTCCCCACCCCTCCGCTCCAGCCGGCGCACACGCCCATGCCCCCACCACCACCACACACCACACACACAAACGCACGCATCATTCTGATGAGCCACCAGGAGGATTTCCCTCCCCTACATGTACACGCCCACGGTCGCCGACATCCCTCCCGAACCCCCACTCCGCACACACACAAGCACATGCATTCACGCACCCACCCACGCCCACAACCATACCCACCCCCGCAAGCAGCATTCTGATGAGCCACCAAGAGGAGGTCCTCCCCTACATCTACACGCCCACGGTCGGCGAGGCGTGCGAGCGCTACCACACACTCCCTGGCCTCACCCCCACTGGGCTCTACCTACGCTGTGACGAACACGTTGGGCGCATCGCGGCGGCACTCGCGGCGCACCCTACGAGCGACGTGCGCGTGATTGTGGTCACCGACGGCGAGCGCATTCTAGGGCTGGGTGATTTGGGTGCCAACGGTGCGTGGCGATGCTTTCCCGATCAAAAACGTGATTTTATTTAGTGCTCGCGGTGCACTCAACGTGCGACGTGCGCGTGATTGTGGTCGCCAATGGGGAGAGCATCCTGGGGCTGGGAGATTTGGGCGCCAACGGTGCGTGGCGATGCTTCCACAATGATAATGATGTATCCTGACGCGGCATGCTGTCTTCTAGCTAGTGCGCGTGGTGGTGGTGACTGATGGGGTCAACGTCATCTTGGGGCTGGGAGATTTGGGCGCCAACGGTGCGTGGTGGCACGCGTGCCCACAAACGCTCTCGCACACTCGCTCTCAATCAAACTGCGATCAGGACCTGCCATGACGCATGCACGCAGGCATGAGCACCTCTGAGGGCAAGACCACGCTGTACACTGCGGCTGCAAACACACGCACGCACGCATACTCAAACACACAAGATGTGACATACCATGACTTAACACGCACGCAGGCATGGGCATCTCCGAGGGCAAGATCACGCTGTACACTGCGGCTGCTGGCGTCGACCCATCGCAGTGCCTGCCGGTGTGCCTCGACATGGGCACCAACAACCAGGTGCCTAGAGTGGTTGTTTGGCAGTTGTGCCTGGGTGGGTGACCTGGATGGGTAGTTGCTTGTCAGTTGTGCCTGAGTGGGTGACCTGGATGGGTGGTTGTTTGGCAGTTGTGCCTGGGTGGGTGACCTGGATGGGTGGTTGCTTGTCAGTTGTGCCTGGGTGGGTGCCAACGCATGGCATGGCATGGTATGGCATGGCTTGGCTTGGCATGGGCATGGGCATGGCATGGGCGTTAACCCATCTTATTGCCTGCCAGTGTGCCTCAACCTAGGCCCTCAACTTTGGCACTAACAACCAGGTGGGTGGTTGTGGGTGGTTGTTGGGCATTTGTGCCTGTGTGGTGGCCTGTGTGGTGGTGTTGGGGGTTATTGAGCAGGTGCTGCGTGTGTTGGTGACCTGAGTGGGTGGTTGCTTGGCATGGCGTCGACCCATCTCAGTGCCTGCTGGTGTGCCTGGACATGGGCACCAACAACCAGGTGCCTAGGGTGGTTGTTGGGCAGTTGTGCCTGGGTGGGTGACCTGGATGGGTGGTTGCTTGTCAGTTGTGTCTGGGTGGGTGCCAATGCATGGCATGGCATGCATGGCATGGGCATGGCATGGGCGTTGTCCCATCTCAGTGCCTGCCTGTGGACCTCGACCGAGGCCCTCAACCTAGGCCTTGACCTAGGCCTCGACCGAGGCCCTCAACCTCGGCACTAACAACCAGGCAGGTTGTTGTGGGTTGTTGTTGGGCATTTGTGTGTGGGTGAGTGCCAACGCATGGCATGGCATGGGCGTCGACCCATCTCAGTGCCTGCCGCTGTGCCTCGACATGGGCACCAAAAAACAGGTGGGTGGTTGGGGGTGGTTGCTTGGCAGTTGTTGGGCAGTTGTGCCTGGGTGGGTGGGTGCCAACGCATGGCATGGCATGGGCGTCGACCCATCTCAGTGCCTGCCGCTGAGCCTCGACATGGGCACTAACAACCAGGTGGGTGGTCGTGGGTGGTTGCTTGGCAGTTGTTGGGCAGTTGTGCCTGGGTGGGTGGGTGCCAACGCATGGCACGGCATGCATAGCATGGGCGTCGACCCATGTCAGTGCCTGCTGGTGTGCCTCGACACGGGCACCAAGAGCCAGGTGTGTGGGTGTGTGTGGTTGTGGGGTGGGTGGGGAAATTTGTTCGCTAGCAGGTTAAACACACACACACACACATACACACACACGCGTGCATGTCTCCCCCCCCCTCCTTAACACCACACACACACAAACGTGCGCACACACATGTGCACGCACACACACACACAGACACTCACACATACCCCCCCCCCTCCAAACACACACACACACAGGCCCTGCTCGACGACCCCGCCTACAAGGGTGTGCGCCGGAAGCGCCTCGCGGGCGCAGAGTTCGACGCGTTTGTTGCAGAGTTCATGGCCGCGGTGCGAGACGCGTACCCTCGCTGGTGAGCTGCACCCGCAGTTTTTTTCTTGCTGTGTTACTGTGTGAATGGTCGCAGTTTGTCTGTGTTCGTGGGTGCAGAGTTCGACGCGTTTGTTGCAGAGTTCATGGCGGCGGTGCGAGACGCGTACCCTCGCTGGTGAGACCCACAGTTTGGTATGCCTCGAAGTGTTACTGTGTTGATGGCCGCAGTGTGTTGTCCTTTGCATCATGAATAGTAGGACGTGTACCCTCACTGGTGAGCCACTCCGGCAGTGTGTATCGCTGACTGTGTTCATCCGCAGTTTGTTTTCTTTCTCTTACTGTGGTACTGCGCTCATGGCGGCGGTGCGAGACGTGTGCCCTCACTGGTGAGACTAACCGGCATGCATGTCACTTCTGACACACGTATCGATAGCCCCCTGTTGGCGCTACGGTAGGG
The DNA here is from genome assembly GCA_016618255.1 of Chlamydomonas sp. UWO 241. Lineage (NCBI taxonomy): Eukaryota > Viridiplantae > Chlorophyta > Chlorophyceae > Chlamydomonadales > Chlamydomonadaceae > Chlamydomonas > Chlamydomonas priscui. The sequence continues at coordinate 91,004 of VFSX01000479.1, forward strand.
GTCTACTAAATCCAGATGTGCCCGAAAAACAAACTTTTGGTGCCCAATGTAACCGCCAGGATTTGAATTCGAACAATGCAAGACCACTAGCAGACAGCCTGAACTGCAACCTGTCCGACGAGCCGCCCCACGTTTCAATCGGCCAGCCACAGCTTTCGTGCTATGCATTCGAAATAGTGTCCAAAAACGTTGTACCCGTACAACGGTAGGCCTGCCAACTAAGACTAACTAAGGGACATGATCCCGAGCTTGTGAGTCTTCGCCGTGCCCCCACGAGGCGACTGGCACACTGCAAAACTGCGCAGCAGGGGGCATATAATCACATGCCCCGACCCGCTAGGCCCCCCCTACCAGTAGCCAGCCACCGTTGGACGTGCTCGGGCGCTATGTGTATGGCCTTTCAACATTTTCATCAATTCAGGTCATTTTTTGACCAGCCCCCATGTCCCTTCTGGTACACACTGACCCACCGTAGCAGCAGCAGAGGTCTAGGGGACACGATCCCGTGGGCTTGTGAACCCCGGCCGTGCCCCCATGGGGACGTGTCAGATCTGTGGGCCGAGTGCCCTGTCTAGGTCCAGCCCCGACCCAATAGCCCCCCACAACCAGTAGCCAGCCACCCGTCTGTAGCGCTCGTGCGTTGCACGTTGAGCAAGGTCGAAAACGCTGCCGGTAGGTGCGTCACAGTAACAGTAACACGGGGTTTCCAGCTAAGCAGGCTACTCTTCTACTAGAGACACCCGCCGATACTCCAGCACACTTCAGTACTAGAGTACCGCCGGCTCCCGGCCAATAGACTACCTCTCCCGCCGGCTAGACTACCCCAAACAGCGGTCTCTGAGAGACATGTCTGGCAAGGAGCATATAGGAGAGGACCTTCCTCAGGGTCACAGAAGTGGCCTTGTGGCCAGTCAAGCCGGCAGAGCCGACTGGCGCTGACTGGAACGGTCTGCGCCTGGCAGTGCATGGCTGTCCAGCTCTCGTTTGCATGGGGCTCAGCCGGCGCCCCATGCCTCATGCATGGCCAGGTCCCACCCTCCAGGGGGGCATGGACGACAGAGTTGTCATGGAGGCTGCCTGAAGACCTTCCAACGCCAGTCACCGGCAGACGAGCGACCCCGAGGATGAGCGCGGTGACGAACGCTGCGATTGGTGAAGCGGATTTACTCTGTGTTGCCTCGGCGGTCGCCACCGCTGAAGCCGTGAAGGTTGCCCGCCTCCACGGGCAGCCATCTTGACCAATGTCCAGCATGCATTGACGGGCGCCAGCTCCTCCGCTCGTCGATCAACTCGTCGAGATCGGTGCCGCATGGCGTCCTGCATGGGGGGAGGATAAGGGCCGTCTCCCAGCACGGGCCGCGGCAGCGCCGCGGCTACTAGCCAAGCCATGGCAGCGCCGGGCAAGCCGCTCCTGAAGTATTCCACCGAGGGGCAGTCTAGCAGGAGCCGGGCCAGTCGTATTTTACCCAGCTCTTCAGGTGCGTCACACACGACTGTAAAATCCATCATCATCATCATCTGACCGTAGATATACTTACGTGCACGCAGCGTCGTGCTGTTTGAGGACTTTGGGAACTCCCAACGCACTTCGGGTTCTTGAGGCGCACCCCTAAGCCTTGAAAGAGTAGCACCAGTACTGTTTATCAGCCTCAGTAAGCAGCAGCCGCACAGGTGCTAACTAAAAATACTCATATGTGTTGTGTGCAACGCAGCGTCGTGCAGTTTGAGGACTTTGGGAACTCCAACGCGTTCCGGGTGCTGGAGGCGTACCGCCACAAGCAGCCATGCTTCAATGACGACATCCAGGTGCTTTTTGTTTTTTAGTTTTTTGCTGGGGGGGGGGGGGGGGGCATGTGGGGGGGGTCAAGTGCGGGGCAGTTTTTGTGTAGGGGGTGGGTGGGTGGGTGCTGGAGGCGTACACGTACGCCACAAGCAGCCGTGCTTCAATGATGACATCCAGGTGTGTTCTCTCTCTCTCTCTCTCTCTCTGTCTCTCTGTTTATGCGCAGCTCAAAAGAGTTGTTTGGGGGGAATTTTGGTTTGTTTCTGGGTTTGTTTCTTTCTCCGCTGGTGGTTGTTTGTTTGGGTGGGGAAGGGAGGGGGGAGCGTGTGCATTTGTTTTTGCGCCCCGCCGTTAGGCATCACTGACATGCGCTCACACACGTCTCCCCCCCCCCTGTAGGGCACCGCGGCAATCACGCTCGCGGCCGTGCTCGCTGCACTGCGGGGCTCTGGCCGCGAGGACAACCTGCTCGGAAACCGAATCATGTTCCTGGGTGCGGGCGAGGTGGGGTTGATGTTTCCGTTATTTTGCTGTTACGAGATGATTGATGTCGTGTGCCCATCATCCCTGTGATGTGCACGCTGCCACGCAAACAAACGCACACACACACACACACACAAGCACACACACACACAGGCCGAAACCGGCATTGGTCGCACACACACACACACACACACACACACCACACACACACACACAACACACACACACACATGCAACACACACACACACACAGCACACACACAACACACACACACACACACACACACACACACACACAACACACACTCACACACACTCGCACACACACACTCGCACACACACACACACAAACACACACAAGCCGGCACCGGCATCGGCCAGCTGATTGTCTACTGTCTGCACCGCCACACACACACACACACACACACACACTCGCACACACACACTCGCACACACACACACACACACACACACAAACACACACACACACACAAGCCGGCACCGGCATCGGCCAGCTGATTGCCTACTGTCTGCACCGCCACACACACACACACACTCACACACACACACCGACAGGCGTCAGGCAGACTGTAAATTCCACTGCGCACACACACATACACACAAGTCAAGTACACCATCAAAGGCGTCCGACGGACTTTAGCATCGGTTTGACTCACACACGCAGGCCGGCACCGGCATCGGCTAGCTGATCGCCTACTGTCTGCACCGCCGCACACACACACACACACACACTCGCAAACACACACTCGCACACACACACTCGCACACACACACACAAACACACACCGACAGGCGTCCGACAGACTGTAAATTCCACTGCGCACACACACATAGACACAAGTCAAGTACACCATCAAAGGCGTCCGATGGACTTGAGCATCGGTTTGACTCACACACGCAGGCCGGCACCGGCATCGGCCAGCTGATCGCCTACTGTCTGCACCGTCGCACACACACACACACAAGCACACACACACACACAAACACACACGCAGGCCGGCACAGGCATTGGCCAGCTGATCGCCTACTGTTTGCATCGTCGCACCGGCATCCCGATGGAAGAGGCGCTGGGGCATTGCTTCTTTGTTGACTCAAAGGGCCTGGTCTGCAAGTCGAGGCTGGAGGGCCTGCAGGTGATTACCCCCTCGATTTAAATTTATCTTTTTCCACTCAAAAGGGCCCCAGATGGCAGGTGACAAGCTTTAAGCTTGCTTTAGCTTCTGTTGTGTTGGTTGTTTGTGTCGTCGTTGGGACTCAAAGGGAGTGGTGTGCAAGTCGCGGCTCGAGCAGATGGTAGGTGACCAACCATCAACGTGGTAGCCGACTCGCGTGCTCATTGAACCCCTTGGCTCTGCCTGCTGGCAGCAGCTCTCGGCCCTAGCCCCCTTCCCCCGCTCCTCCACTCGCCGCACGAATAACTGTCGTTTGCGCACGACTGCCCATTTCCCTTACCAACTCAATCCCCTCTACAATCCCATATCCCACAGCACCACAAGCCGCCGTTTGCGCGCGCACACACACACCCACACACACACACGCACACACACACAGCCACATCCACCCCCCAACTCATCCCAAATGCCCCCCCCCCTGAGTTGAACCCGCCCCCCCCTTGATTGGCCCTGTTCCGCAGCACCACAAGCTGCCGTTTGCGCACGACGTGCCGTTCTGCGGCGACCTCGCGTCCGCAGGTGTGGGGCCTTTGGTTTTAGTTAGCAGGGTGGGGTTGAGCTGGGGCGTTGTGTGTCCGCGTCTGTGCATAATGAATTACTAGAGTGGCTGTTTGCGCACAACGTGCCGTTGTGCGGCGTCCTCGCGTCCGCAGGTGTGGCCTTGGGGTGTAGGGTGTAGGGTGTAGAAGGCGTGTGTGTGCGGGGGCGGGAGTGTACGTGCGCCTACCTCCGCGTCAGCGCTTGGAAAATCAGGTTTTTTTTAGGGCTTTAGGGCCTCTTCAGGGGTTTCAGGGTTTAGTCCTGCTTGTGAGGGACCAGGCGGGCACACCCGGTCACGCTCTCTCGCTTGATAATGGTTTCGGGTTTTCCGGTTTTAGTTTTTTGGGATTTTTAGGGTTTTAGGGCTTAAGGTTTCAGGCTTTAGGCCTGCATGTGAGGGACCAGGCGGACACCCCCGGTCGCGCTCTCTCACTTTCTGAGGCAAAGAGTGCGTCGCGCACACCAGTGGTGCTTTCAGGAATTAGATAATGCCGTGCTTGCCCCCGGGGGGACGCTAAGGGCAATCACTGAACGCGCCTAGGCGTGCCCCCCTCGCGCGATTCCTGCCGCTGCCGCGTCGTTCGCTGTGCGTCCGAGCCGGCCGGCCGACTGACAGCGGCATGCAAACACGCGCACACACGCGCATACACGCACACGCAAGACTCCTGCCCCTGCCCTGTCACTGCCCTGTCACTGCCGCCCCCCCTCCCCCCTCCGCAGTGCGTGCGATCCGGCCGACCATACTTATCAAAATGCAAGAGTGCTGCACACGTATCATACACACGATTCCCTGCCCTGCCCCTGTCCCTCCGCATCCGCAGTGCGTGCAATCCGCCCGTCTGTCCTCATCGGCGTTTCGACTGTGGCGGGCGCGTTCACAGAGGAGGTAAGAATGTGCTGTGCCGTGCTGTTGTTGTGATGTGTCGTGCTGTGTTGTGCTGTCGTATCACCCCCACCATCACCACGCACATGCACACGCACACGCACGCAGCGCGTTCACAGAGGTGGTAGGAATGGCCTCGCATCTGTGCTGTGCTGTGCTGTCTGCTCCCCCACCATCGCCACACACACACACACACGCACGCGGCGCGTGCACAGAGGAGGTCGGAATGTCCTCGCAGCCTGTGCTGTGCTGCGATGTGCCGTGCTGTGCTGCGCTGTGCCGTGCTGTGCCGCGCTACGCTGTGCTGCGCTGTGCTGCGCCTGTTAATAAGATACATCAAGCGACGCACGTCACATGTGCGAATCCCAGGTCGTGCGCCTGATGGCCGAGTACAACGACCGCCCCATCATCTTCCCGCTCTCCAACCCGACGTCCAAGGCAGAGTGCACGTTTGAGCAGGTATGTTCGTTTTGGGTGCGTTTAACATTAACGGTTAGGGAGCAGGAACGGTTACGTACGTTTGGGAACGGTTAGCAGGAACGCTTGGTACGTTTAAGTAGGGACTCGTATAACTCGTATAACATAAATATTGACCGCATGCCTTACGCCCCTGTGTAGGATGCACTCTGTTGAGGCATGGTAGCCAGCCTCGTTAGGCACCGCCCACAATCCCACGTCCAGCGGGTGCGTACTGTAAACTGGTTTTACAGGTTCTACACGTACGCGCCCGGAGGACCCCGGGGCGTGATTTAAGGCCTAGACTACACGTCTAGGGGAGCTCTACTAATAGAGCCCGCAAGGCCACGCAGCGCGCCAGCCTACCAGTACTGTAAACTGTACACTGTAATTCTGTTGAGGTGGACCCGTGCGTACATGATACGAACCCATCACTCGCTCCACTGTCACTCAAAACATGTCGACCCCTCCAAAAATGTATGTGTGATGAGGTACCCGTCCCCCTGGCACCTCTCAGGCGCGCACCCCTTTGATCTTTGGAACCCATGCATGCATGGTGAGGAACCCGTCCTCCCGGCACCCTACTCAGGCGCACCCTGTTGAACCCTAGAACCTATGCACGCATGGTGAGGAACTCATCCCCCCGGCACGACTCTCAGGCGCACCCCGTTTGTCCCTAGAACCTATGCATGCATGATGAGGAACCCATCCCCCGTCACCACTGCCAGGCACACGCATGGAGCGGCGGCCGCGTCATCTTTGCAAGCGGGTCGCCGTTCGAGCCGATCACGACGGCACCCGGGGTTGTCGTCACGCCGGCGCAGGTATGTGAACGTGTGCGCTCCGCTGTGCACCCGCCCACCCTCTGCTGCAGCGGTTATTGCCTCAGCCCTCGACCCACGCCAAGCACTCAGTAGGAGGCGCAGTTCTGCTCAAGTTGCGCGGTCCTCTGTGCACCTACCCTCCCTCTGCTGCACTCGATCTACTGCATGCCGCATGCGTGATCCTCGCCAGCAGATCGTTTGAGCCGATCATGACGGCGTCCGTAGTGGTCGTCACCTCAGCGCAAATGCTTACTCCTTGGCCTGCATTTAGGGAGGCCTGCCGCTCGGCCTGCTCCCAGGCACGCCTGCTTCCAGCTAAGCAAAGCTGAGCCTGTGCATCCCTATTCCAACAACGCGCACGTCTTCCGGGCGGTCGGCCATATCCGGCTCTGCTCTGCCATATCCAGGGTTGCAGCAGCCCTAGTCATGCCTCCCACCAAATCATTGAGCCCCGAAACCTCCCGTTGGATCGAGCCCCCAAAAACCGGTCGCCGCCAGTTTTTTTGTGTTTTACATGTACGCGCCCGGAGGACCCCGGGGCGTGAGTCGAGGCCTAGACTGCACGTCTGGAGGAGCTCCACAAGTAGCGCCCGCAAGGCCACGCAGTGCTCGGTCGCCGCCAAACCACCACAGGCGAACAGCGCGCACATATTCCCAGCGGTTGGCCATGGCCACGGGGCTCTGCTGCCGTGTCTAGGGTTGCAGCCCTATCGTCGACCCAACCAAACGCGCAGGATTGAGCCGCACTACCCCCCACCAAACACCACACGCCGACAACGTGCACACATTCCAGGTGGCCGGCCACGGGGTCCAGGGTCGCAGCAGTAACAGTAACAGTAACACGGGGTTTCCAGCTAAGCAGGCTACTCTTCTACTAGAGACACCCGCCGATACTCCAGCACACTTAAGTACTAGAGTACCGCCGACTCCCGGCCGATAGACTACCGCTCCCGCCGGCTAGACTACCCCAAACAGCGGTCTCTGAGAGACATGTCTGGCAAGGAGCATATAGGAGAGGACCTTCCTCAGGGTCACAGTAGTGGCCTTGTGGCCAGTCAAGCCGGCAGAGCCGACTGGCGCTGACTGGAACGGTCCCCGCCTGGCAGTGCATGGCTGTCCAGCTCTCGTTTGCATGGGGCTCAGCCGGCGCCCCATGCCTCATGCATGGCCAGGTCCCACCCTCCAGGGGTGCATGGACGACAGAGTTGTCATGGAGGCTGCCTGAAGACCTTCCAACGCCAGTCACCGGCAGACGAGCGACCCCGAGGATGAGCGCGGTGACGAACGCTGCGATTGGTGAAGCGGATTTACTCTGTGTTGCCTCGGCGGTCGCCACCGCTGAAGCCGTGATGGTAGCCCGCCTCCACGGGCAGCCATCTTGACCAATGTCCAGCATGCATTGACGGGCGCCAGCTCCTCCGCTCGTCGATCAACTCGTCGAGATCGGTGCCGCATGGCGTCCTGCATGGGGGGAGGATAAGGGCCGTCTCCCAGCACGGGCCGCGGCAGCGCCGCGGCTACTCGCCAAGCCATGGCAGCGCCGGGCAAGCCGCTCCTGAAGTGTTCCACCGAGGGGCAGTCTAGCAGGAGCCGGGCCAGTCGTATTTTTCCCCGCTCGTCAGCGGCACGGAGATCCTCGTCACCAGCAGCGCCGCATTGCTGGGTCCAGGGCTCGGCGACGAGAACGCGCCTCCGTTAATCGAGCCCCAGGGTTTAGGGTTTAGGGTCGCAGCCCTATCACCAAACCCACGCGAGGGTTTAGCCCCACAACTGCCCCACTACCCCCCACAAAAACACCACAGGCGAACAACGCGTACATCTTCCCGGCGGTCGGCGGCGCCGCGTCTCTCATGCGATGGGGGGAGATTACGGATGAGGTGCGTCTGTGTCTGTGTGTTTGCGTGTGTGTGCGTGCGTGCACGCACGCACGCGTGTGTGCGTGCGTGCATGCGTGCGCTTGCGGAGGGAAGGGAAGGGAAGGCAAGAGTGGAACTCGCAGAGGTGTGGTCTGTGTGTGCACAGTGGAGGAGAGCAGGGGCGTTCACTGGGCTGTCAGCCGCTCCCTCCGCGCTTGGCATGCCCGTGCTGACCCGCCCACACACACCACCGCAACGACCGTCACCGCCATCACCACAATCACCACCAGTGCCACCACCACCACACCCCGCCGCAACCGCCGCAACCACCACAGCCATCACCGCAACCACCACCACCACCACCATCTTTCCTGCGTTAGTGCCCTCTCCACCCTCACCCTCTGTGATCTGTGATGCCCCCCTGCTGCAGATGTTCCTCCTGGCGGCGGAGGCGCTTGCGGGCATGGCGACGCAGGACGAGATCCGGTCGGGGCGCCTGTTCCCGCCGTTCTCACATATCCTCGACGTGAGCGCGGCCGTCATGGGCCACCTGATCGCGTCGCTGCACCCGTGGATGGGGCAGAGCGACCAGCAGTGGAAGCAGCGCGTGCGCGCGCAGATGTGGAGCCTCGACGCGCCGCGCAGCAAGCTGTGATGACGACGAGGCAGCAAAAGCTATGATAACGCGGCGCCCCTGGGTGCAGCTGTGTTGCGGCCGCGACCGCTGGTTGTGACCACTGATTCGAGGCTTGATCGGTTGGCGTGTGCAGGCGCGTAGCGTGCTGTGGGGCTGTAAGGGAACCGTTCGCCCCTCGCCTGCAACCCACGCCTGGCACCCAGGCCGTTGGTTGGGGAGAGCGTGTGGGAAATGAGCATCTGCCCGAGGCGTGCCCGACAGATCTGGATCTCCTCCCCCCCTCCCCTGGCGACAGCAGCGGCTGCCAGGAATTGCAGGGGCGCACCGGGAGTCGTAGCGGCGCACATTCCTTCCTCTGTGCGGCCGCCTGGCTCGTAGAGCGTGCGCCAGCAGAGAGGGCAGGTGACGTGGGTGTCTGTACAAGCGGTGATGTGGAAATCGTGGCTGCCGGTGCTTCTTCGATTTGGTGGTTAACTGCCTACGGCGGCTTCTGGGCGGTAATACATAAGTTTCAAGGTTTTACCGCCCGATTTTGCTTATTTTGGTCGATTTTGCCATTTTGTCGTTCATAGCCGATTTGGGCCGATTTGGGCCCTGGCCGTGTGCGGCCAGGCTGTAAGAATTAATTCATTGAAATCAACTGAAGAAGCACTGGTGGCCGCACGTCAGCGAGCACAGCGTGCTGTTCCCTACACGAAAATTGGCCAGGCACACGGCGCACGCCAGCGCATCTACAGCCTGGCAGTGCCTGCTGCCTTGCATACACCGTCAGTCAACGGCTGGTGGGGCACTTGGCTGAGTACCTGCGCCTGCGTGCTCGCAGCAGTTCGCCAGTAGCAACTAGTTGGACAGAGGTCCCTAGTCTGTTTGCTCGGCCCTCCTCCTCAAAACCACGCCCTGAGGGAGCGTCCTGTAAACCTGTAAACCTGTAAACCTGTGACTGCGCCGGCTGTGCCCGCGCCCGTGCCCGTGATGGACCTGACTTTGTTGCTGATTTTGCTGCGACTGGCGTAGTCAATGCTGCCACTGCTGAATGCATCCGCTGTTGATCAATCCCAGGAACATTTCGCTGTTCACTGTTCCCTTGGTGCTTTTGCGCTCCTCGCCTACCCGCGGGCCGCAGGCTCCTATTGGGGTGCGTGCTGTTCGGGCGTTGGGGTGCCGAGTCCAAGGGGTGGAGGCAGCAGTCCTCAAACTACCGCGGCGTCAGCTAGCACAAGGCCAACTCTGCATGGTACGTGCAGCTGCGGAACCCGCAGACCAAGCGCATCCAATACATTGGAACCTACATTTCCGAGGAGGACGCAGCCAGGGCGTACGACTTTGCGGCTGTGAAGGCACACGGACCAGGCACCAAGCGCAACTTCCCGGGCGAGGACATCAGCGAGCCGCCTGTGAGCCAGGGTGAGGAGCGGATGCGGAGGCGCAGCTCGCACTTTGTTGGCGTAAGCTGGAGCAAGGTCCGCTCTGCATGGCGTGCGCAGCTGCAGGATCCGCAGGCCAAGCGCAGCCAATACATTGGGACCTACTCTTCCGAGGAGGACGCAGTAAGGGCGTACGACTGCGCGGTCGTGCAGGCGCACGGGACAGACACCAAGCGCAACTTCCCGAGCAAGACGATCACCGAGCTGCCTGCGACACTGGACGAGGAGCGAAAACGGAGGAGCAGCTCGCAGTGCATCGGCGTCACCTGGCGCAAGGACAGCTCTTCATGGCGTGCGCAACTGCGGGACCCAAAGACCAAGCGCAGCCGCCACATTGGGAACTATGCCTCAGAGGCGGACGCAGCCAGGACGTACGACTTTGCGGCTGTGCGGGCCCGTGGACCAGGTGCCAAGCGCAACTTCCCGAGCGAGGACATCAGCGAGCTGGCTGGGGCAGCGGCGCGGGGCAGAAGAAGCAGCACGGCATCTCTGCCATGCCTGCCAAGATGGCAACGCCAGCGTCGGAGCACGCTGAGCGCATCTCCGCTGCCGAGGCCGCCGCCGCCATCGCGGCCGCGCAGTTTGTGGGAGAGGAGCTGGCAGAGGGCAGCAGGGACAATGGGCAGCCAACCCGAGGCGTCCAGATGCACCTTCCGTCCCAATCCAGCGGGGCGTCACAGGAGTCCGGGGCTGGGGCGCATGCAAGGCGGAGGCAGAAGTCCTCGCGATACCGCGGCGTCAGCTGGAACACGGCCAGCTGTGCATGGTACGCAAGCGCATGGGACCCGCAGACCAAGCGCAACCTGCACATCGGAATTCTCGCCTCCGAGGAGGACGCAGCCAGGGCGTACGACTGCATGGCCGTGCAGGCGCACGGGCCAGGTGCCAAGCGCAACTTCCCGAGCGAGACGATCACCGAGCTGTGCCTGCGACGCTGGACGAGGAGCGAAAGCAGAGGAGCAGCTCGCAGTGCATTGGCGTCACCTGGCACAAGGTCAGCTCTTCATGGCACACGAAGCTGTGGGAGCCAGAGACCAAGCGCAGCCGCCACATTGAGAAAGGAGCAGCAGCTCTGTCGGCGTCAGCTGGGTTGAGGCCAGCTCTTCATGGCTCGTGCGGCTGTGGGGCCCAGAGACCAAGCGTAGCCGCCGTATTGAGGCCTACGCCTCAGAGGAGGATGCAGCCAGGGCGTACGACTGTGCGGCTGTGCAGGCGCACGGGCCGGGTGCCAAGCGCAACTTCCCGGGTGAGAACATCAGCGAGCCGCCTGTCAGCAAGGGAGAGGAGCGAAAGCGGAGCAGCAGCTATGTCGGCGTCAGCTGGCAGAGCACCAGCTCGTCATGGCGTGCGCAGCTGCCGGCCCCGCAGACCAAGCGCAGCCGGCACATTGGGCACTTCCCCTCAGAGGAGGACGCAGCCAGGGCGTACGACTTTGCGGTTGCGCAGGCGCATGGACTAGGTGCCAAGCGCAACTTCCCGGGCGAGGACATCAGCGAGCCGCCTGAGACAGTTGGCGAGATGTGGAAGAAGCGGCGCATCACCCCGAACTAAGTCAGAGTGATGTGCAAGAAGGCCAATGCTTCATGCTTCGCAAGCATGTGTGACATGCAGGCACAGCACCTGCAACACATTGGGTGCGGTGCCTGTGATGAGTGCCTGTGAGGACGATGCAGCCAGAAGAAGGATTTCAGCAACACGGGGGTTCCGGGCGGTGGCGACTGTAGCAGCGGTCCGCTTGTGCCCGTGCTTATGCCCACGCCCTCTCCTGAGACAGCGCAGGGCGCCCGTCTCTCGAATTGAGAGAACGCAGGGGTGCAATGATGATGGCCACTGCTTTTCCCCCCTGTTTTTTTGTATTTGATGTGTTTGCCCCTTATTGTACACACGCTTGTACTTTTTTGCTCCGCACTCACTTGCGGTGCTTCGTGCCTGTGCTGCATAGCCTATGACCAGTGTGCACACAGTGCTGAGCCAAATGTAAATCTTGTGAACCAGCGTCACGCCGCAAGGCTGCCGCAAAGCTCTCTCAGAGTGCATGCACAATCATGCGCCGCTGCGCCACACAGACGGGTATGCAGCTCAAATGTACAGACGCCTTGCAAGAAAAGGCACCGGGAGATTCATTGACAGCAGTACTCGCCGTGCTGTGCCGTCCCCCTCTCCCACCTTCTGGCAGGCGCACTCACAGTAAAACGACGCCTTACAGCCACTGCACGCCATGAGCTTGGGCCCCAGCATGCGCACGCGGCCGCAGCAGGTGCATGCGTCCTCGCACCGCCATGTTCCCACGTGCTCACACGTGCTCATCGCAGCGACCAGGGCGGCCCTGTCAGGCAGCTCGCCATCCGCGCTCAGTGGTGGCAGCGGCGGCAGCAGGGTTGCGTCGCAGCGCTCGCTGGCGAGGCTGTCACCCTCGTGCGATGCGGGCTCGGACGCAGTGGAGACTGGGCGGTGCTCGGGTACGCGTGCGGGGGTCTTTCCCGGGCCGTACACCTGGGAGCAGCAGGTGGCATGTCTTCAGGGGCAGCTTGTCCTGCGGGACTACGACGCAATAACAATAGCGGTAACAACGGCTTTTCAAAGTAAAGATTACCCGTCTAGTCTTAGGAGACCCACCTAGACCCAAGTCCAGTTCTGCCCCTTAAAAGCGGCAAGCAAAACAGAATGCCGCGACGCCGTCCGAATCAATACCGTCCAAAATAATGTTTGCCATTAGCGCAAGGTTTGGAAATAAGCAGCCCTATATTTTTCAGACGATGCGATTTTTCAGAAATTTAAAGATGAGGAGAACAGAAAAGCCAAGCGACCAGAACTGACAATAATAATAAAAAAGGAGAACACGATAAGCAGCCCTATTTTTTTAAATAACTGTTTTATCCAACCGCGCTTTTTAATTCAATCGCGCGGCCTTTTCACATGTATTCTGCACGATTGAGCATGGTCAGATCACCCGTTCAGCCTCTTGTGATGCCCTTGTGATGTCTGAACGCTTCCGCAAAAAATGCTGCGCGTCCCAGCAGCCCTTAGAGCCCCAATGTCACCCTCTCTGGGTAAATAGAGTCAATAGAGGCACTGGTGCGCAGGGGGTGGGCCTTGCGACTTGTGGTGTGAGTTCACACAAGTTGGCGGGCTCATAGCAGAACCAGAGCTCTTGGAGACGGAGAAGATATCTCACTGACCTGTCCTGCCCCCGATCCAGGTGCGTGGAGCGTGTTACGCCCGTGGACTGCGCCTGGCTTGTACACGCAGGATCATCGCGATTCGGGAGCAAAAGCAGGTCGATGGGAGCAGGAGCAGGGCATGCATGGAGCAGGCAGCATTTGCATTTGCATTGCATGGAGCAGGCAGCATGCGAGCAGGGCATGCATGGAGCATGGATGGATGGTAGGGTCTGCCTGTAGGACGGCATGTATGTCGGCGGCGGTCGGCGATGTGAGCAGAAACGGGGCGATGTGGGGGAGGGGGAGAGGGGGGGGGGGCATGCATGGGCGGTGCATCGCGATGTGTCCCCCGAGCAGCGCGTGCACGCGCGCGTGTGCGGGTGTGGTCCAGGCAGTCAGCCACTCACACACGCACGCACACACACACCGCCAGGTGAGGCCCTCTCCACAACCGCGATGAAGCTGCTCGCGAGCGTCACGCTGCCCGGTGATGCCGTGCGACCCTCCGCTCCTACAACGTGGGCGTCAAGGGGAAGTTGAAGACGGTTGATAACTCGCAGACTTTCTGAAAGCAGGAATGATCGAGCGCGGCTACGCCCCGGAGCTTCTACGCGTTTGCATGAGCGGCTGGGCGCTGGTCGGAGGGCGCGAGCCTCCCGCAGACGGCGGATGCTGCGAACAGCGCGGTGGCGACATGATTGGGTGCATCGTGCAAAGGAACCCCGAGGGCGAGCTTGAGTTTGTCTCAGCACGCCTGACTAGCGGAGCGTACTGCAGCTCGTGCAGGGGCGGGAGCCCCCTGGCGGCCATTGCTCTGGTTCAGGACCTCACCGAGGAGGTGGTTCCGCTGGTCATCGTGGTGAAGGTGGTCCGCACGCTGGCAGGTGCGGCCTGCATGCCCCATGCGCTGCCATGCGTGCCCCGTGCGCTGCCATGCATACCCCATGCGCTGCCATGCCATGGGACAGGTGGGCGCGCGCTGATGATGGATGTTACAGTCAGGGACACCTCTAAAGGCGTATACGACCGTGCTCGGCGCGTATGGCCCGAGCACCTTACTGAGATGGCTGGCTGTTGGTGGTAGGGAACCCCAACTCTGTAAAGAGCGTGGGCGCACCCCTAGATCCCCTACCGCAGCGGCAGCAAACGCTTGTTGAAGTCGGTGAGCGCATGTTGGGAAACGGAAACGCAAGGCAGGTTCGTCGCCAATCGCCAAAAGAGACATCCCCCCGTGGGGAGAAAGGCCAAGACGTGGCCGAAAAGGAAATCCAGCCGGGCCGCAACCTCTGACGTGTTAAGGGGTTTTCTAACTGGGATTTCAACCAGCATTCACAGGATTCTCAACCTGTTACCCTTAACCCGGCTCTGAGCAGAAGCTGACCCCTTGTTGTTGCACCGAGCACGACATTGGACGTGTCGCAGGCCCCCCCCCTGCTGAAGGGGGGAGGCACAGAAGGACTCGGTGAGGGGCACATCCCTAAGCCTAACTACCTAAAAAGGGGCTGGAAAAGGCGGTCAGTAGTGACCAACAGTGTGGGATTTGGTAATAGGTTAGAGAGCAAGCTTGCTCCCCGGTTATAGCGGATAAATATGTTCCTTCTGCATACTCCGTTTTGAGGTCGTCATCTTTGAGGCAGCTTTCACGTGTGAGACCCAGCGTGGGCATTTCTCAGGTGCGCCAGCTGCGGTGCACTGCAAACGGCACAGTCCACCGCAGCTCCTCGGGAACCCACGCTTGGGTCCCCGCCACTATCGTGGCTGCCTCATTGACTCCTTATTCAAAACATCGTTCGCTTCAGGTCAATTATTCCTCCCGACCCTCTACCATCTCCAGGCTTGTGTTACGTATATCAAGGCACGAGACCAGAAAGTTGGCCATGTCACGCCAAAAACAAGGGTAAAGTAGCCCCGGGCTGGGGTTCATAAACGCCCGCATCTTCGCATCCAAGCCTTTATCGTCCCCAGGGACGCTCAGGAAAAGGGTGTGGAACTGTACGCGTGTCTCCGTATACGCTGGACACTCAAAAATCACGTGTGCCTCATCCTCCCGCATGCCACAAAGGCGACAGAGCCTCTGGCTGCGTGGCTCTGCCTGCGCCGTGTGGCGCCCCTTCTCTATCTGCAGTTCATGCAGCCCCATTCTAAAGCGTGCGAGTGTCGTGATCTGGGCGGCGCTGTTCAGCCCCGTCCAGAGCATTGGTGCGCCGCCACAGTCGTCTGCCATCCACCGCAAGTAAGTAAGCATCTTGAAGCGGTGTGACCATGAGTCAGGCACTGAGCGGACGACGCTGAGCTGGTTGGCATCCTCTGGCAGCTCTGGTATGCTGGTCTCTGATACCAGCCAACCCGCCGCTGCTGTCTCTAGCAGGCGGGCGATGCCCCCCGCCTCCTGGCCCCACACCAGCGTGTGCCCCACTGTGCTGAGGCACTCGCTCAGCTGTGCCACCCAGCTCTCTCGCACACCACCCGCCGCTAGCTCCCAGCTCTCCCGCATTGCCGCCTTCAGCAGATCGCCATCCGGCCGCCGTAGCGCTTTCGCCCAGAAGCGCGCCGCCTGCCGCAGCCAGTCGGTCGACAGCGGTCGCCAGCCCACCTCCGTCGCCAGCAGCGATAGCTGTTGCCCACACCTGCGAATACGGAGGGCCTCGCGCACAGATTGCAAGTGCAGGGCTTCCATGGCGCGCCACTTGCGGCGCGCCGCCTTGGAGGGGCCCCCGTCCCCTCCAGCCAACCCCCACTTGTCGGCTGCCCCCGAGAAGATCCCCTGTACCCCCATGCCCGCCCCCGCCATCAACCCTGGGCCCCAGATCTCGCACCCGTAGTTAATTACAGGTCGCACCAGTGCGTTGAACAGGTGCGCCTTTACTCCCACGTTGTGGAGGCCCATGGCATCGTATCTGCGCGCTAGGGCGAAGCGTGCACGCTGGCCCGCCCCCTGCCTCTGCTCCAGCCCCGCGCCTATTGCCCGACGGCTCCCAAAAAGCATGCCCAGATATTTAAACTCGTGGTTCATGGGCAGGTCCATACCAGCGTACTTCAGGGTCACCCTTCCCCTGGCGCTCGTGACCGGGCAGTACTGGTCGTTAAACACCACCCCCTCAGATTTGCGGACATTGACAGTGAGAGCGTGCGTCCTGCAAAAAACGTGAAGTGCATCTAGCAAGCGCTGGAGCGCCTCCGGCGTCTCTGCCATGAGCACGAGGTCATCTGCATACAGGAGTAACCGTAGGAGCCGCCTGTTTGCTCCTGTCCCTAGGGGGACCCCGACCTCTGGCATCTGTGCGTCAAGCTCCCCTTCTAGTGAGTCGATAAACAGCCCAAACAAAAGCGGCGACATTGGGTCGCCCTGCATGACCCCCTGGCGTGTGGTGAAGCCTGGTCCCACCGTGCCGTCTATGCGCACGCACATGCCAGCCCCATCGTACAGTGATGTCAGGGCTGCTAAAAACGCCCCCCCCACCCCCAGGCTCTTGAGGCACTCCCACATGAGCTGCCGATGCACGCAGTCGTATGCCTTTCTGAAGTTGATGAAGGCAGTATACAGCGGTTTTCGCTCATGGCTGCGCCTCTCAATCATGTGCTGTAGGATGAAGGCATTGTCAGGGGTCCCCCGCCCCTTCCGGAACCCTGCCTGCCCGGCGGCTCTATGGCCGCCCTTCTCAGCAAGGTCGTCTAGTCTGCGGAGTAGCACCAGACTATAGAGCTTAGCAAGCGCCCTACCCACCGTGTTGCGGCTCGCTCCCCTCCACATCTCCCCCACCCTCTATCTCCCCCTCCACAGTCCATGCCCTTTGATAGAATTCTACCGGTACGCCGTCCACGCCCGGCGCTTTGCCCGCCGCCATGCCCAGGAGGGCTGTGCTCACCTCGTCCTCGGTGAGCCAAGCGTTGAGTACTCGTGCCCGCTGCTTATTTCCTTTGGAGGCATCCGAAAACGGGTTCCCCCCCTCCTGCAGCTCCCCATGGGCATGCTCGCCCCCAACCAGGCCCTCAAAGTAGGTCGTCCACCCCTCTACATCCCTCAGCCCCCCTCCCTGGCTCCCTGGTTTAACCTTGCGCCAGAATTTCCTGGGGGCGCCATGCATGTGTTTGAGCATAGCGTCGTACTCCTGGGCCTCCCATGCCCGGCGCACGCGTCGCGTGGTCTGCCTATACGCCCTGAACGCTGCTGAGGTCAGCGGCGACTGCGCCCCGTGCGCCCTCTCGGCCTCTCGATACGCCTGCCGTGCCTCCTTGCACTCCTGGGCATACCATGTGTTGTGTGGTCGCACTGATGCGCCCCTTCCCCCTGGTTTTACCAGCACCGCCCCAGCCGCCCCTGACGCGTGCAGCGCCCGCGCTGCCCGCTCAACCGCCCCTTCTAGGAGCGCCTGCTCCTCATCTACCGTGGGGGCCTCCCGCGCCCCCTTGATCTCTGCCGCCACCCCCTGCAGCTCCCGTGCGTAGGCACGCTCCCCCCCCTCAGGCCACCTGAATCTAGTTGGTGTGGTGCATGGCATGGTGGGGTGTGGCGTGGCGACCGCCTCACCGGCCGCCTCGCCCATGGTCAGCACAACTGGGCAGTGGTCAAAGGACCCCTTCCAGCCTGGCAGGGTGGGGATCGTATGCACCCTGAGCGTGGCCCCCTCCCGCGGGGCCCCCGTCTCGCTAAACATGAGTGCCGGCGATGCAACGTGGTAGTCAACAACGCTGTGCGCATTCCTGCCTGTTGCATGGAATGTGTGTGCTCCCCCCTCATCCTCTGGCAAGCGCCCGTTCAGAATCACCATCCCGGTGTCTCGGCACAGTCTAATCAGGTCCCTCCCGTGCGCGTTCTGCGGCCCGTGGTCGGCAGACGTCCGCTGTCCTACCCGCCCAGCCCGTGTGATGTCCCAAGCAGTCAGCGCCAGGGCGGGGTCACCCCCCTCGGCGTCGTGCCCCCCCCTGTCGTCCGCTTGGCCGGTGCGGGCGTTGAGGTCCCCCAAAACTAGCACCTCCCCCAGCTCCCTGTACTTGGCTATCCCTTGGGCGAGAGCCAGCATGTGGGCTTCCGCCGACAGGCTCCCGCCCTCCCGCTTCAGGTACGTGGAGGTGGGGGGGGGAGGTAGACAGCGCACGCGTACACGTCCCTCCCCCCCTTGAGCCTAATCCTGAACCAAAGCATCCCCAGCGCTGGGGTGTCTTCCACCACCTTGACGTGGCTCGCGATCGTGGAGCGCACGTGAAGCGCCACCCCCCCGTGTTTAGCGGTGTATGGGCGTCGGCTGCATGCTAGGCACTTGAACCCCCTAATAGCCCCGGGGGCCTCGCCGGTATGCCCAGTTTCAGTGAATGCGATGATGTCCGTTGTGGCCCAGAGCCAGTTACTGACGTCGGCGCTCTGGTCTATGTGATAGTGTTGCCCTTTAACGTTCCACGTCATTACGCGTAACCCGATGCCGGGGCGTGGCCCGGCCGGCTGGGCCCGGCCCCGCTGTGCCGGCCATCCCGGTGTGCTCCGCGTCGTGCATGGGGCCCATTGCCGCCACCGGGGGCGCCCCCAGCGCCCCCAGTGGCCCTGCCCCCCCCGTCGCCGACCCCATGCCCTGCTGCTGTTCCATTCCAGCATGCTGCTGCCCTGCGCCAATAGGGTCCCATGCCGGCGGCCCAATCATCGCCTGATGCGGCGGCCCCGCCGCCAGTGGTGTCCCCCCCCCGCCCGTCCCCGCATGCTGGCCCCCCCCAGCCTGCTGGTGCTGCCACATGCCCATGTGTTGCGGCCCCCATGTTTGTGCCCCCGCCTGCTGATGTTGCTGCTGCAGCTGCTGCTGCATCCCCATTGCCATCTGGTGCTGCGTCTGCTGCTGCGCCTGCCCCATGCCCTCATGTGCCAGTGCTTGTGCCTGTGCCAGTGCCTGTGCCTGTGCCTGTGCCTGTGCCTGTGCCTGTGCCTGTGCCTGTGCCTGTGCCTGTGCCTGTGCCTGTGCCTGTGCCTGTGCCTGCCTGTGCCTGTGCCTGTGCCTGTGCCTGTGCCTGTGCCTGTGCCTGTGCCTGTGCCTGTGCCTGTGCCTGTGCCTGTGCCTGTGCCTGTGCCTGTGCCTGTGCCTGTGCCTGTGCCTGTGCCTGTGCCTGTGCCTGTGCCTGTGCCTGTGCCTGTGCCTGTGCCTGTGCCTGTGTGCCTGTGCCTGTGCCTGTGCCTGTGCCTGTGCCTGTGCCTGTGCCTGTGCCTGTGCCTGTGCCTGTGCCTGTGCCTGTGCCTGTGCCTGTGCCTGTGCCTGTGCCTGTGCCTGTGCTGCATGTGCCTGTGCCTGTGCCGCCTGTGCCTGTGCTTGCGCGCCATTGCCCATGTGCTGCTGCCTTGCGTTTGTGTGCTGCGGCACGCGCAATGCCTGCAGCCCTGCAGTCTGTTGCTGCTGCTGCTGCCCCATGCCCATATGTTGCCCCGTGCCCGTTAGCTGTTGCAGCTGCTGCTGCAGATGGTGTATCTGAAGCTGCAGTGCTGCCGTCCCTGCCCCCTTTTGCATTGCCCCTGGCTGCCACATGCCCGGACCCATGCCCCAGGGCTGCCTCCCACCTGCGGTCTGCGCCGTTGGTGTTGGTGCCTGCCCCCCCTGGAACCCTGCTCCTAGCGGCGGCTGCCACATGCCCGACCCCGGCGGCTGCCACATGCCCGCCCCTGTGCCCCCAATCTGCCCCCCCGATGCCTGCTGCGCCCCGGGTGGTGGTGGTGTTAGTGCATGCCCCCCCTGGTACCCCGTTCTTGCCTGCTGCGCCACCCTCGGCAGCTGCAACCTGCCCGGATCCGTGACCACCGCCTGGCCCCCCCCTGCCTGCTGCGCCCCTGTTGGTGGCAGTGTCAGTGCCTGTCCCCCGTGGTGCCCCGGCCCGGCCGGTCGCGGCAGCGCCGCCCCCGGCAGCTGCTCCATGTCCGGCCCCGTGTCCATTGGCTGTGCCCCCCCGGCATGCTGCGCCCCTGGTGGTGGTGGTGGTGGGTATTCTCCCCCGCCCTGCTGCGCCGGCTCCCGCGGCGGCAGCACCCCGCCCGCAAGCACCTGCTTGTCATCAACCCACAGGCAACCCCTGGCAGAGCGCACCCTCCTCCCCTCCTGCATCGCCTGCGCGAACAGCGCCTTCAGCGGCAGCCACGCCTGCTGCTGCGCAGACGTCCGCTCCACGCTGATGCTGACCCCTGCCGCGGACACCGCCGCGAGGCGGCTGTGCACCCAGCGCGCCAGCAGGGGGCTCGCCACCACAAACACCGCCTTGGTGCCCTCCTGGCTGCTGGTCTCCCCTCCCTTCGGCCGCAGCACCCACGCGTCCTCAAACACCAGCGGCCCCGCGGCAGGTGGTGGCTTCCCCAGCAGCTCCGGCCGGATGAGCCACGTGTGCAGCTTGTCCGCGAGCTCGAGTGGTCTGTCGGTCACCCGTTGAGGAATGATGACCTTGAACATGCGGTTGTTGCGAGTCTCCCGCCGCTCTGCGATGATGGCGGCTCGCACGTTCCCAGTTGGGCCCATGCCGGCTGCCTGCCTGATCTCGTTCCGCAGAGCAGCCGTGTCCCTCTGCTGGGCTGCGGCGTGTGCACCGAGCTCGTCCTTGCTTGCCCTGCTGGCCAGGTCGCGGCTGTACTGCACCTGCCGCGCCTTGGTGTCCTCTCGCACGAGGGCCTCGTGGCCCGCCGTGCGCTCCTCCATGGCCGTGAGTCCTAGCCCCAGCCTGATCACCTCTGCATTCATGCGCCCGTACCCGCTGCCGAGCCCGCCAAGCGCCGTCTCGAGCCCAGACAGGCGTGTCTCCGTGGCTGCATGGTTGCGCCTGGCGTCCGCCCGCATGGCATCCGCTTGGCGCATGGCCACCTCGTGCATGGCCGCATGCTGCCGTGCAAGGGCAATCATGCCCTCCCCGCCTTGCATGCCCTCGTCATAGCCGCTGGGTGGCGCGAGCGGCTCGTCCTGATACAGGACCAGAGCGAGTGAGGGGGTGATGCCGTCGGCCCCTGTCGCTGCCCCCTCTCCATCCGCGCCCCCCTCCTCGCCGATGCCTGACGCCGCCGCCGGCCCCGCTGGCGCGACCCCGGCACTGGACGTGCCGGGGGCTGCGCGCTGGGGGGTCGCGGCGCTCCCCGTGGGGTGGGGGAGCGCCGTGATGGCGGCCCTCGTCGCTGTGTCCTCCGCCCTCGCTGCCTCTCCGCTGCCCGTTCGCTGCCCACCCGCTGTCCGCTCGTCGCCCGCTGTGCTAGTGGACCCGAGGGCTGTGATCATCGCGGTGTTCGATCTTAAAGTCCTGCCGCCCCGCGCCCCCGGCGGCGAGTGCGTCCTTCCCGTGATTAAGGAGACGTCGCCTATGTTTGCCATGCTCTTAAGCTATTTAGCGAGTTATTTCATCAGTAACACGGGTGCCGCTTGCTTTGAAGTCGGTTGGAGGGTCGGTTAACTGCTGCGGCTCGATTAACGGAGGCGCGTTCTCGTCGCCGAGCCCTGGACCCAGCAATGCGGCGCTGCTGGTGACGAGGATCTCCGTGCCGCTGACGAGCGGGGTAAAATACGACTGGCCTGGCTCCTGCTAGACTGCCCCTCGGTGGAACACTAAGGAGCGGCTTGCCCGGCGCTGCCATGGCTTGGCGAGTAGCCGCGGCGCTGCCGCGGCCCGTGCTGGGAGACGGCCCTTATCCTCCCCCCATGCAGGACGCCATGCGGCACCGATCTCGACGAGTTGATCGACGAGCGGAGGAGCTGGCGCCTGTCAATGCATGCTGGACATTGGTCAAGATGGCTGCCCGTGGAGGCGGGCTACCATCACGGCTTCAGCGGTGGCGACCGCCGAGGCAACACAGAGTAAATCCGCTTCACCAATCGCAGCGTTCGTCACCGCGCTCATCCTCGGGGTCGCTCGTCTGCCGGTGACTGGCGTTGGAAGGTCTTCAGGCAGCCTCCATGACAACTCTGTCGTCCATGCACCCCTGGAGGGTGGGACCTGGCCATGCATGAGGCATGGGGCGCCGGCTGAGCCCCATGCAAACGAGAGCTGGACAGCCATGCACTGCCAGGCGGGGACCGTTCCAGTCAGCGCCAGTCGGCTCTGCCGGCTTGACTGGCCACAAGGCCACTACTGTGACCCTGAGGAAGGTCCTCTCCTATATGCTCCTTGCCAGACATGTCTCTCAGAGACCGCTGTTTGGGGTAGTCTAGCCGGCGGGAGCGGTAATCTATCGGCCGGGAGCCGGCGGTACTCTAGTACTTAAGTGTGCTGGAGTATCGGCGGGTGTCTCTAGTAGAAGAGTAGCCTGCTTAGCTGGAAACCCCGTGTTACTTGTTACTTGGAGGTTCGGTTAACCAGTGTGGGAGATCTCCACACTCGTGAGATGTGACAGGACGATTAGCAGTGCGCGCGCAAACAGGGGCAGGTGGGCTTGCACTGTCACCTGCACACTGCTTGCCTGCCTGCCTGCCTGCATGCCTGTCTCTGTCTGCCTGCTTGCCTGCTTGCCTGCTTGCCTGCTTGCCCGCTTGCCTGCCTGTCTGTCTCTGTGTGCCTGCTTGCCTGCCTGCTTACCTGCAAGCCTGCAAGCCCTGATCACCAACCGGGTTGCCCCCCTAGTGCCCCCCACCACGTGGGCTAGGGCGTAGCTACGTCTAGCCACCTTGGGCCACCCCTGGGCTACCCCTTCCCTCTGAGCTGCTCCTCCCCATCCCGATGCTCCTGACAGGGGGCCTGTGAGCATTGCTCAGCCGCTGAGCACGGCCCAGCGCTGCGAGGTGGCCGCCAGCTTTGTGCGCGACTTCAGCGTCGACGCTCGCGTGCTGCCCGTGCAGGTAGACCCTCTGCTGGAGGGAGGACACCAGCCGTTTTACGCGTGGCTTGCGCCGTGGCCCATCCGCTTCTACGTCATGGACGTGCAGCGCCAGGTGCTGCAGTTCGCGTGCATGCCGCGCCAGGCGACGTTTGACCTCGGGGAGGTGGAGCTCATTCTGCGGGCGGAGCGCGACGTGCTCGAGGCTATGGGAGGAGCGGGGGCCTCGTAGAGCCGCCTGCTTTGGCTGCGGCTGCGGGCGGGGGGGGGGGGCATGCCTGGGCGGCGGCGGGCATGTGCGCGCACGTGCATGACGGCGGGGCGCCTCAACCGCCACAGACTGGCGGCGGCCCCACGCCCGACACACACCACGCGCCGCAACGCTGCTGCCGGCCCAGCGCCTAAATCTGGTTAGCGCAGGAGAGGGGGGAGAGGGAGGAAGGGGACGAGGGGGCGCGGAGAGTGGAGAGGGCAGCAGAGCCTCGAACGCACGTGGCTGGCGGTGGTGGTGCGATCTGTTGACCGCCGCCGTTGTCACGGCAGCACCAGCACCGTGACAAGCACTAGGACGGCGGAGCCGGGGAGGGGATCCAGGGGAGGCGTGGCGCGGGCTGTTACTTGCGTGGATGTGTGGGGTTGCAGTTCACCACAGAGCGCGCTCCGTCAAGAAAACCACTGCGCAGCACCGCCGTCGTGATCGTGCTGCTCTGTCTCTCTCGGAAAGGCGCTGACCAGGGGAGGGGGGGTTCACGCGCAGTCTTTGGCGATGCTAGTGGAGGTGGTCGCTCGCGCGGGGGGAGACGAGATGAGCCTGGCAATCCAAGCGTAACAAAGGACCCTTCATTCCCTGCTGTCCTGGTGATACTCAGCGTGCAGCCGCGCCCTTTTGCGTCTCTTATGACGTCGGTAGGTATTGGCTCCAGCTTGAACCGCTTGAATCAAGCGGGCGACCGCTTGACACGGCTGCTTGATTCAAGCTATATCTCAAGCGGGTGTCGCGTGGGCCCAAGCGGGCTTCAAGCGCCGCTTGAATTGTGCTTGATTCAAGCACCCCTCAAGCGGGATGATGCATGCCTCCACCACCCACTAGTCGTGCGCATATGACCGCTGCGGTCCCCACAACTCGCGCGCTGCCTGCCCACCTGCGCTGCCTGCCCTCCCGCCCCCAAAGCGCCCCCACAGCACCCGCCCTACGTCATTTGCGCCGCTCGTACGTGCGCCTCGCACACGGCCTTGTGGTGCTTCCAGTGCTTCTGCGCAGAGGCAAGCAGTGCGCACCAAGGGATGCGGGTTATGTGGTGCATCAACTGCCTCTGCGGACATGTAGTGCTGGAAAGCTGGGTAGAGGAAGAGCTGAGCCGAGCAAGCTGCTGCCTCGTGCGCTCGACACGCACACATGCACGCACGCACGCACACACGCCCATAAGCTTGCGCGTGTTTCCCCCCTCCCTCCCCACCTTCTGGCAGGCGCGCCCACAGTAAAACGACGTCTTGCATCCGCTGCACGCAATGAGCTTGGGTGCGAGCGGGCGCACGCGGCCGCAGCAGTCGCATGCGTCCTCGCACTGCCGTATGTTAGCGTCGGTGAAGTCCAGGCGGCCGCGGCCGAAGCCCTTCATAGGCCCGCTGACATCGTCTACCTCGGACGCGGGCTGTGATGGTGGGGTGGGGAGTGGGGTGGAGAGGCGACAGGAAGCAGAGCAGCAACGCAGTCGCGTGCATGGTCCGCTGTTCTTGCCCCGCGACGCTGCCAAGCCCTCACCGCAGCGACCCCAGAGCGCACTTCTTCTGTGGTGGCACTGGTCATCAGATTGTCTGTGAAGTGTCGCCACATGTACGCGTGGCGCAGGTGGCACATCTCCACTGCGTCAGCGGCGGCAAACCACAGCAGCGTGTCGGCCACCTGGATGGGTGGCGTGGGTGGCGGGCGTAGTGTGCATTATGTGGTACGCTAGCGACTGTGCCTGGCGAATACCATTGCACGTGCCGGGTGCTGTGGAGAGCCACTGACCTCCCCGCGCGTCACGTGCTCAGGCTGTAGGCACTGCTCCTTCCTGAGCGTGTTTGGAGGGCAAAGCATCCCAAAGTTGAGCATGCGAAGGGCCCAGCACGTCGGCCGCTCGCGCTTCAGCACCTCTGCCAGCTCAGCGCGCTTGGTGGGGCAGCGCACCTGTAGAGGGGATGGCATCCCTGGTAGGCTGGCGCGCTGCATGGCCTTGCGGGCTCTGATAGTAGAGCTCTCCTAGACGCGTAGTCTAGGCCTCAACTTACGCCCTGGGGTCCTCCAGGCGCGTACATGTAAAAACTGTAAAATCAGGGGGAGGCAAGGGGTGTGGCCGTGCAAAGGGGACACCCGGTGCGTGGAGATGTAAGTGAAGGGACATGGGTAACACTGGGACCTGACACACCCGCCCTTCTGGCAAACCTCCTGCACATGCACATGCACACGGGCACATGCATGCACACGCTGGTCAGCCGGGCCACGTGCCCATCCTTCTGACTGCCTGCACACCTTGGCCAGCCTTGCCGCGACGTCGGCGTCGTGCTCTGCCTGCGCGGGCACACTCGCGCGCGTTACACCTCTGTGCATGAGAGGACTCGGGACTAACGTCTCTGTATAAGAGGATTTCGGACCAACAGCAGGCCAAGGGGACTCGCCTGGTCAATCGGCATCGGCGACCTCAGCACGGCCAGCTCTGGTGAGCGCTGCACGATGACCGAGCCGTGCATCTCGACGTGCCGTGTGGTGTCGCAGCGGGAGAGCCTACGTAAGTGGAGTTGGGACCTGTAAGTGCAAGGCTGTGGAGGCCTGACTTGGTACACTCTAGCATTCATTCATAGCTAGTTGGCTAGGAGGGCAGACCGCCCCTCTAGACCCGCCCCCGGGCACTCGAGTTCTCCAATTTTGCACAGCTTAAGTCCAGGGAGGGGGTGGGTCCAAGTCCACAGCCAGGCAGAAAGGATCAGCCTCCAAACAGCAAAGTGTGCTAATTTGCCCCTGTGCCAATTTGCCCCGCCTCCTCCTAGCTAGAGCGCAACGATCGTAATGCATCGCACTGGCGTTTCCCACCTGTGCTGCGGAAACGCTGCGCTCGCCAGCTCGTTCACTGCCTGGTCCTGCGGTGGTGGTGGCGATGGCAATGGTGTGTGATCAAGGAGCATGCGGGTGCCTTCACGCTACGCCCCTGGCCCCTCCAGCGGGGCAGGTGGAATCAGAAAGAGATGGACGGAAGGTCAGCGCGAGGCCGCGGAGCACCTGGTCTTCGCCACAGCATTGATGATGGTTATTACAGTCTGCGTGACACCAGTAATGTTGTATACGACCTGTGTCGGCGCTAGCGCCCGACACCTCTCACTCAGTTTGACTCAGGCTGAAACTGGCTGGCTACCTGGTAGGGGTCAGGGTAAACCCCCACATGCGTACATGCACTGGGTCTAGACAGGGCACTAGGCCCCCAGGCCGCCACGGTGTGCAGGAAGAAGTTAAAGCAGGCCCCGAGCATTTGATTGACAGCACGGCCTTCAGTTCTGCGCACCTGCTCGCCCGCGTCGTAGTACACGATCAAGTCTGGGTAGCGCGACTGCGCGCTGTACTGCGCCGTGTACGCCCGCTGGCTCCAGCCGTAGTGCCTGCCCAGCGCCTGTTGAGGGTTTGCGGATCGATTTGGGGGGTCTTGATTGCATGTTTAGGATTTGCGGATTGATTTTTTTTTTAGGGTTTGCAGATTGATTTGGGGGTTTTTGGTGGCAGGCCAGTGGCAGGCAGGGTGGCGACAGGCAGGATGGTGGCAGCCCAGTAATTTTATATTCGTGAAGAGTCCTTAGATTATATAGTGTTCATCCGCACATGATTGATCTGTTGGAGGATCTTCACACCAACACCGCAGCTGCCGTGCGGCTGGCTGGGAAAATCGGGCACGAATTCCCCGTGTCGTCTGGTGTGCGACAGGGGTGCGTCATTGCTCCTGTGTTGTTCAATGTTTTTATTGACCACATAGTGAAAAAGGCGCTAGACATGATGCCAGAGGGGGCTGGCGTGTCAGTCGTGACCCGAGCCGGCGGCTCTGTGTTGTCGTCGTCGGTTGAGCGCATAGTAATGCTGATGTATGCCGACGATTTATGTTTGTTCTCGCATGACCCAGCTCAGTTGGCGCTTATGCTGAAAATCCTTGAAAAAGTGTCCTCTAGCTTTGGCATGCAAATCAACGCCGCCAAGACAGAAGTGATGATTTTGCCAGCAGATTTTGACGCGGATCTGCCCACGTTTGCGCTGACTGGTGGTGAAGTGAAGACCGTCTCTGCATTTAAGTATCTAGGGAGTTGGATAACCCAGAGTGGTGGTGTGGAAAAGGAGATCGGTGTGCGTGTCGGTCGCGCGCTGGGCGTGTTTGCGTCTTTTGATAAGATTTGGGCCAGCAAGAAGATGCAAGTGCAGTCTAAGATGCGGGTTTACAACACTTTCGTGCTGCCCCACTTTCTGTACGGCTGCGAAACATGGGCCCCTACTAAAACACAACTGACTCGATTGGAGGTTGCCCACTCTAACTGCCTTCGTCGCATTCTGGGTGTGCGCCTGGTCGACCGGCACAGATTAACTTATATTCGGCAGGCGTGCGACACTGAGCCAATTGAGAGCCTTGTGGCAAAGCGATCAATGCAGTGGCTAGGCCATGTGATGCGCATGCCGGCTTCTCGTCTTCCTCGTACGACTTTTGACTGCACAATGGATGTGGCTCGGCAGCAAGGCCGGCCTCCAGCCTCCTCCCGACACTATTTTCTTAAGCTACTGATTCAGCAGCTAGGCGAAACTAGTGGCACTCGTTCTGATTGGAAGACTTTTTCGGACACGGCGTTTGAGCGTGCTCAGGATAGGGTCGGGTGGAGAGCCGTGGTGTACGGTCCGGCTGCCCCTCAGGCGCCGGCCCCTCCACCACGGCGGTCAAGTAGATTGGCAAGCGCCACTTGACCCCCTATCCCCTAGAAGCAGTTAGGACCTATTTTGGAGGCGTCGCACAATAGCTCTCCTTTTTGCTCTGGGACTACACGTTGGCAGGCAGCCGGCTGGTGGCTACCGCCCCTCACAAGTAATTGTTAGGGCCAGAACTGGACTTGGGTCTAGGCGGTGGTACTAGGACTAGAGGTAGTCTTTGCTGGAAAGCCGCTGTAACTGTAACTTAAATTAATTATTCCACAGCCGGACTTTGCTTTGACCGCGTTGACCGTTGCCCTCCTGTTAACCGCTTGCCCTCATACGTAGTTCATTAGAAAGCTCTTGACGAGCTCTGTCTGGCAGGCTTGTCCGACTACCAATGCACTGCATGGGTTGAGCTGTATTCAAGGTCAAAGTGCAGCCGGAATACAGCCAAATGGCTGTGTGGAGCCGAAAAGGAATTCACTGCGGCAGGCACAGGCGCCCCGCACCTTCAGCTGCTGCCCCAGCTTGGGTGCACTGGCCACGTCTCGTGGGTCAAAGTGGGTGGGCGGGCCGAGCGGGCGGTGAGGCAGCGCCACGGCCGGCACCTGGTATGTGTGTGTGTGTGAGAGAGGGGAGCGTGCTGGGTAAAGTGGGTCGGCGGAAGCGCGCGATTGTGTGCGAGCATGCGTGCGCATATGCACACTGCATGATCCTGCATTCCCCAACGCGCGCACCGCGCTCATCGCAGCGGCCAGGGTCGCCCTGTCAGGCAGCTCGCCGTGAGCGCTCAGTGGTGGCAGCGGCGGCAGCAGGATGGCGTCGCAGCGCTCGCTGGCGAGGCTGTCGTCGTGTGATGCGGGCTCAGACGCAGTGGAGGCTGGGCGGTGCTCGGGTACGCGTGCGGGGGTCTTTCCCGGGCTGTACACCTGGGAGCAGCAGCGTGGTATGAAACGCGTCACAGCGCGTCACGCATGCCTTCGTGAACACACGTCTCCAACTTGCAGGCGCTGCCTACCTTGTCCATGGCGGTGTCTAGCTTCCACAGGTCTTCGACGTCCAATCTCCATTCGATCTTGTCTTGGTTGGGGTTGTCAGGGATCTGGAACCCTGGCTCCATGATCGGGGCGATCTCTGCAGGGACAGGGGAGAGAAATCGTGAGACGGAACGATGCATGCAGAAGACCATGCAGAGGATGAGGACGCCATGCGCCGCCTCGCCCAGCACAACAACGCCCCACCATCCATGATCTCTCTGTCACCCGGCTCGGGCCTCCCAGCTTCTAGCGACGCATGCATGCGCGTAACGAACAGCTCCACTTGCTGAATGATCTCGTGCGAGCGCTCTCCAGTCATGAAACCTGGGCACCGCTGTTATCTGCGACCCACAGACCGTGTAGGCCCGAATCCGTCGCCCTCGTGCATTATATGTGAGTGTGCACACTGTGTGTGTGTGTGTGCGTCGTGCGTCGTGCGTCGTGCGTCGTGCTTTGTGTGATTCGGTGTAAAGTGTGGACGCACTCTCGAACAATTGTTTCAGCGTGTGCTTCAGGGGGGGGGGGGGAGGTCGCAGAACATCCAGAGAGTTTGCGAGACGCTGGGTAGCATTTTATGTATGTGCCAAACAGTAAAGTGTGGATGTGTGGACACGCTTGTTGACACGCCGATCTCGAGCCTGCAAGATCACTACCACTCCGCGCGCCACCAGCATGATCGTGCTGCTCTCTCCCGCAAAGGCGCTGGATCTGGTGAATCCTGGAGGTTGCTTTGGTCTAGAACCCTCCCAGCCAGTGTTTGCAGCGCAGGCGGAGCTGCTAGTTTCTGAGCTACAGAAGCTGACCCAGCCGCAGCTCAAGGGTCTGCTGGGAGTCAGCGACGACCTGGCCAAGTGAGCCTCCATATGGCTTTGCGCGTTTGAACGGTGTTTGCCCGCGCCATGCACGCCAGCACGCCATGCAAGCACAGGCGTACCATGCCATGCACCCATGCACGCGCTGCCCACCGCATGCGCGCCCAGGCTCAACCACGGTCGCTACCGCGAGTGGGGCGACGCGGCCACGGTGCAGAAGCCGTGCGCGCTCGCGTTCAATGGGCCTGCCTACCAGCACTTGAGGGCACCTGATTTTACCCCCCAGGCAAGGCAACGCAGCAGCTGCGCCACTCCGATGACCCCCACCTGCCTGCCAAGGAGCCCCGCTGTCCCGCCCGTTCGACCGACCGCCTGACTGACCGACCGACCGCCCGACTACCTGCCCACCCGCCTGCCTCCCTCACACGCAGGAGGCCACGCGCAGCCAAGTGTGTGTTCGCATCCTCAGTGGCTTGTACGGCCTACTGAAGCCGCTCGATTTGATCAAGCCATACAGGTGCTAAGCCGTAAAAAGCCTTAATCCTTAATCCTTAATAACAGCTGAACCCTTCCAAGGACCCTTGCAAGAGTGGGCTGCTCGATGTGATGTGTTGGCTGCATGGATTTTACAGTCTGTGCAACACCTCTAGTGATGCATATAAGACATCTGTCGGCGCTAGGCCCGACACCTGACTGGAACTGGCTGGCTTCCTGGTAGGGGACCGCTGCACCCCCACAGTGATTTGGCTTCAATGCATTGAAGCTCTCGGGAAGGGCGTAACTGGTTATGAATATCAGGAGCCCTGCGTCACTCATGGTTGGGCTCTCCATCCGTGTCTCCATCCAGTGCTTACCATTATGAGAGGTCCAGGAGTGTGGAAGCGTGGGGGTTCAACACCCTTCACGAACTAGGAGCATCCTTAGAGGCTTGACTCAGGGCAAGGTGTGTGACAGTGTTGCACAGGCGGCAGCAGTCAGACACCTGACGTCCCCAAGGGGACCGCGCCGCCAGCTGGCCCAGTGATCCCCCCGCAAGCCGTACAGCTCGGGGCCGGAATTTTCATTTCCCAGAAAACACCCCACTTCGGGTGAGACAGGGCGCAGACGTGAGCATTGGAAAACTCTCACCGAGAGCAGCACAACAGCATGCATTGCGTGAACACCCGCTATGTATTGCGCCTGGTATGAGCTCGTCGACGCTGTTCGGGCCTGGGGAGCATGTGTCATTAAACGCCTTCCCATCGTTCAACTGAGCTGGCCGCTTGCCACTCACACGCGAACGCAGGCGGGCAGCGATGCGAACGCAGGCGGGCGTGGCGGGCACCGCAGCCTCCTCCTCACCTCCCCCACACCCACACACATACACCCACACACCGCTCCTCACCCCTGGCACTGCGACTGCCGCTGCCCGCGCATGCGCACGCAGGCTGCAAATGGGGCACAAGCTGCATCTGCGAGTTCTGGAAATCGCGAGGCAACCCAACATGTACGCCCTTGCTGGCGCCCACAGCGGCTGCCGCTCCCCGCGCACTCGCACGCAGGCTCGACATGGGGAGCAAGCTGCAGCACTCGCCAGGCGGCCCGACATTTACGCCCTCACTGGCGCCCACAGCAGCTCCCGCCACCGCTCCTCACCCCCCCCCGGCACTGCGACTGCCGCTGCCCGCGCGCTCGCATGCAGGCTTGACATGGGGAGCAAGCTGCAGAACTCGCGAGGCGGCCCGACATTTACGCCCTCACTGGCGCCCACAGCAGCTCCCGCCACCGCTCCTCACCCCCCCCGGCACTGCGACTGCCGCTGCCCGCGCGCGCGCACGCAGGCTTGACATGGGGAGCAAGCTGCAGAACTCGCGAGGCGGCCCGACATTTACGCCCTCACTGGCGCCCACAGCAGCTGCCGCCACCGCTCCTCACACTCCCGGGCACTGCGACTGCCGCTGCCCGCTTGCTCGCATGCAGGCTTGACATGGGGAGCAAGCTGCAGAACTCGCGAGGCGGCCCGACATTGACGCCCTCACTGGCGCCCACAGCAGCTGCCGCCACCGCTCCTCACACCCCCCAGCACTGCGACTGCCGCTGCCCGTGCGCGCGCACGCAGGCTTGACATGGGGAGCAAGCTGCAGAACTCGCGAGGCGGCCCGACATTTACGCCCTCACTGGCGCCCACAGCAGCTGCCGCCACCGCTCCTCACCCCCCCCGGCACTGCGACTGCCGCTGCCGCTTGCTCGCATGCAGGCTTGACATGGAGGCAAGCTGCAGAACTCGCGAGGCGGCCCGACATTTACGCCCTCACTGGCGCCCACAGCAGCTGCCGCCACCGCTCCTCACCCCACCCCCCCCGCACTGCGACTGCCGCTGCCCGCGCGCTCGCATGCAGGCTTGACATGGGGAGCAAGCTGCAGAACTCGCGAGGCGGCCCGACATTTACGCCCTCACTGGCGCCCACAGCAGCTGCCGCCACCACTCCCCCCCCACCCCCCCACCCCCGCACTGCGACTGCCGCTGCCCGCTTGCTCGCATGCAGGCTTGACATAGGGAGCAAGCTGCAGAACTCGCGAGGCGGCCCGACATTTACGCCCTCACTGGCGCCCACAGCAACTGCCGCCACCGCTCCTCACACTCCCGGGCACTGCGACTGCCGCTGCCCGCTTGCTCGCATGCAGGCTTGACATGGGGAGCAAGCTGCAGAACTGGCGAGGCGGCCCGACATTTACGCCCTCACTAGCGCCCACAGCAGCTGCCGCCACCGCTCCTCACCCCCCTCCCCCCCCCCGCACTGCGACTGCCGCTGCCCGCGCGCTCGCAAGCAGGCTTGACATGGGGAGCAAGCTGCAGAACTCGCGAGGCGGCCCGACATTTACGCCCTCACTGGCGCCCACAGCAGCTCCCGCCACCGCTCCTCACCCCCCCCGGCACTGCGACTGCCGCTGCCCGCGCGCGCGCACGCAGGCTTGACATGGGGAGCAAGCTGCAGAACTCGCGAGGCGGCCCGACATTTACGCCCTCACTGGCGCCCACAGCAGCTGCCGCCACCGCTCCTCAC